>CM068383.1:26879676-27326111 GCA_034770075.1 Aralia elata | reverse complement strand
CAGAGCTGAGTCCCATTTGCTGGATGAAGACTTTCTTTTAGGAACCAGCTTCTTTCCTCTTCAAGAGTGTCCCATGATCAACTCTCATTTAAGGGATCAACTTCTTCTTCCTTTGTTTCACTTACATCTCAAGCTCCTGAGAGTGATGATGCATTCTCATTTTAAGACTTTTAACAGGAACTAAGGTAGCTCAGAAAGGTCAAGCCTCTAGTGTTTAGCGCAACTTAGGGCATGGTTTGTCATCTGAGGCGCTTATCTGAAAGAAGGACTGATTGGATATGGAGTATAGAAATGTCATCACTTTTACTCTTTGGGTTTGGTTAGATATGAAGTATATGGGAGTAGTGTTTAGTAGGGTTTGTGGTCGTAGAGTTAACATGCCTCTACGATCAAGATGTCAATCATAATGACACTACAACTTTGAATATTATGGCTGACCTAGCTTTGCCAATCATAGAGTTTAGGGATTTTATGATGAGAAATCATTTGGTTCATCAGGCACATAGTTTTGAGACTCTGAGTCTGGGAGAGGGTTGTGTATGAATGGAAGTGTCATCTTAAAGAATTTTGAATGGGAGCTTTCATTTTGCTTGAGTCATGAACCAGTTGAGATCAAGGACTAGATTTTGTCTCTTAACCTGTTTGGAGAACTTTTGACCCTACATGCTTACATGCCCTTTGTTAGGCTTTGTAGACACACCCAAATTTTGCGTTTCCTTCCACTAACCTTGACAGGAGGGCGACAATCGTCAATTGAACCAGCTTGCAGGAGCAAAAGAGCGGGGCACAAGGGCGAGCGCCCGGCAAACCGCCGCAATGATTTTGAGGCAGCCCAAGTCGAACGTGAACAAGCATGACCAGTCCAAGGCAGGCATTTCCAAATGAAGGTGGGCACATATTCTCTCCCGGAAGTTACCCAGGACTGCGGAATACGAGCCTGTCAGCGAAAAACCGACGTTGCGGTAAAACGAAAATCGAGGCGTGGCACGAACATCGAGAAAGTACAAGCCCGCCAGCTCGCGGATAGATCTGGCGGCCAAGTGGGTGCGCCAGCACGAAAACCCGGGAAATCAGCACTACCAGCTGAGTGCGATGGGAGGCGTGCCAGCTGGCCAAGACCCGCAGATCCATCTGCGGCCAGCCGCAAGATAGATCTGCGGCTGGCTCTGGCCAGCCTATTTAAGCTCGCCTTCGGGCAGCATACAGCAGTTTCAGCAAGTTCAGCAAATTTTGGATAAGAAGAAGAATAAACAGCAAACAGCAGCACGGAATTTGAGAGAAAAATAGTAGATTTTTGCAACAAAAATAGGAAGAAAAGAGAGGAAAAAGAGAGAAATTTTTAACTCCTTTAATCTTGATTGTATCAAATAATATTTCTCATCCTATTCAAATACCAAGACTTCAATCTTTTTTGAGATCATTATGCCAAGGTCAAAAATTCCATTTGTTATAACAGATATCATATCATCTTATTTGCTTAGATGGGATGTAGTTTTCATTAATATTGTTTGAACAATCATGGATTATTGATTATTAGGGATGGTTCCATCGGAACAAAATTCTTCCCTAACAACCCGAGGATCTCCAATTGATAAAATTTCCTAGCTTGTTTGTGGATAATTTGTTGGGTGTAAGTTATTTAGATTGTCATTTCCGGATATCATGGAATAACTTAAAAAAACCCGGGTTGGTTAGTCATGTAATAGTCATTTTGTAGGCATGTATTAATCTTCGTGTGAGCCTAGGAAAGCGACCCCGAGGACCAAATCCGATGATGGACGTTTTGATGTATGTGATAGATTCAAGATGCTCGTTTCGTAACATGTAACCTTTGGGCCTTAAAAACGACGCCAAGGCGGGAATCGTGTTTAAAGGCCCCGAAAATAGTGAAATTTTGTGATTGTTGGCGTTCGAGGATAATATGATGGCTTACATGCACCATGAATACCCCCGACGCGTGTTTTAAGCTTTGATTTGATTTATGACACGAAATTGGTTTCAAAGCTAAAATGATAAGATTTTCATAAAATCAATCAAAGTAGGATATTAGAATCACGAGGTTAAAATTTGAGAAAATGTTAATGAATGTCGATATCTATCTAACGAGAAAGCTAGAGAAGGAATTGTTTTCCAAAACATCACACAAAATGATTTTTTAAATAAAATGACCGTTTTTATTAAACCGTTGTATATAGGGTTAAAGAGATTCTAGAAATTGCCCATCATTTTATGAAAGCAACGTATAGATATCTCGATTCCTAATTTAGACGAAGGTTTAAAATTCTTGTTTGGGGACCAAAACGACATGCTTAATAAAAAAATCTCATAGTTTTGGACAATTAAAATCAAACCTTTCTCCATAAAGAAATAAAGCCTTCTCGTGTATAACGAAAAGACATTCCGAAAGCGGTTCTCAAATTAAAAGCAAACGATTTTTACCTCAAATCCAAATGACTCTTTCATAATACAAACTCACCATATCATTCACATAGACACACACAACACCTTACCACCCACACACATGCGCCGCGCACACCACACATTATTGAATTAAAGGATAGGAAAAGCATCAAGATTGAGGTAACCCGTGTTTCACGGAAGTCGAGGGGTGCCTGACACCTTCCCCTCATTTAAGCAAGCCCCCGAACTCTATGAATCTCGATTCGCGAACCAATTAATTCGGAGTCACAAATGCGCCAGCGATTTATAAAAAATAAACGAAAACTCGGATGAGTTGGTACATCCATTTCAAATCTAACAACTGGCGACTCCTGGTTAATTGGCTCATCATAAAAACGATCTTTCAAAACCCCGTCGACATTAAATGCCGACCCTTTTCCAAAACGACATCTAAATCAAAAGGCTAAAATAGGAAAAGACTAGAGAAAGCTAAAAACCCCGTCGTCGACAATAAGGCTTGCGACTCTGCTGGGGACATTAGAGGGCTTAAGCCGCTTCAGGTCTTGATTCTAACGCCTACTCCTTTAAAATTTATAAATGTGTATTTGTATGCGACATTTTGACTTCTTTTTAGTGTTTGGTGAATGTGTGTAGTTGTCCAATGAATGAAATATCTAATGGATTTGTTTTACCTTAAAGTAATCATTTGCATACGGTGAGGACGATTAGAATGTGAATGTATGTTGAAGATTGTATACCTCCTTCCTGAGGCGAACCCGTCGGTTGCTTATCTACTTGGACTCGATGGGGCTGCTCGCCGGATATGGCCTCAGGAAATCGCACACACTCAAATCCTCTCCAATCGAAAGGGCTCAAACGAGTAGATTGCGAAGATTTGGGAATCCTCCATGCCGAAAAGCCCGTGAGAGTAACCCTAGGATAGGACAGCCCACAGATTGAACCCCAACGCGGGAATAAGTCTCTTCATGGCCCTTTTAACCGTTTACTGCGCCATCAAATGCCATAATTCCATTGCAACATAGTCATATATAAGCTAATCCCCTTTATGTCAAAAGAAAATACTAACCTCTGTGTTTTGCAGGGAACGACACGGGAAGCATAAATCATATCTAGCATGTTTTATTTCAATAAAGAACCGCTAAACTTAGGTTGTTTTGCATAAGAAAAAGATAAAAAAAACACCAAAAACACACAGAAGGTTTACGATTTTAGCATGCACCCATTCTTGCATTTCCCCAAGACTAAACTTCGAACCGTTGTCTTCGCAGGATTGCTCCTCGAACGCCGTTCGCTCAGTCTACGAAAGCCCAAAATATCTGGCATCAGAAATGGCTGATATTCCTAAACATAGTTCCAAATCACGGGAAGAGTTTGATGACTTCAAAAAACAGATGATGGGAAATGGCCACAATGATAAAGGAACAGTTTCTTAATCAGACATGACCGGGTAAACCAGGGATCGCATAATATTCCACCACCAATGGAAATGAACAGATTCCTCCTAAATATGGAACAAACTTGCTTAAAGAGGACCACCCCAGACTCAAGGACGAGCCAGTCATGCCCAAAGGGCCGTTCCCCATACCTAGCAGGACAGTTGATTACTATCCCAGAAGAAGGGGACAATGACGACCTTCCGGAGAAAAAGAAATACATGGAGGAAACCATCCAATCCCTAAAGGCAATAGGCTCCCTGGGCAGGGTTAATACCTCGGAATCTATGTGTTTTTCCCACCGGAGCCAGATATCCAGAAAAGTTCAAAGTTCCCGAGTTCGAAAAGTACCAAAAAAAATGGAAAGGGAGACCCCTATACCCATTTGAAAATATACATTGGAGAACTCCGGTCTTATGCCGCATACGAGGGGGTAAAGAATGCAACTATTCCAGAAAAGCTTAACAAGGGAGGCAAGAATCTGGTATGGCCCGCCTCCGACACCCTACCGCCCGACATCCAACAACTGGGATGGAACTGCCCCATACCATCCTTAACCCAATACATCATTCAGGCCCAGATGGCCTCTTGACAGGTACCAAAAGACAAAGGTTCCAGAAACAGCCTAGGGAATCCTTCAGGGAGTATGCACAACTGGCTGGAGGTGCATGGCCGCACAGGTGCCCCCCCCCAATAAGCGAATCAGCGATGGTGATGACCTTTGTAGCCATCCATAGGTCAACCCCGTATAAATGAAGAGGGTCATCTCGGGGATAGGAAGACCTTTTGCATGAAATGATTAAACAATGGAGAGATGGTAGACATGGGGTTGAAGTCGTGTAAAATCCGGGATCCTTACTGCTTAGTAAAACTGCTAACTGCTTTCCCAGAGCAAATACAGAATGGAAACTATGGCATCAACTTCCCGAGGGTCCAAAAGGAAGAAGGAAGAGGATGTTTCCCCTACATCTTACATGGGGTCAACCAGAAAAAAACAGAAAATCATCTTCCGGTTCAAGGTACAGAGGGGAGGGCCATCCCGTCAGCCAATCCTTCATACAGATCAAAGGACAGAGGGGCGGAAGAAGATAAAGAGGCCTAATCGCATAAACCGAGTGTTCACCCCGCTCGGGGAGTCCGCTGTAACGATTTTTGTATTAGCGTTATTAAGTAGCCCAAAAGAAGATAAAATCAATTTGGACTCCCACCAAGTGACCCGAAGGGACATGGAGATTTGATCCAAGCAAAGCGGTGCGCCTATCACTCACTCGAACGGATCCCCGGGTCACGATCCACAAGATTGTTGGACATTGAAAACATATAAATCATAACAAGATCGTACAACGTGGAAATTGTGTGTGGAGGCAACCGGACGTCCAAATCACCCGAATGTTAAAAAGTCAAATCCCCTGCCAAGACATGATGGGGGGAATTCAATGTGACGGAGGCAAGTGAGGCAGGGGGGGCCGCCAAGGGATTGAACAATGTGCAGAAAATTGAGGAGATGAATACAACGTTATGAACATGATCAAGGGCGATGGGGTTCACGTTTATCGCCCATTCCGCGTATGATAGGGTAAAGTACAAAATAACATAATAGGTACCTGACAAGCTGACAGCCCCGAGGCCCCAACATCCTTATGTGGCAGCATGGGTTGTGTTGTTTGTAGTGTGGCCGCGAACATCCCTATCAGATATTCATGAAGACTGTACCCTGGAATAAACGGGGAATACCCCCGACGGAAGCGTCCAGTTGGTGGATGATGCTTTCCGTGAAAGAGAACGAACCAAGGTGGAACCCCTTATATCTTACCCGGGCGAGTCCTTGAGAGCCAAAAGAGAAAGAAATGAAGAGGTTTCCGAGGAAATGGCCATAGAGTTTTTGAAAAGGATGGATCCACCGCGGAAATGAGGGGGATCCCAGATTTTAAAATGAAGGAATCAACCCTAACATCAGTCTATGGACTTGGTGTTTGTCATCCAGTGAGCATTGCAAAAGCCCTGAATGAAGGTTCTGGAGGAGGCATTTGTGCCCGCCAAAAAAAAAGAAATTAGTTGAGGAGGGTTTATCGGCCCAGCTGGGTAGGGGGCCACTTAATTGGAAGGCGATGCAATAATCATTTACGAGATGAGGGACATTTCCCAAGGAAGGCAGTGGGCACCGAAAACGCGCTACACATTGCGGTAATGCTCCTCAGGATATGTCATAGAATGGGGTGTTTGATCGATGGAGGATTCGGCATTGAACATCTATGTCCTCCTCAGTAAACGCTAAAGAAAATGAACGATCCAAATCTCCAAACGCCTCCGAGCCAGTCATGTTGTGGTTCGGGCTTTTGAACGGCTCCCGGAGGGATACCATTGGGGAAATAGAATTTGGCCAGATGGAGATAGGAGCCCTGTGCTTTTTGATGATATCCTTTCCAAGTCCTGAGATATTAACGGGCGAGCTACAATCTGCTGTTAGGGAAGGCCGTGGATACACATGGCCGGGGCAGTTTTCCTTCCCACGCTCCACCAACAAAATCAAGTTAGAATCATCGATGGGAATCCTGGTAAACAATCTCGGCCGACATGTGACGATCCTTCTCCTCCCAGAGAGTGGGCCTACATGTATTTTTGTAATCAATGTGGATGAATACAGCGGCAAGAACCACCCTTGCCAGCTTTCAAGCACTAGAGAATTAGTCATCTCCCCATTATAGATGCCTGGGAGCTTCCCCAACTGTGAAAACTAACCAGGGGTCTCCTCCGGATACTCAACCTTTGTGGCAAAGGAAATGATTAAAATGAACTTCCAACCTGGACAGCGGACTAGGGAAAGAGCAGTCAGGGAATCACGCGAGCCCATCCACCTACCACAGCAGATAAGGCAAAGCAAGGATTGGGATACCATGTGGGCGCAGTACGGGGAACACCGTCAGGGTGGTCGATCTTCCGATTCGACTAGTTGGCAGAGTCCCAGTGACCAAAGTCCCGACAATGGGCAGTGGATCAGTGGACCTGGTGATTGGGGCAGGGAACTAAAGAGATATAACCCACCCGACACGTAATGAGTCGGCCCGGAGGAAAAGTTCCTGCGGGAGGTTCGCCAAAAGAGTTTGAAACCAAATGCTATATCCCCCCGGACAATCAACAAAGCAGTAAGGAGGGGACGAATGTTATCACACCACAGCAGGAGCCCAAATCAAGTTGTGCCTGTCATCGATTGGGCACCGGGCTGATTTATTCCTGGAAGAGGATATGGAGAAGGACTCAGGCGACGTATACCGTGGAATTATCGGGGAGGTGTCCGATGTGAGGCCCTCCTTTATCCAGCGCATTTCATCTGACCTGACCATCGATAATTGGACCCCAAAAACCAGTGATCATCCAAACAAGGGTAAACGCTCGACAGTCAGGGTGGTTTAACCCTAAGAGGATGGGGGGAATGAAAAGAAGGTTTATTTGTGTTGTTGTTTATATTTCTGCATACATTTGTGTCGTTTCCTTCGTGTTATTTTGAAAATTGCGATTCTGTCCGTGAAAAATGATTTATATATGACAAGTAACTATTGTTGTTTATGTCCAGGTGTACCAATTTTGAGTAATTCCTTGCCTAACAAACGATCTTATCAAAATTTTGAATGGTGATTATGATTTTAGACATTGAGCTGGATTTCGATTTGATGGGCATTGAGCAAAGACGAGACAGATTACTACGACGCACCTGATGAGATCCAAAGGGATGGGTCGAGAAGAATAAACCCAAACCCAATTTGGACCAAACCATCACTATAGGATATCGGAACCCCTCGACAATCCAAAAGAACTCAAGATAGGGGACAGACCTTCACCCCCAGGACCAAAAAGCCAGAAATGATTGAGTTTACTAAGGCCAATATGAGGAAATGTCTTTTGCCTGGTCGCCAGTACGAGGATATGATCCGGACTTGTCCCACACGACATTGTGGTGCAACTCGGTTACCCAACAAGGAGGGTTTTCAGGCCTGTCAAGCAGAAACTGAAGAAAAGTTGAAACCTGAGTGGAGCATAAAAGGTGAAGGAGGAGAATCATCAAACAGTTCAGGGCGGTGAATCATTATGGTGTCCCACTTTAACCTCGGAATGGCTATCCAATGTTGTCCCAGTGGCTAAACCTGGAGGAAAGGATGAGGGTGGGTGTAGACTACACGAGATCTAAACAAGGCCAAGTCTCAAGGATAAAACTTCCACGGATGCCTTTCCATACACATCCTGGTTAGATAACACAGGCCCAGTACGAAATGTATTCCTTTGTGGATTGCTTTGCGGGATAGCATCAGATAATGGTGGGCGGAAGAAGACCGTGAAAAGACCGCATTCATCACCCCCTGGGGCACTTTCCTGCTAATAAGAAAACGACTGGCATTTCGGTCTCAACAAATGCAGGAGCTCACTTATCAGAGAGCCATGATGGCCTTGTTCACACGATATGATGCACCAAGGAGATAGAGGTCTACGTGGACGACATTATTGTGAAATCGAAGGTAGAGTCCGATCATATAACTCATCTCAAAAAGCTAATCCGATCGGCTCTCAGAAAGTATAATCTGAAACTCAATCCACCAAGTGTGGGCTTTCGAGAAGATACAATCGGGCAAGCTCTTGGGAATTCCTGGTTAGTGATCCGGGGCATTGAGTTGGACCCATCAAAGATTTAAGGCCATTGTGAGATATGCCGGCACCCCACAACACGGAAAAAGGAGATAAGAGGAATTTCCTGGGGAGAATAAACTTCATTCATGCCGTTTTATATCCCACTTGACGACTATACTACATGTGAAACCGGAGTTTTTAAACTGTTAAGAAAAGGGGTGTCCCAAAGAATGGAATGAGCATTGTCAGAATCAGAGGGCGTTTCAGACCATTTAAGAAACCAATTGACGGAGGCACCGAGTGCTGGTACCAACCCCTTACCTACCCACCCCCGAAGGATGGGAATCCCTCTGTTTTATGTTATATATCGGTAAATGCCATCGTCGAATGGGGAATGTATGTTGGGACATGAAAAATGAGGCAGGGAAAAGAGCAAGGCCATCTATTACCTCAGCAAAAGATTTAGCCAATGTGAGCAGAATTAACAACTTTCCCCATTGAGAAGACCTTGTTGTGCTCCCTGGCCATGGGCTGCAGGGAGATTACAAAAGCACTACCTCTCCATGGGCCCATACAACGTACCTGAATATCAAGAAATGGACCCCCCTGGAAATATATTTTCGAAAGGTCCCATGCCTGAATTGTCGACTATCAAGATGGCAGTTTTGATTTTACAACAGTTTGACATGGTGTAACCGTGACCACAAAAGGCCATGAAAGGTCAGGGAATTGCAGATCAGTTTGGCAAAGAAGCCCCGGCAGGAGGGACGGAGCCGTTAGAAACTCCTCTCCCGGGCGAGGATATATTTTGGGTAATCGCAGCGAAGAGAAAAGTGATGATTAGGGACAATATCTGGAAGTTGTATTTTGATGGTGCCCAATGAATGCCGGGGGGTCAGGAGCCGGGAGCGGTCCTAGTCCTTCGATCACCAGGAGAACAATACACCGTGGCCACTTAATCTTACTTACGGTTCAGCAAATTCGAACAACCACACGCTGAATACGAGGGTTGTAATCTTGGGACTCACCCGATTGGCCCCCCGTGACATGGGAGGTAAAAACGACTAGACGGGTGTTCGGTAGGATTCAGAATTTGGTAATCAGACAAGCAATTGGGGGTGCTAACAACACTAAGGAGCTTCGGATATACTTCCATACCATCGTTGTGTTCACCGCACTTAATTGCAAGAGTTTCGAAGATATCGCCTTCCGCCATATTCCTCCGGGGACGAAATGATTTTTGCCGATGCGTTTGGTGGGCGACTTTGGCTTCCTTAATCCACGTGATCAAGAGTAGGGACAAGTCCACAAGATTGAGATCACCACTACATAATGCCCCGGCATATGAGGAAAATGTGGGCAGTGTTATCAAACGAGGTGGTGTATTTGACCAATGGGCAAGCACCTGGTATCCACAGAAACGACGTAAGGGAATATTTGAGAGACAGATCCCTTCTCCGATCAGTGCAAATCGGTAACTGAAAGGATGAGAATTCAAAAAGATGTGCGATGAACGTTTTTTATCTGAGTGGCGATATCGTCTGTTTACAAAAGGGATGCCGGATTGGGACCTGTTGCAACTGCGTAGAACGAAACGCAATCCCAAAGGATTATGAATGAAATCCATGGCGGGGTGTCCGTGGGCCACATATGAGTGGACCGATGTTGGCCCAAAAAGATGCTTGGAGGACAGGGTATTATTGGTTGACAGCTGAGGGCCGATTGCGAAGCGATCATGTCCAAACGGTGTTACCAATGTCAGAGCGCAAGGTAATGTGATCCCTACGCCTACCCAATGAAACTGGCACAGTAATGACCACCCCCTGGCCATTTTCAATGTGGGGGAATGGATTTAATCGGACCAATAGAGCCCCAACAGCAAAGCAACGGGCCACCGATTTCATCTTCGTCATGATCGATTATCTTTTATAATTTTCACCAAATGGGTAGAAGCAAGCCGCGTCTTTCCAAACCCCAAAGTCACTTCAGGAGGTCATCCGTCAACTTCATCAGGAATAATGTCATTTATGCCCGATAATGGGCAACCTTGATGTTGTGGTCTCCGACAATGCCAAGAATTTTAAAACACAAACGCCCTCATAGAAGGAATTGTGTGACCAGTTCAAGATCAAGCATCCATCAATTCCGTCATTTTATCCCGTCCTACAGATGAATTGGGGCAGTGGAGCTGCAAATAAAAACATCAAGAAAGATCATAGGCAAAAAATGTCTGCTAATCATCGGGGATGTGGCCGGCATTTGGTTTTTTACCCCTCACCTTGTTAGCCTACCGAACGTCAACGCGTACCTTCCACAGGGGTCAACCCCATAAACTGCCCTTGGTATATGGAATGGGAGGACTGTCCTGCCAGTTTGAAGTTGAGATGGCGTCCCCCTCAGAATAGTGATCCGATGCTCAGATAAGCGAGGAGGATTGGATGCAAAAGTCGATACGACCAATTGGCCGCCCTGAATTGATGAAAGGAGAGTGGGCTGCCGTTTGGCCCCATGGTCCAGCTATATCAACAGAGGATTCTCTATCGAGTCCCGTAAATAACGATAAAAAGATAAGACTTATTTTTTCAGGAAGTTCAAGGAAAATGAATTGGTGTTGAAAAGAGTTCATAGCCTTGTCAAGACGAGGCCAAGGGGAATTTTGCCCCGAACTGGGAAGGGCCAATATTGTGATCAAGAAAGTGCTATCCAGGAGGAGCCCTCATATTGCAAGAAATGGATGGTGAGGTATTTCCACAACCCCCTCAATTCTGACTCGGTGAAGCCGGTTTCTACGCCTTGAAATCATCAGGTTCCTTTTATTTTCCTTGAGAGCGAACTAACGTAGGATCCTGATCTCCCCAACTTTGTGGGTTCGGGGGTACGGTAGGCACCCCATCAAGCGCGGCTCCGATCCTTTAAAAAAAAAATAATCCTTTACCCCTAACCAAAACCAATATTTCGATAGCCAGATAAAACCCTATCCTAAACATCCCTCAAAACCTTCCCGAAAACCAACTGCCTAACCAGTTTCATCCCAGAATACAATACCCTGATCCAACCCAAACAGTTATCCAAAATCTGAGATTATCGAGTCCGACGAAATCAAAGGTGTGCGGCAATTATCTGTCAAATCTCCATCAAGTCTTGAGGAAAGAAAGAAGGCGTAAATGTCAAAATCATGGTCAGTTGGATAAAATGAATGATGCCAATAGGATGGCAATGATACGACCAAAAGGGGGGGGAAAAAAAATGACTAAATTTAAATGCATGTCCTAATAGTATTATAGAGGTCGTTTTATTACAAAATTCCTCTTTTCAATAACTGATGAAACCAACATAGTCTATGCAGGAAAATAAAATAATACTACAAAATCTGAAACCTAGCCGAAGCAGGATGGAACAGGGTGGTGGATAGATCTGAAGCCATCAGAGCATCTCCTGAGCAATCTGCTGCCTCCCATCATATCAAATAACGATCCAGTAAAGCAGTAGCTCGGCTGACAGTCCCCAAGAATGAGCATCCTAGCCACTAAGCCCCTGGTCTGAAAATACAATTGGCCTCTCTATCAGCAATGGCAGCCATCTCTAGCCCGAATGGCCCTCATCTCTATCTCTCTCGGCAAGAGGCGGCATCCCCTCCTCGGCTTCAGTAGTAATCCAAGGGCCAGGCGGAGTTCGGGAATCCTCAGCGACCCGATTCGGGGCAGAATCAGGCTGAAATGGGAATGGTCTGTGGTAATCTTCTGTGCAGAATCACTTCCAGAGTCCCACCAAAAGTCCCCCCCAGTCTGACTCAAACTAGCCGAATCAAATCTAAATCTCCGCGCAAAACCCATTGTACGTTAAGCAAATGTCTGGATGTGAACCCAGCTCCCACTATAGGCGGCAAGGATTTTCCCTGCAATCCTCCCAAAGCTCGTATACCTGTAATAGATCCCTCTCTGTACAGGAGTGATAATAAGGGAATCGGTATGCGGCTGTGCCGCGAAGGGGTGTAAATCCTGTGTCTGATCAAACTGCCCCATAACCCGCCAGGGGATGATAGGAAAAGTCGTCACGCCCCTTAAACCCAGCAATGGGAATGAAATCCATAGCCAGGCACAATGAGTCAAGAAGCTCATGAAGGAGCAATAGCCCGAGTAAAACCAATGGATGGAAAAGGGGTCCATCCATGATAGACAAAAATTGATGTCCAGGAGGCCACATCAGTACAACTTCGCAGGGACAAGCGAAAACTCTCCGTGGTTTATATGTCATGGCTGAAAGCAAAACCCTTTGGCGACGGAAATGGCCTGATGGGACCTAAGATGACTCATGAACCACATATACAATTAAGGTCGAACTCCCTCCTGAAAGAATCTCCCTCTGAAAGGACGTGGCAATATGTGGCCGACATATATGTATCCGCCAGCATATCAATAGGAAAGAATGGTATGATCCTCCCGAAGGGCTCGAACGGCCCGCCACAAATGCCGCATATCCAAATGATCGGGTTCCTGACAGGCAAATACAAAACTGAGATGACACAACAGGCCATCAAGGACATCCACTCCTCAAGGCGCCCCAGCGCTCCTCTTAACACGGAAAAATCACCGAAGAAAAGTCGAAAACCGTACAGGTGAGCCAAATCGGTCAATGAAGAACTGAAGGGGAACCATATGGTTGCGATGTGATCACCCGGCAACAGGACAGCTCCTTTACGCAAACCAGTGAAAAGTCAAGTAATTGAACGGCGCATGGAAACCAACTTGTGCACCCATAGCACAAGGCCTATCCCAGGGGCATGGCCGGTGAAGCCGAGCATAACTCCCTCCGAGGGATGCGGGGGGTCATTTTTCCAGCTCTACTGTCCCTAACCTAAACACCTTGACGGGCAGGGGCCCGAATAGCTTCAAAGACCATACCAAAGAAGCCCGCTGGCTGCCTGAAAGGTCAATAAGGACCAAGAATGTCCCCAAAAGACCATCTGCGGTTAATCCTATCCGGGCCCGGCAAGTAAATTGTTCCCCAACCAGCGGAAGAGGCCCTGCCAACCAACCCTGTGGGAGGGGCGGAATCCCAAACGGACCCACCAACGGCAATCTGAGGACAAACATCTGTAGAAAAATAGTATCAAAAGGACCTGTAACATAGGGGTCCATTCTCCTAATCCATAAATAAAAGAGCATGCAACATACAGTTAATAATAAAACAGGTGAATTCCCATAAAATGAAAAAAGAAAACTGTGCATACAATAAATAAATGAGTTCAGTACATAGATGGCATAAATGAAAAAAGAAAAATCTAAGCAGGTTGCTGATACAAAAGAAGACCCTATCCTATCCTGGTCCTAAATAAAATCCAAGTATCATCTATGAAAGCAAGGATCCTCGAACTGATCCCCCATGGAGTCCGCCGAGCTCGGAGGTAACCCAAAGTTCATATTCAGGAATGTAGGGATCGGCGCTGTGGCATCAGATGAACTCGGAGCCCTGCATCATACAACCTGCACCGTCAGGCAATTCGTAGGTGTACAGCCTCCTCCGGGGCCCGGCCCAACGCCCGAATAAACGGCAAGCGACAACTGATCTAACCTGGACGGGTCAATTGAGAGCGATCTGCTCAGCGTGGGTAGTGGGTTCCGAACTACAGGCAGACACCAATCGGTCATTCGTCCAAACCGGAGCCTGGAACCATGTCCTCCAAGGAAGAAAGTGGGCCCGAGTCCCTGAGGACTCGATGGTACGGGGCACCCACCATGTACGGAATGCATCACTTCCCCCCCGTAGTGGGACCTGTGGAAAGCATTCCGACCATCCCTCCCCGGCAAAGCATGAATCTCTGAAGCCTGAGAATCCAGCGGCCAAGAAAGTAAGTTGAAAGAAAGGGAGTGCGGGATGCGGATCTCCCCGGTGACGCATCTGAATGCGCGCTCTCCCAGATACATCACCCAGCCTCCAACACTCTGCAAAGTGAGGCGACGGGTAGAAAGCTCGAACTGTCCGGGCCGGAAGGATGCCCGTCAGCAAACCCCAACAGTCAAATGCTCGGAGAGGTAGGGAATTCCAGACGACGGTCGGCAGCCGTGATCACCTCCAGCTGAATACGACAATGTGCAAAGCTGCCCGACACGGGGACCTCCTCCAGAGTACTGTGATGCCATCGCCGACCCCGAGGATAAGTGTCCGGGCCCAGAGTAGTGAGAGGCCTCAGACATGGCAGCCGCTCGTAAGCCCAGAACTGTGAATAGAAACAAGGCAAGGCATGAGTCACTATCAAGTACAGAAAAGGATGAAAAGAAAAAGAAATACAGTAATAGAAGAGGAGGAAGGGACTCACCAGCAGAAAGTGGTAGAAACCGAGCCAGCATCAGTCTGTCCCTCCGAGCGTAGGCGCATGCCGTGGAGGAAATAGGCAAAGGTGAATGACCCCCAGTCATAGTCACTGAGATGCGATCCACGTCTCTAAACCGCTCCCAACGACGCTGAAATGAATGGTGGAGGAGTTGTTTCCTAGGAAACAACCCCTCATGATCGTCAGGAACAAGCGGCGGAGTAGAATATCGCGGGTAACCACTGATCCGCTGGAATGGGCCATCGCATAGAGACCCTCCCGACTGCATCGACAGCCAAGGCACCAGATCGGATACTGCGGGCCTTAAAGACCCGGTCCTCAGCAAGCGAAGCCCAGCAAAGCTCGAACCTCCACAGGAGTGATATCAAGATCCAAGGGGAACGCGGGACCCGGTAAAACTCAATGCCAGTAATGTACCTCCAGTCCCATGGGGTCCAACACGACCTCGCAGTCGAGGAGATGAAGAGACTGCGTCTGGTGGAACCATCCGCTCGGATAAAGCCCTCATGTAACCCCAGGGGCACTGGCGGGGGATGATAGTGAAGAAATGTCGAAAGCCCCAAGAGTCCACCCATCGCCCGATAGTCACTGTGCAGGGCCGCGTAAAGGGAGTAGATGTTGAACCAGTTGCCCCTCGGCTGGGTAAACTCTCGGGTACCTGGGGCAATCACCAAGGGGTCAATCCGGATAAAAGGAGAATGGAGAAATTGAGAGTGAAATCAGAATAGAGCTGAAATATACCTCGTTAGCCACGAGAGAGGATGAGGGGTGACGACTGAGATCCCGACCCAAAAGATCGGGTATCTGCACAAGGCGCCAGAAGGAGCCTGATGAGTAGATGGAGCCGGTGTGCTGGAGGATGGCCCCCTCTGCCGCGACCTCCGGAGGAACAGCCTCCTCAACGTCCGGATGACCAGGACGAATGACACAGCCTCCGTCAAACGACAGAGCCTGACGGGTCCGAGGAGGAACAGGAGTGGGTGCAGCCCTACGACGGCGAACACCCGAAGTCCGAGAGGCGGAGGAGCTACTGGGCGCATCACGATCCATAGCTGGAATAGAACGGGCGAAAAAGAAGGTAAGTTTCCTTTTAAAATTATGTAATGAACATTCTAAATTTCTAGCCTCATCATATGATTAATGCAAACGTGATGCATGTTAAAAAAAAAAAAAAAAAAAAAAAAAAAAAAAAATCGGCAGAGTTTCCGTTTGTAAATTGAACATCCCAGGCATAAGCCAAACGTGTTTTCCATCAATCAAAGCCCTCAAACAGATTTAAATTGTAATTACAGCATGTAATGCATGATTTTATTGCAGAAAAGGAATAACAATATGTGGGGAACAAGCCTCATGAACATAAAATAGGACTCACATAGTTGATACATAGCATGTATATATGAATGAAACATTACATAGCATCGTAAAGCATACATTTTTATCTTTAAACATGTAAATAGTCAAATGTATAGCAAAACATTGACGAAATTGAAAAGTGACCGGTCAAAGTGTTACCTGTAGCGTGTAGATCAATCCTACCGGAACAGTTTTTTGCAGGAAAGTTGAAAAAATCGACAAAAAGCCCTTGCGAACAAGAAAAATCGAGAAAATCTCTTTGGATTACAAGTTGAAAGTGACAGATCTGGAGGAGCCGCGTTGGATTTAAAGGCCCGATCATGGCCGCAGATGTATCTGCGGCTGGCCGCAAGATCCATCTGCGGCTGGCCACAGATCCATCTGCGGCTGGCCCTGGTGGGTCCCACCTTGCTCCCTATGCAGCCATTTGACGTGTTGAAGTGGAAAGTTTACGAGATGGGTGACCGGCGACGATACCCGGACCCCGACGAGACGATCGACCAGGCGACGATAACCGGCGATCACGAGATGGATGTCCGGCGACGATAACCGGCTCCGACAGATAACCAACCGGCGACGATAACCGGGGGTTACGAGATGGGTGACCGGCGACGATACCCGGCCCCGACATGACGATCGACCGGCGACGATAACCGGCGATCACGAGATGGATGTCCGGCGACGATAACCGGCTCCGACAGATAACCAACCGGCGACGATAACCGGCGATCACGAGATGGATGACCGGCGACGATAACCGGCTCCGACAGGATAACCGACCGGCCGACGATAACCGGAGGTTACGAGATGGGTGACCGGCGACGATACCCGGCCCCCGACGAGACGATCGAACCGGCGACGATAACCGGCGATCACGAGATGGATGTCCGGCGACGATAACCGGCGATCACGAGATGGATGTCCGGCGACGATAACCCGGCTCCGACAGATAACCAACCGGCGACGATAACCGGGGGTTACGAGATGGGTTGACCGGCGACGATACCCGGCCCCCCGACATGACGATCGACCGGCGACGATAACCCGCGATAACGAGATGGATGTACGGCGACGAAAACCGGCTCCGAAATATAACCAACCGGCGACGAAAACCGGCGATCACGCTATGGATGACCGGCGACGATAACCGGCTCCGTCAAGATAACCGACCGGCGACGATAACCGGAGGTTACGAGATGGGTGACCGGCGACGATACCCGGCCCCGACGAGACGATCGACCGGCGACGATAACCGGCGATCACGAGATGGATGTCCGGCGACGATAACCGGCGATCACGAGATGGATGTCCGGCGACGATAACCGGCTCCGACAGATAACCAACCGGCGACGATAACCGGGGGTTACGAGATGGGTGACCGGCGACGATACCCGGCCCCGACATGACGATCGACCGGCGACGATAACCGGCGATCACGAGATGGATGTCCGGCGACGATAACCGGCTCCGACAGATAACCAACCGGCGACGATAACCGGCGATCACGAGATGGATGACCGGCGACGATAACCGGCTCCGACAAGATAACCGACCGGCGACGATAACCGGAGGTTACGAGATGGGTGACCGGCGACGATACCCGGCCCCGACGAGACGATCGACCGGCGACGATAACCGGCGATCACGAGATGGATGTCCGGCGACGATAACCGGCGATCACGAGATGGATGTCCGGCGACGATAACCGGCTCCGACAGATAACCAACCGGCGACGATAACCGGGGGTTACGAGATGGGTGACCGGCGACGATACCGGGCCGCCTCCGACATGACGATCGACCGGGCGACGATAACCGGCGATCACGAGATGGAATGACCGGCGACGATAACCCGGCTCCGACAAGATTAACCGACCCCGGCAACGACGATAACCGGAGGTTACGAGATGGGTGACCGGGCGACGATACCGCCGCCGGCCCTCGGACGAGACGATCGACCGGCGACGATAACCGGCGATCACGAGATGGATGTCCGGCGACGATAACCGGCTCCGACAAGACAACCGACCGGCGAACGATAACCGGAGGTTACGAGATGGGTGACCGCGACGATACCCGGCCCCGACATGACGATCGACCCGGCGACGATAACCGGCGATCACGAGATGGATGACCGGCGACGATAACCCCGGCTCCGACAGATAACCAAACCGGCGACGATAACCGGGGGTTACGAGATGGGTTGACCGGCGACGATAACCCACCCACCGGCCCCGACATGACGATCGACCGGCGACGATAACCGGCGATCACGAGATGGATGTCCGGCGACGATAACCGGCTCCGACAAGATAACCGACCGGCGACTGATAACCGGGAGGTTACGAGATGGGTGACCGGCGACGATAACCCGGGCCCCGACATGACGATCGACCGGCGACGATAACCGGCGATCACGAGATGGATGATGACCGGCGACGATAACCGGCTCCGATAAGATAACCGAACCGGCGACGATAACACGGAGGTTACGAGATGGGTGACCGGCGACGATAACCCGGCCCCCGACATGAACGATCGACACGGCGACGATAACCGGTGATCACGAGATGGATGTCCGGCGACGATAACCGGCTCCGACAGATAACCAACCGGCGACAATAACCGGGGGTTTACGAGATGGGTGACCGGCGACGATACCCGGCCCCGACATGACGATCGACCCGGCGACGATAACCGGCGATCACGAGATGGATGTCCGGCGAACGATAACCCGGCTCCGACAGAGGGACCGACCGGCGACGATAACCGGGGGTTACGCGATGGGGTGACCGGGCGACGATACCCGGACCCCGAAACGAGACGATAGATTGAAGGAGTGAACCCAAAGACTAACGAACACGGTCAAGGGGTTGATACATTGACACTCTTACGAATGTCTTGCATGCATTGCATCTTATGTTGCATCATAAGCTATATGCGTGAGACATCATGTATGCACTGTCATTCTTACACACTGTCATTCATGCATCGAGTGTCTATTCTTTATCCTGTTCATATTCATTTATCATTTCATAAACATGATAAAGAGGGGCAGCTGTAGACACCCAAATTTTGCGTTTCCTTCTACCTAACCTTGACAGGAGGGCGAAATCGTCAATTGAACCAAGCTTGCAGGAGCAAAAGAGCGGGCACAAGGGCGAGCGCCCGGCAACCGCCGCAATGATTTGGGCAGCCCAAGTCGACGTGACAGCATGACCGTCCAAGGCAGGCATTTCCGAATGAGGTGGCAACGTCTCCCGGAAGTATCCCGGACTGCGGAATACGAGCCTGTCAGCGAAAACCGACGTTGCGGTACGAAAATCGAGGCGTGGCACACGAAAATCGAGAAAAGTCAAGCCCGCCAGCCAGCGGATAGATTCTGCGGCCAAAGTGGTGTGCGCCAGCACGAAAACCGGGAAATCAGCACTACCCAGCTGAGTGCGATGGGAGGCGTGCCAGCTGGCCAGCCGCAGATCCATCTGCGGCCAGCCGCAGATAGATCTGCGGCTGGCTCTGGCCAGCCTATTTAAGCCGCTTCGGGCAGCATACAGCAGGTTCAGCAAGTTCAGCAAATTTTTGGAGAAGAAGAAGAAAAACAGCAAACAGCAGCACGGAATTTGAGAGAAAAATAGTAGATTTTGCAACAAAAATAGGAAGAAAAGAGAGGAAAAAGAGAGAAATTTTACTCCTTTAATTTTGATTGTATCAAATATATTTCTCATACCAAGACTTCATCCTTTTTGAGATCATTTTGCAAGGTAAAAATTCCTTTTGTTATAAACAATTCATATCATCTTATTTGCTTAGATGGGATGTAGTTTTTCATGTATATTGTTGAACAATCATGGATTATGGATTATTAGGGAGGGTTCCATCGGAACAAAATTCTTCCTAACAACCCGAGGATCTCCAATTGATAAAAATTTCTAGCTTGTTTGTGATAATTTGTTGGGTGTAAGTTATTTAGATTGTCATTTCCGGATATCATGGTATATTAGATAAACCCGGGTTGGTTAGTCATGTAATATTCATTTTGTAGGCATGTATTAATCTCGGTGTGTGAGCCTAGGAATGCGACCCACCGAGGTCCCAAATCCGATGATGGACGTTTTGATGTATGTGATAGATTCAAGATGCTCGTTTCGTAACATGTAACCTTTGGGCCTTAAAACGACGCCAAGGCGGGAATCGTGTTTAAGGCCCCGAAATAGTGAAATTTGTGATTGTTGGCGTTTCGGGGATATTTTGATGGCTTACATGCCCCATGAATAGCCCCGACGCGTGTTTATGCTTGATTTGATTTATGACACGAAATTGGTTTCAAAGCTAAATGATAAGATTTTCATAAAATCAATCAAAGTAGGATATTAGAATCACGAGGTTAAAATTTGAGAAATGTTAATGAATGTCGATTCCTATCTAACGAGAAAGCTAGAGAAGGATTGTTTTCCAAAACATCACACAAAATGATTTTATAAATAAAATGACGTTTTTATTAAACCGTTGTATATAGGGTTAAAGAGATTCTAGAAATTGCCCATCATTTTATGAAAGCAACGTATAGATCTCGATTCCTATTTAGACGAAGGTTTAAAATTCTTGTTTGGCCAAAACGACACTTAATGAAAAAATCTCATAGTTTTTGGACAATTAAAATCAAACCTTTCTCATAAAGAAATAAAGCCTTCTCGTGTATATCGAAAAGACATTCCGAAGCGTTCTCAAATTAAAAGCACGATTTTCCCTCAAATCCAAATGACTCTTTCATACAAACTCACCATATCATTCACATAGACACACACACACCCACACACAAGCGCGCGCACACACACATTCGTGAATTAAAGGATAGGAAAGCATCAAGATTGCGGTAACCGTGTTTCACGGAAGTCGAGGGGTGCCTGACACCTTCCCCTCACTTAAGCAAGCCCCCGAACTCTATGAATCTCGATTCGCAGACCAATTAATTCGGAGTCACACATGAGCCAGCGATTTATAAAAAAACGAAAACTCGGATGAGTTGGTACATCCATTTCAAATCTACCAACTGGCGACTCTGGTTAATTGGCTCATCATAAAAACGATCTTTCAAAACCCCGTCGACATAAATGCCGACCTTTTCCAAACGTCATCTAAATCAAAAGGCTAAAATTGGAAAAGACGAGAGAAAGCGAAAAACCCGGCGTCGACAAGGCTCAAATACTTTCTTTTGCACCCAAGGTTATAGCTTTGTGACTCTTTCCATCTTGTAGTTTCACATTCTTCATCTCTTCAATTTCCCTGACTCCTTATCAAATTGAGCATTGCTGAACTTATCAGATTGTTGCTCCCCCATAGTTGATACTTCTATTTTAGATGAAAGTCCATCTTTCTTCATCTGATTATAGAGCATTCTCTTTAACACGGTCACTCTACGATCCTTTCCTTTATACCACTCTTGTAGAGCTGATGAAGTCTTGTGCACAACGGAATAATCATTAACAACCCCTTCATAGGTTCAAACAAAATCTTAGTTCAAGTTACAAGTCTATAGTATGGTTGATAACAGATATAGAAGTTTATTGAGCATAAGGTAAATGACAGAAGCTAAATGACACAGGAGATTTTAAGTGGTTCAGAGACTGAATAACTCCTACTTCACTCTTTACTTCAATAAGTAGGAATCCACTAATTGTTTTAGTCACAAAGACAAGGACTCTACGCCCTCCTCAAGTCCAACAGATGAGAGTTGTTTTTAGCCACAAAGGCAAGGATCCTATGACCCTCCTCAAGCCCCGTAGACATGGATCCTCTGACCCCTCTTGAGTCCCGCAGACTTGAGTTGTTTTTAGTCCCTCGGACAAGGATCCTATGACCCTCTTCAAGTCCAGCAGACTTTAAAACCTAGTTCATAAAGAACCCTACAAGGCCAGCAGCCTTGGAAGCTGTAGACTAAGCCCAACAGACTTAGAATCTCTTGTACCCTCCGGTACTCAGTAAGTTCAGCAGACTTGACTTTGTTTAGTTACTTAAGACAAGGACGCCTCGCACTCTTTGGTTGTGCTGCCAAGATGAACTTTAATCTACTTTATCTTCTAGTACTTGACAGGTGATGGTGATCTTCTTCTGGATGCTGCTGATGATGGTCGTTTAAGCCCTTTCTTCTTCTGGTACATAGCAGATGCAGATGATCACTTCCATTGAACACTGGTTGACTTATCCAAGTCACTTCTTTGTCTATTCAGCACATAGTGTTCCTTGCTTGATCATAGAGCTGTCCATTCTGGATTTGGTTACTCTAGATCTTGGCTTCTTGGTCGTTCGACTCTTAGCTCATATGCGCTTTGGCATACCTCTCATGTTGCAGTGAAGCTTCTAGCTGATTGTACAGTTGGTGTTCTTGCTCTCTTGCTTACTGCATACCAATACACACTCACATTCGAGTGTTCTTTTCTCTTTTGTAGTTCTCTATTTTCTTCCCGTTGGAAGCTTGCTGTTGGTATCTTCCCGTTGCACTTCTTTCCGTTGGAGACTAACTTTCTGCAGACTTGTTTATTGTATCACTGAGTATTTTACTTCCCTAAGTCTACTAGTGATGGCTAAGAACATGCATTAGCTGATACCAAGATAGTGGAGTCACATGCGCTGTTTGTTGACTGCTGTAGATATAACTGTTTGAGCTCCACTCAAATTGGTTACATATTATACTCCTTTATTTATTCAGTCTCTCATCTTAGAATAGCAACCCTGAGTGCACTAATATTATTAATCCAGCTGACACTTTCTTACTTGCTCTATGATCATCTTAGATGTAGCCTATATCTTTGATCGTAGAGTGAACTGTTTGCTTCTAACTGAATACTGTTGCCTTTGGTCGTAGAGTTTACTGCTACTTTCTGTTATGGCCTTGTGCTGCCTTGCAGTTCGTAGGGTGGCTGACTGTACTTGCATTGCGTTTTGATGTGCTTCTCACTATACTACAGTCTGTCCTTCCTTATGCTCTGTGATATCTATTTAGCTTTTCGTTCTAGAGCATAACATTTAGGATCTTTGTTGAGTCATTGTTGTAGTGTGCTTATCATAGAGGATTGCTCTATTATTCTTTTAGGTGTTGACTCTGCTGTTGTGTCATAGATGACTACTCTATGATAATCTTCTTTGTTGTGGCACCTTTGATGTAGAGGACTGCTCAACTTATTCTTCAAACATTCTTCCTTTTGTTATAGAGTGCTTCTCTATGATCCTTTTCGCTTTTGTTTCGCTGAGATTACTTGAGTGTTTCTATTGTCTTAGACTCAGCTCTACGATCACTTGATCGTGCTGACCTTTCCCGCTCTACGACCTTTGTCTTTAATGCAGGTCTAGAGACTTGATGGATCGTAGAGTGATTACTTGACTTTGTCCTTTGATCTTTGTTATGGTTTGATGCTTTGGTTGTGCTCAGAGATCTTGCTATGTCTGATAGCTCATGCTCAGCTTGCTTGGTAGTCTTGAATATTGCCACGTCATCTTTAAGTGCTTCAGCAGTGACTGCTCTACGTTGTTGTTTAGTTGCAGACTTTTCATGGGAGTCGTAGAGTGGCTGACTTTTAGACTGACTTTACGAACCCATATTAGTACACTGATTTCCTCTTCGTAGTGTGCACTCTATGAACCTGAATAATTTCTTTGTTCTGCCGAGCCTTACTCTACGATTGCCTTACACAGTCTATGTTGACATGCGCAGCTCTACGATGTCCTGTGAATGCTGCCGAGTGAGCTCTACGATCTGCCGATCCTATTACTGTGCTTGCCTGGCAGACTCTACGATCTTAGATTTAGCACTTCAATGTCGAGGCAACTCTTCGTCCTGCCGAGGCGACTTTACGTCCTGCCGAGGCATACTTGGCTCTGCGATGTTGACTGGCTACTCTATGATTTTTCACTTAGTCAGTGCAATGCTCTACGATCAGTCTGGCCCTTGTTTGTACATAAGTCATTACAATACATAAGATCAACCTAACAAGTTTGATCTTCTTCTATTCTACTCTAAGTCCTTGTACATCATATTCATTTTAAGGACTTTGCAAAGCCTAATATTACAAGCATGCTTTGATCAGATAGATATTCATTCAGCTTAGATCAACCTAACATATTTGATCTTCTAAGTTCTTGTACATATATTTTATTAAGAACTTTACAAGGCTTTAACAGTATGAATGTTTTTCTTATTATTTTGTCATCAATCAAATAATATAGTGAATAAAGGTAATCACATACAGATCTTATAACGTTCTCCCCCTATGACAATGAGCTAGATGATCGTATGTAGATTCCCAACAAGTACGATATAGAAAAATTTTCTAAGTTACGAACTAAAACGACCCTTTGAAAAATACTTAATAAAGTTAAAAATTTGTAATAAAATTATTTGTATGTGTGGAATGTATTTAAGTATGTGTGGCTAAAAAAGAAATAATATAATAAAATGGTTAAGAAGATTTAATGAAGACAATAGAGTTATGAGGAGGTAAAATAGTTAATTACCGTAAAGTCTAGAATTATCGAAACAATTCCAATCAACTAGAAAATGTCGACATGTAACGTATGAGTCTAAATGGTATTTAATCGCATAATTCCATAGAAATAATGTGAGGGGACGTTTATGTTTGGATTAAGTCGAAAGAGTAATTATCAGTTTAGGTTACGTTTATTATTGGCGGTAGTTATTAAGCGGTAACACATAACTTAATTAAGCAAATCCTTAAGGATGTTATAGGTAAACATTCGCAATCGGAAAGGTTTAGTAGCATAACTAAGGAGGAGTTACATATGCCAGACAAGTTCTAAACTTACTCATACTTATATATTTGTGTAAGTTGTTCAAGATATGTTAGTTCTTAATCAATTTGCAAGCTAGTATTCGTACTTATGTGTCTTTGAAAATACTCATTTTATTAATGAACTGTTATGTTGTTTGGAAGTTCTATTAATCATGAATTGTATCAAGAATAAGTCTATGTCATTTGTTTCGGCTAGATAGGCATTGAAACGATTTATTGATTTGTTGAAAATTTGTTGAATCCATTTAAAATACTCCAAACCAAATTGTATTGGTGAAGACTTGATGAGTAGATTTTATATCTACTAATTTAGTATTCTTAACTTAATTATCTTGCTAATTCTTAAGTGTTTGTAGCGTTATTTTATTGCATCTCAGTATTATTTCGGAGATAGTTAAATTCAGCTTATGATAATGTAATGCACGTTAATTGTCAAATGTTCAGCCTTTATATAAGCTACAAGTAATAAAGATCATTTGGTGAAAGCTTGGTGAGAGGAAAATGCAAGTAGCTGGACTTCAGGCGGAGAAAATGGACAAAACATGCGCACAAATGAGAAAATGAAAAATGGCCAGAGATTTATGGGTCGCAGCACCCTAGAGCTTGAGTCGCGGCGCTTGGCTTGTATAAGAAGAGAGTCGCGGCGCTCTTAAGCTGAGTCGCGACGCTGGAGCCCTTTTCAGTAGGTGCATGTTGGTCATGCGCCCGATTCAATTTGAAGAATAAATTGATTATTTTAATTATTGATTAATCTGGACGCGTGACAATTGAAGTTGAGGGATTTTCAAACTCCCAATGCTTAGATTTTGATTTATTTACACGTATCTTGTATAGATTGTAGACTTATTAATTTATATTTTAGTAGCAGACTAATAATTATTCATTGATTCATTCATTATTTAGTACAAGACGAGAATAAGGGTTTTATCAAAGATTATTCCAGAGGCAGAAAAGAGTTGAGAAAGGAGGACATAATTCATCAGAGTTTTATTCTTCCTTCTTTAACTCTTATATCTTGTATTATATGATGGCTTTTGATAAACAATTCATGTTTTTAGCTTTTATTATGAACTAAATTCTTAGTTAAGGATTCAATGGAACCCGATGATGATTTAATTTAATATTTATGTTTTCTCTTAGTTAAATTGATTATGGAATGGATTGTTTATTGTATCTTGTGTTTATTGTTATAATTGCTTGATCAACAATTATTGGATGGATTTAGATAAAATTTGAAAATGGATTCTTAATTAAGATCTGGAAATAATAATTTGTGATTAGTAATTCTTCCTAGGAGTGAATGCTAATTTGTAGACGGGATAGGAATATACCTGAATACCGCAAGCAACAGGTGAAAAATGATTCTTAATGAATTTATTATTATTGTTTCTCATAGGAATATAGTGAAATTAATAATAATAGATATGTTATATGATTATTTGGAAATTATTATATAAACTATTAGTGATTTTCTGTTGGCAATTCTAAATAATCAATTTAATGAAAGAAGAATGATATTAGTTAAATAATTCATCGGGGGAAATTGATTCCTTAATATTTTTATTCATTGAATTTATATTTTATTAGTTAGCTTAATTATTTGTTCCTATCATTAAAAATTCATTTGTCTAGATAAAATTAAACTGATGCAAGATTAGTAATTGGATTATTAAGGCTATTAATCGCTCTTCGTGGGAACGATACTCTATTTACTGCTATATTGCATATTCGATCATGTATACTTGCGTGTATTTTGCTAGTATAGAATTGGGCAAACAAGTTTTTGGCACCATTGTCGGGGACCAATTTAATAGCTTATTTTTCTAATATTAATATCCATCAATTAGTTTTAATTTAGACTTTATTTCTGTTTACATATTTTGTTTCTCTTTACAGGTAATCTTGTATACAAACTAGGTTGAAAGAGCAAGAATTATTATCGTACGACGACGAGATTGATAGAAGATTTCGAAAAATACAACAGTTTTATGCTGAAGTAGTTAAACAACAAGTAATGGCTGCAGAGGAGGAACATAAATCACTTAAGGACTATGATATACCACAAGTGACGAAAATTCATTCAAGTATTCGAAGGCCGGTAATTAATGCGAACAATTTCGAGATCAAACTAGGGACAATCGAGATGATACAAAATTCAGTTCAGTTCAGAGGTCTACCGAATGATGATCTGAATGACCATCTTGTTAACTTCTTAGAGATTTTTGACGCCCCCAAATTCAGGTCTCAAATACCCGGATTTGGTCATCACGATCCAAAATAACATCCACCTCCAAACAACATAAAATGACTAAATGCGGAATATAATAAACATATGTTGTTCATTCAAAAGGTGTTACTAGTCCCAAGATTCGATAACCTTAATACATGAATAAAAATTTACCCTAGTACAGTACTTTAGGGTTTAAATAACAATGGAAATTCCTTAACTACACATGAAACAAAATACAGACACTAGTAGACTAATACTTCATCTTTTCCTTGCCCTTGTCTTTTCCTGAGGTCTCGGGCTTAACTGCAATAAGGTTCATGATATAACAAGGGTGAGCAACTAGTTTGCCCAACAAGTTTAAATACAATAATAAAGGATATATCATGATGAACGGAATATGAAGAGAGGAATTCAACAATATAAATATCGAAAGTAAGAATAATAATTGCTTTTAGAACGAATGTTAGTCAAGTAGACTTTGAACAATAAACTTCCAATGGAATCAATAGCTAATTGACCCTTTGGTTACTGGTTCAAAAATAAGTACTCGAGGGGATCAGCCTCTAGTACCCTATGTGTATGCATAACATTTAATTTTTGTTCTTTGTATCTTATATCCGATATGTGGGGTACTCCCCTATATTGAAGGGGTGTTCATAAAGTCCAAGATTCCGTACCATCAATTGGTTTGGATAGCTTTTAAAATCTATACCGCAAATGTCTAGCCGGACAATGGCTAAGACTTAACTACGGCAGTTCATTAATATTAGAACTTTAAATAAAGTACAAGTCAATGTCTGCGCGAAAACAATTACACAATGTGCGAGTACCAATAACAACGATGTGGAATAATTGTTAAGTAATTAAACCACTTAGAGCATGCTTGAGGAATTAAAGGTTCAAGCTTAAATATTAACTTGCAATAAATAATACAAGAATGGATTCTTGCAACAATTAAGGTTTCGGGGTAGAGAACTCGCATAATACACCACATCCTACTTGAATGTAAATTGAGTAGGTTTAAAGGAAACTTGTCTGATAGCTCAGCTACAATAATCTGGCTTTAAATTAAATTGCGTGAAATGACTTATCATTAGTAAGTCGATTCCTTAGTTAGTACAGTATAAACTAGCATGGGTTTACACTTACCATCGCATAGACACATAGATGTAACCATCCTTACTAAGTCTATAAACATTACTTCCCATCTTGGATAAATGAGTTAGCAAGCCTAGAATAGCTTGGTTCTATGCATCAATGTAAGCTTGAACGTATAACACATCAATTAAGTCATGCATTATAGCTTGAGACCTACATACATACATGCTACAAGACTCTGTTCATAACTTAAAGCAACAGGCAAAACTGGCGACCGGCGCGGCCGCACTTGTTTTTGCCTTGGGAGTGGCACAGCCGTGCCACTCACTAGAAAGACCAAGAATGGGATTTCATTTAGCTGGAATCCAAGCCTATTCTTAGCATGAAAGCTGTTGATATTAATCACGTACACATGCTCATAAGGTTATTAACTTAAGTTTGAAACCTAGCATGCTCATTCTAAATCTAATCCAAAGTTATAAGGCTTTATAACGGAAATTCCTACGCTTTAGGCCAAACAAGTCCATTTCACAAGTAATCCACTATTATGGTCATAATGTCCCATAATAAGACTAGACAATACTTAATATGCATGCTCGGATGTAAACAACACATGCACATACTAAACACATAGCTTATACTTGGAATTCATGCCTTAAACATACTCGCATATGCTAAAATAATACTTAGCTAAATGGTGCTCATGTCAATCATGTCTAGAGGCATAATGAGTCCTAACAATTATGCTTGTATAGTCAGAACACAACTTTCCACAATATTTGACGATACTCGCCTTTAACTCTATATTTTGCTTTGAAAATCATACTAAGACAACTCATGCCATGTAGCTCATGCAAGACAACTTGGAAATTATAACTCACATGCATTTGAACACATATTTAAGCTATATACACATGCTCAAATGGTCAGATTATAAAGAGACGCCCATTTGACAATTTCACTTCGAAATTCTTAAGTTTTACTTTTTGAAATTACATACATAGAGTAACATATGCAACTCATGGTATTTACAGGGATTCTAGATACATAGTAACCTATTTTTATGCATGAAGGAACTAAGCTAGCATGCTCAAAACATCGGAACACATTAACATTTTCTAGTAGCCAGCGCGGCCGCGCTAGTTTTGGCCTTGGGAGTGGCGCGGTCGCGCCACTCCTACACTGCTTCAGGTTCGGCTCTGCTTCTGCAGAACTCGAAAATTAATATGGCCTAACCTTTTTAAATGCAATTCAGTGCAACCACATTGGTCCCAAACATGAATATAGACCCATATAACATCATTACACTAATTAACAAACTAATTAGCAAGAATCATGGATTTCATAGAATTTGACAATCTAAGAAATTGATAACACAGTGTACCTTCTTGATGCAAATTTGAAATCCTTAAATGCTTAATAACAGATTATTCTCACCCTCAGCAATACCCCCTCTATATACTAACCTATCAGAAGTTGTAGCAACTGAAATTCTGAAGAATTGGTTTCACTTTATAGAGAATTTATTACACAGGCAATGCTCTTAACCAAAACGAAGAACCAACGAGAAGAAGAAGAAGCTGATGGGTATTGAAGGTTTGGTAAATCACCCACACCCTCCTTCATCATTCTCACCATCTGATACAAGCAAGCTTAGGCCTCATGCCTATGCATGGCTGAAGATGTGACTCCCACTGTGCATTTACTATTTGATTTCCCTCCCTTATTGCAGAACACGGCTTAGAATTAAATGGGTTATGTCCCATAACTCTTGTCCCATAACTCTTGTTACTTAGATAAATAAATCATATAATTAAAAATCCAATTAATCTAGTATACATTTATTACCCAATTCGTAAATACATAAAAGATGGAACTAATAACTTAATCTAGTCCACCTAGTATTAAATTACTAAATAGGTTATTACATAATAATATCTATATTGCACACATTAATTTATAATTATATTAATTAACTAAGGCAAATTAAATTCCTCTACTATATTCAAATAAATTGAATATTTAAATAATAGACAACTTTATCATTTCTTCTAATATTAAACCTTAGGGCTAGTCCACTAATTTAATTAAACCATTAGTGACTCCCTTTAATAAATCTGGGCAATTACGCGAAATCACATAATCACATAATCAATTAATCACACAAGATTTAAATAATCATACAGAGCTAACTCATTAAAAATTAAAATTTATATTTAATTAATAATGGAGTCTAAAATTCACGGTCATTACAAGATTTATGATACCTTCAAGTATAGCCAAGTTTCAGATGATGCAGTGAGATTGAGACTCTTTCCTTTCACACTCCGTGACAAGGCAAAGAGTTTGTTGCATTCACTACTAACAGGTTCAATTACAACATGGAATGATCTAGCTCAGAAATTCTTAGCAAAGTTCTTTCCACCAGCAAAAACAGCGAAGATGAGAAATGAAATCACTTCATTTGCTCAGCAGGACTCCGAGTCATTATATGAAGCATGGGAAAGGTCTAAGGATATGTTAAGGAGATGTCCACATCACGGACTTCCTAAATGGCTGCAAGTTCAGACTTTCTACAATGGTTTCTTTAATAACACTCGTACCAGTATAGATGCAGCTACAGGAGGGGCATTGATGGGAAAGAATTTTGATGAAGCAGATGAATTGTTAGAGACCATGGCTGCAAACAACTATCAGTGGCCAACATCTCGATTGAACCAACCTAAATCAGGAGGAAAATTTAAAGTTGATGCATTAACTGCTTTAGCTGTTCAAATTCCATCATTGACGAAGAAATTTGATTTGTGGGGATCACAACCAGTTCAACAGTTAGCTGCAGTACGTGAGTTATGTGCAGTAAATCATCAAATAAGTCAATGCGCAATCAATCTAGAAACAGTGAATTTCATTGGGAATAAGCAGGGCATGTATTCTAATACATATAATCCTGGGTGAAAAAATTATCCAAATTTTTCATGGAGTAATAACCAGAATTAACCTTCAGCTCCAAGGCAATTTCATCCATCGAGTTTTCAAAATCAAACTCAATCCTAGTAGGAAAGGAAGTCGAGTATAGAAGAGATACTAACTAAATACATTGCTCAAAATGACACGAGATTAAACAGCTTAAAGGGATCACTTCGCAATTTGGAGAACCAAATGGGACAATTGGCAAGTGCAATGAATAACCGTCTATAAGGTGCTCTCCCAAGCGATGCCGAAGTCAATCCTAGACGAGAAAGTCATGAGCAGTGCAAGGCTATAATCCTGAGGAGTTGTGACGCCCCCAAATCCGAGTCCCTTGAACCTTAGATTTGGTGCTCATGGTACAATATACACATCTCATCTAACTACCCATTCATCCATGAATTCTATCATTCATTACATTGCCTTAATAAAAACATACATTAAAACATAATTATATCATCGTCATCCCAGGTTAACTAACCTTAACAGTACATGTCTATTAATACAAAAGACTTAAGCAAAATTATAATATAATAATCATTATACAACTTGATACTACTCGGTCGCCTTCGCTTTGCCTTTATCCTTATTGGAACCCTCTGCTACCTCGACTTTAGCTGAAATGTTTTATTTGAGCAAGGGTGAGCAACAAGTTTGCTCAACAAGTTAAAGCGTACAATAAAAGATGTATTATAAATAGAAGAGTTTAACTTTCTAGAAATTTAACAATGATTCAAAGATTTTGAAGTAGCTGAACAATAGATCATTTCAAGTAACAAGAATTTTCTTGAATTTCATGCTAAATAATACATCAATAATGAAAGAGTTAAATTCTTTCGAGATTTCAACAATATCCAATCGATTAGGATGAATTAGCAATATTCCAATAATATTCAATACATAGGGTTATTCCCAGATTTCATGCTGACTGATTACAAATGGATCAAGAACTATTAGAGGAATCATCAGTTATTATTATTACTGACTACCTCAAGAGTAACAGTTAGCTATAAAAACTAATCTTTACTCTTCTGTAAGTACGTAAGGTGATCAGCCTTATTGTACCTGAGATTATGCATAATTCTCAAACATAGCGCGCAGTCGGGTTACTGACAATAAAATTTCCCTTGATTTATTTTTCAGAGTTGTTCATCTCAGTCTTACATCATGAGTCTGTACCACATCAATATGGTTTGGATTGCTTTCAAAGAAATACTTTGAGTTCAACATATTATATCAATTTTTGATCTAGCCAAATCAAATGGCATATATCTTTAATAACGAATTAGTTCCAACAATAAAACGTTTCATGCGATATCAATTTAACATTAGTCTAGCCGAAACAACTAGCTAAGACATGGATAATAAACAATTATTTGGTCCAACTAACACAACTAGCTAAGACATGGCTCATAAACAGTTGATGAATAAAGAATTCTAATTATTTCACAGTTCAAATAGTAGAACAGAAATTCAAATGCACAAAGTGCGAATATCAATAATCATAGATGTGGAATAATTGTCAATAATTAATACACTAGCATACTTGAAATATAATAACTCGAGTTTGAGTTATGGAACTTGCAATAATGTAAGAAGTTTAGGGTTAGGAACTTGCAACATATAAAGATTCATAAAAATAATCAGGAACTTGCCTTGGTCGTTGACTACTGCTACGCAATGTAATATGACTTCTTTCGTAAGACCTATCAGTTATAAGATTGATCTTTCAATCAACAAATCATATTATACCTTATAATATCACTTCTTTATAAGTAAATTATTTAATATTTAACCACATAATCAAATATTAGATAATACTATACACATTCATAATTCTAAAACTAGCACACATCGAGTCTTTAATAGTGTTCAATATAGTATGTTGAGTGGTTTCCCACAAACAACCAACAAACTAGTTTCCGTCTCGTCTACACTGTTTTCACAGTAAGTTAGATCGGTTAGTAATTCGTGTTGACTTGATCATATTCCACCCTTAGGTTTTGATGATGACTTACATAATCTACTAAATCCTTTATTATGTAATTTCAGGAACTCGATGGAATAAAAGAACTCTTGGTTGTTGTCCATATGGAATCAAAGAACTGAAGACATTTAAGTCTCTAGGAATTAAAATGTATGATCTTTGCATTAATCATTTTCCAATCAAGGCTCTAGGGCATATTCATTTGTATTTAATATGGAATCACATTGAAAAAGGAATTGCATTTAATATAGAATCACATTTAAGAAGGAATTGCATTTAATAAATCACATTTAAGAAGGAATTGCATTTAATATGGAATTATATTTAAAATGGAATTGCCTTTAAATATGGAATATGGAATATGGAATAAATGTAAAAATAATATATAAAAGGATTATCTTTTATGAAACTCGGTTATTTATAAAAAAACCATCCTCGGTATTTCTTTAAAATCTTGTTTTTAATCCGTTGGTATTGATTAGTTTGAAAGTCTTTTGGAAATTGACAACTGGTTGTTAAATGTTCCCATGAATAAGGCTTTGTTAATTCTTTATCCTTGCCGTGAATCATGCCTGAAAAATCCTTTTGAAAAACCGACTAGAAGTAATGAGATAGATATTATACATAAATTGGGTAATGTCCAAAAGTAATTTTGGTCATCTAATTTATGAGTTGACCGAGTAACTAGTAATGATGGCATTGAAAAAGGTATAAGTCCTTTTCTGTTTTGAAAAGATCAATGATGACAGTGCTTGGAAAAGTCCCACCTTTCAAAGATGAGCCAATTATATTTAATGCTACTCAGAAGTGGTTTAAAAGGAAATGTCCTTTTTCTCTTTCCTCTTGACATATGTCAGTAACATGAAGTTGAGCTAATCTAAAACTTCTGACTTCATATGTATGCTATTAACTAATATGTAAAGCACGTTAACCCTCTTGTCTGAGAAAAGCAACGGTTATCTCTGGTGCCTAAAATGATTTCTTTTCAACGGTAATAATAATAAACCCAAGTCTATAAAAGGGACACTTGTCCAAAGAGATAGCAACACGGTGTAAACTTGAAAAGAAATTCATCAAAGCATACTGTGTTCATAAAATTCAAGCAGCTAGGCATTGAAATTATTTATTATATTTTCCAGATTTATTTCGTGAAGCTTGAACTGGTAATATCTTTCTATGTTTTGATCATTGCATTTCTAGTTGAGCCTTGCATTATGATTTGATTAATTGCTTTGATCATGTTTATTCTAAATTGTAATCTTTATTTTAAATAGACTAAGTGTTAGTCTTGAGAGTTTTAATCCAGGTTAGATTAGAGTTTTGCAAACAGGTTCAAGGAAGCTAAAAGTGCTTAGGGGTGCATAAGTACACAAGGAGCAAAAGTGCTCAAGTAATTAAGATATTGAGAAACTTGGTTTGTAAAAGATTCAAATTGTAATTCAAGTGAATTTATAAAGAGTCTCCAATACTAGTTGGTATTGGACGTGGAGTAGGCCACTAGACTAGAGATTAAGGGCCGAACCACGTAAAAATTCTCTATGTTCTTGTGCTTGATTTTGATTTGGCTTATTTGCTCTCTAGATTTTTTATTTTGACTTGAAAACATAATTGATCAAGATCCAAACTGAGTTAATAAATTATATTTATAAATTGTTATTAGTATAATATATTAGTCCTTTTTCATCTTGAAAGCTGAAAGCTCAATATAACATTCTGCACTGTTAATTCAGCAAACTGAATTCATAAATATAGCTTACTGTATTGAATAATCCAGCAAACTGAATTCTTAAATATAGCATATTGCATTGACTAATCCAGCAAGCTGAACTCATAAATACAGCATAATGCATTATCAACTAGACAAATAAAAATTGGACATCGTTGGTTCCCACACTTATTCAAACCCCCCTTTTAAGCGTGTCTATCTAAATTTTATTTGGTATCAGAGCTTGGCTCTACTTATCTTGGTCTTAAAGTGAAAGTAGTATGCATGCGAGATAATCATATTTGATATAATGTAGCATATACTTTGTAAACTTATTCGGTTATTAAAGGCATTTTACTTTATCTACATTGTGCTGTTATATTAAATGTGATAAACCCATAGTTTTGAGCAATGCTTTTAGAATCATGCTGGTGATCATGCTAATGAGATCTAAATTCTAGATAGCTCACAAACTAAAATCGTTCCTAATCGTTTGATTACTAAAAAAATGGATTAGTTAATCCGGATAGATTAGTACATACGTTGCTTGCTCTTAAGAAGAGGATGGTTGATCTCATAATCATTTGTGTGGAGACACTAAAGCAAGTATGTAGGTGCTTATTTGAGAATAAGTTCACTGAACGTGGCTCGTTAAGAAATACCTAATGGAGTTTTATTCGCCTGTCAATAGGAATTCCTCTAATGCTAGTAGTACAAGTGATCCTTGGACTTGAGATCATCATAGTATCTTGTGTATGATGAGTTATACTTTGATATGTCTCTTAAGACCTTTAGGGTGTATCAAACGGTATGATTGGGTATAATAAGTTGTACATGGAGATAGGTGAATAATCAACAAAGAATCTACCACATCTAGTAAAAGATGTAAATTTCCTATGTGATCCGATAAATGACAACTCAATAGTCCTTGGCCAAGGCGGAATGAAATTAGAAAGGAGTTTCTAATTTGCACTATTTGGAGTTGTGCATTTAAGAATCGAAATGCATATAATTAAATAAAATAAGACTTGACAGTAATTTCATGTCTTATATTTAATTGGGACATTGTATGGTAGAAGGATTGAATTGTACGGTAACTATTCACTGAAAGGTTCTTTTGTGATTAATGTTGAAATTTATATTATCTAAAAAGTCGTTGATCGCTAAGGGGGCTTACCCTTATTGTAGAATAAATGTTATTTATTTAAATGAATTAAATAATTAAATTTATTTATTTAAATAAGATAAGAATTGTTCTAATTGATTTATTCACAACCGGTTTAATATGGAGAACCTAAAGGGTCACATCGCAAAAGAAAAATATTTATTTAAGAAGTAAATGGCATAATTGTAATAATAAGTTAAGTGTATTTCGTTTAATCTATGGAGATAGAATAAATTAAATAGCTTAATATTTATTATTTAATATTTTAGAAATATTAAATATAAATTAATAAGATGAGTCTTATTATTATTATTACTATTACTATTTGTTAATTCATAATAGGGATTGGAAATTAATTAATAGAAGTACTATCTCATGAATTCCTAATTAGATTATGAGTTTAATTTAATTAAAGGAGTTTAATTAGAATAGAAACCCTAATCCTAAATAGTTTATGGGAGGGTTTTCCTACATCTATAAATAAGAGAAGTCTTATCATAGATTAGTGTTACACACTCTTGCATAAGAATTGTGGAGAGTACTTACAATTTCTATAGAGATAGAAACTAGGGTTTTGACAACAACCATCTTCTTGAACAAGTATTATTCCTTGATGGATCACCTCTAGAGGCCAAACACTTGGGTGGCTAACGTTGATCAAAGGAAGGAATTTAAGGAGAATGCAAAGGAATTGGAGTTGAACTTGTACCTAATGAAGCTAGAATTCTACAAGGGTATAATTCTTATTCTCTATCTCTTTCGTTTAATTAATAATTGTGCATAAAGAAAGATCATGGTGATGGTTTGTATGAAAAATTTTAAAATCTAATTTTATCGCGCTTCCGCTTTATTTATGTAATTTGATTGCATGTTCACGTTATACAAACCTAACAGTAGTATCAGAGCCAAACTTTATGCGAATTATTAATTATTTTTATTCTGTATATACATTGATATGTGTTTAGAACAATTTAATTGGGCATAACTGTTTGTGTAAAATTATTATTTTTTTTATAAATTAAAAAAAATTAAAAAAAAAATGTTTGTCAAAGTTACTGGTCAACGTTAACTGGTAAAACGTTGACTGGTCAACTGATGACATGACACTGGTTGCTGACATGGCGCTGACTGGTCAACTGTTGACTGCTGACGTGGCGCTGACTGGTCAACTGACTGCTGACGTGGCGCTGACTGGTCAACATTTGATTATGAATCAGAATGTTTAATATTTAAACTATATAATTCTGGGTTTGAAGTTTGACTTAAAGGCTTGTTTGATTATTTCTTTTAAAGGTTTATGATCAAGGGTTGACCTCATTTTTTTTTTTTGTAAATTAAAATAAAGAAATTTATTTTGATTTGGAATTTGATTAAAAGATAAAGGAGTTTATTTTTATTCAAAATTGGATAAATTAAAATAAAAGATTTTATTTTGATTTGGAATAGGATTAAAATAAAGAAGTTCATTTTAATTGGAATTGAATTTCATGATAACTAATTAGAGTTGGAATTGGATTCCATGATAACTAATTGGAGTTGAAATTGGATTTTATACTAACTAATATTGCCCATTAAATGATATCAATACATATATGGAATGGTTTTATTATTCATGAGATGAATGTTATTTATCGATGCATATGAAGATATATATGATAATAAATAGGGATTGATTATGGACTATTGACCAATGTGTGATTGGAATTATTTTAGAGGATGCTTGAATGAATGAGTTTTTTATAAATGTGGTCTGCATACCTCGTCTTCTCTAGTTTTTCTTGATCTAAATTCTATCTCCCTCCTATGTACTTCCCCTTAACTGCTGATCAAGGTTTCTATTTATTGTAAATAGTTTATGTAATAGGATTAGTTAGAATTATTTTGAAGAATTGGAGACAAAGGAGCAAGGAGCGCTTGAAGACCCGTTTGTAATGGAGCTCGGGGTTTAAATATAATAGTTATATTTAAATTTAATTCTTACACCCTAGGTTTGACCTTTTGGTTCACTTGGGGCTCTAGTGAACCAAACTAGAATAAAAGTCCATAATCAATCCGGGTAGAATATAGTATTCTATATGTGCATGACTACTATATATATATATATTATATTATACAACATGCTTCGCATGTTAAATAATATGACGCGTATTTTATATATATATGTGCATGCGCGATAAACAAGATGAGACAAATAATAACAAATCCTTCAAAGAAATCATATTAAGTCCTAAGCGTTCAAAGATATTTGGAATATCGAACGTCACCTTCTAGCATGGTAAAGTGATAGAGTATTAAATATTTAATATGAGTTTGTTGTGCACACACAAGGCAAGTATTAAATATTTAAGATGTTGTTGTATCACATTTGATGCTTATTAAGGAATTGAATTTTACTGCTTTGTTGTGCACATACAAGGGCGGTCTTTTTCTCTTCACATATATGGAAGTGCTAGGTTGGTCTTAACTTAGATTATTTTAGTTCGAATGTGCACACACTTGACCATTATAATCTAAGAGGTAAAATACAAGGAGTTACATAGTGATGTAATTGACAATAGTTGTCTACCTATTTATTTATATATAGTTTGTTGTGCACACACAAGGCTATATACATTTGAAATGTGATCCTTATTCTCACTAGAAAATCTTTAATTAGATTTGCCGAACTATATATTGAGGGTAATATAGTTTGATGAAAATAGTGGGAGATACCAATTTAAATAAAGACCTAATTTATTTTGGTAATTAAGAAATGAATGTATGCTAAAATGTTGTTAAATTGCAAATTCATTTACGGAATTTTACAATGTCTAATTTACTATCACTAGGGAGCATATTAAATGCTAATTAACCGGACCAAATTAAAAGGACTGGTTAAAGAATCTGAGAATAGTTCCCAAGGCTGAAAAGTTATCTTATGTCCTTAATATGTCTATCCCTGCAATGGTTGCAGACAATGCATCTGAGGAAGAGATTGCTACTTTTAGAAAGTGACAAGGTGATGCACAGTTAGCTCAATGCATCATGCTCGCATCCATGAGTAACGAGCTTCAGCGTCAGTATGAAACTATGGATGCTCCTACTATACTCCTGCACCTTCAAGGAGTTGAATGGTGAGGAAAGTAAGACTATTAGATATCAGATATCTAAGGAGCTCTTCCAATCTAGAATGACCGATGGCGCTATAGACAAATGTCCTAAAATGATCAATCTGATTAAACAATTGGGACAACTGGGTTTTATAATGGATGAAGAGTTGATCCAAGATTTGATCTTGCAATCACTTCCGGACTCTTTCTCATAATTTGTTGTGAATTTTCACATGAACAAGCTATATGTCAGCCTGCATGCATTGCTTAAACATGTTGAAAACTGTAAAGAGTCACTTTCCAACTAAGAAAGACCAAATCTTACTGGTAGATGATTCTTCTAGGAAGCGGAAGAGGGCTAAAGGATCTTCTTAAAAGAAAACAATTCAAAGAAGGTATAAGGAAAGGCAATAACTAAGGACACTAAGAACAAAACTGATGTAGATAGCAAATGAGTTTGCTTCCACTGCAATAAGCCTGGACACTGGAAAGGAAACTGTAAAGAGTATCTTGCAGAGGCTAACCAGAAGAAGCTTAGTGATGCTTCGATTACATATATAAGTTTGTTTATCATTAAAATAAATCTTTCTGTAAGTCAAAGTTCTACTTGGATATTGGATACCAGCTATAGTTCTCACGTATGCAATCCAATGCAGAGACTAAGCAGAAGTAGAAAGCTAAACAAAGAGTAAGTAATCTTACGTGTGGGGAGTGGAGCAATGGTTGCTACATTAACCGTAGGAACTTATAGTTTAGCGTTACCTACGGGAAAGTCTATTAAGTTAATAAGTTGTTATTATGTTCTAGTTCTCTTTAGAAACATTTTTACTTTCATTGTCGGATAAGGAAGGTTCTGATATTATATTTAAGAACAAATGTTGTTCTATTTATAATGATAAAGTTTTGTTTGAAACTGTAAGATTACTTGATGGACTTTGTATACTTGACTTATATGAAAATAATTTTACAAATTGAACAAACTAGTAAAACAAAAAGGAGATGGTCATTCAAAGAGTTGAATATGTGTATTTGACGAAATACAATTCTGAATCATTTGAAAGGTTCAAAGATTTCAAAACTGAAACAAATTGATAAAGTATTAAGATTGTTTGATCAGATCGGGGAAGGAATACTTGTGCAATGAGTTTCTAGATCATCTCAAAATGGTATTTTCTCATAATGGACGTTTCATGATACACAATAATTGATTGGTGTAACTAAAAAGGAAAATTGTACTATATAGGACATGGTGCGGTCCATAATAATTTTTACCGATATTCCAATATCCTTCTGGGGTTATGCCCTAGAAACGGCTGCATATCTACAAAATAAGGTAACCTCAAAATCCGGCCCCAAGACTCCATAAAAGTTATGGATAGGGAGGATTCCTAGTCTTAAGTATGTTAAGATAAGGGGTTGTCCAGCTTATGTGAAAAGGTTTCAAAAGGATCAGCTTGGGACAAAATCTGACAAGTGCAGGTTTGTGGGATATCCTAAAAAAGGTTTAGGGTATTATTATTATAATCCTACACGTTGCCTTCTTGGATAAAAGTGTTTATCATTGAAGGAGCTAGTGGGAGGGTAATAGATCTTGAAGGAGTTCAAAAATCACAAAGCACTTTAAGTCAAACTGAGGAACCTGTAGATAGACGTATTGTACCACAACCGAATCGTAAATTTGGAAGAGTACCGAAGATACCTAGAAGGTATGGATTCATCATAGAGGATGATGATGAGGTACGCATCATAGATAATGATGATCCAGTTATATACGATGAGGCTATGAGTAGTAGACACTCAGAGAAATGGCAGATGTCTATGAAATCCAAAATGGACTCTGGTTACTCCATTGAGAGGCATAGTGCTTATAGAGTGAAATTGGGTCTTTAAGGGAAAGACTGGGGCAAATGGTAAGGTGGAGACCTATAAGACCAGACCTGTTTAAAAGTTTTCAAATAAAGTCAAGGAGTTGATTGTGATAAACCCTTATTACCGGGTAATGCTCAAGTCCATTTGGATTTTGCTTGTGATTGTAGCTTATTATTACGAAATCTGGCAAATGGATGTGGAGACATCCTTCTTTAATGAAGATTTGAGGAGAATGTATGTAGGATACAACCAGAGGGATTTGTTTCAAAGGTTGAAGCAAATCATGTATGTAAGCTATAATGATCCATTTATGGATTGAAGAAAGCTTCTCAAAGATGGAACATTCGTTTTGATGAGACAATCAAAAGAGTTTGATTTTATCAAAAACGAGAATGAACCTAGTGTGTACAAAAGGGTCAGTGGGAGTGTTATGACATTCCTAGTATTATATGTTGATATACTACTGATAAGGAATGACACACCAATGCTACAATCAGTAAAGATAAAATTGTCTAAACATTTTTCCATGAATAACTTGGGAGGAGTATCCTATAAATTGGGGATATAAATCTATATAGATAGATTTAAAAGGATGTTCGGCTTAACCCAAGGAATGTATATTCATTCGATGCTAAAGGCGTCTGACATGGCAAACTCCAAGAGAGGTCTCATGATGATGAGCCATAGAGTGTATTTCTCTAAAATTGTCTCCAATTAAAAGAGAGATCGCATGAGTTACTATCATGTATGCAATGAATATGTGACAACCCGGATTTTTAAAAATTATTAAATAAGAATTTAATAAATAAAATTCTTATTACGAGACGTTTTGGGTTTGAATATGTGTATATATATGTTTCATATTGTAAAATATGTGGTTCAGTGTGAAAGAAATTATATATTCATGTAATAGGGAAGAAATGGTTTAATAATTAATTAAACCATTGAAAAGATTAATTGAAATTATCATGAAAAGGAAATTAGTTGAGTAATATTAGTTAATTTAATTAAGTTAAAATTATATTGGGAAATAATATAATTTGATTATTATGTCTTGTGGACAAGGGAAATTATTATGAATTAAGTTTCATGAATAATATGAGTGAAGTGTTGGTGCGTATTTTAGTACGCTAATGTGATGAGAATATTATAATTTAATTAAATAATTAAATTAGAGGATTAATGTTTGATTGCATAAAATAATTTATTTAATAAATTATAGTTTGGCTAAATTGAATTAAAATTTTGTCAGTAAAGTTTTGATTCTAATTATTAATAAGTTTAATTAGATTTATTAATATAATAAGTTTAATTAAGATAAAGTGTGACAATGGTTTATTTTAAATGGGAAGCATATAGTATAATAATAATAACAAAAATGGATTAATTCTTTAAAGAAGTACCAAACAAGGCCTTGAGGCCTATGGCTTTCTTAACCGTTGAAACTCCCAACTAGAGGATACGTAAAGTTTGTCAGCATATTTTGATAAGACTAAAAAAAATATACAGAGGAAAGGAAAAGCGAATTGGGAGAGAAAGCTCTCTGTGAAACAAATTGAGAGGAGATTTGAGAGAAATCAAGAGAAAGAAGAAGAGTCAAGCAATTCTTATCATCTATTTGGTCTAAAGAAGGAATCAAAGGTAAAAACCTAGCTCTAAGTTCTTAATTTTCTATTCCTTGAATTTTCTGTAAAATGGATTTTTGGTTGATGATTTGATGAGATGTTGGCCATATATGTTTATAAACATGTTTAATCGGTTATATAGTGTTTATATATGATTTTGGAGTTATTAATCCATGGAAAACATGTTTAAAATAAAGAATTTGGTTTTTGGTTGAATATGTACGTTTTAGCTTGTTTTAGAGTCAAAATTGATGGTTAATTCATGTGGTAATCTGTAAATTGATGATGGGTTGTTGTTATTCGTTAAAAAACGAAAACAACGGAAGTTGAACGGACCAAATTGGTTAAATAACGAATCTGTAATGATTGATTACGCTAAATTTGTCAAAGTTTGTAAAAATTAGTATGAATATGAGATTTAAGGCTCCAAATTGGTGGATTAATGTGAGTATGTACTTAGGATGGTTAATTATATGTTTAGAATTGTTTTAAAAAAATTTATAATAATTGGGTATGCTTGGAATTGATGCTTGATGCTTAAAATTCGTATTTTTGGGCTTGAATATTCTGTAGTTCGCGAACTGCAAAAGTTGAGTTTTAGGTTCACCGCCCCGGCGGTAAAAATGAATTATTTTTGTCGCCTCGGCGGTAGGCTTGCCCCGGCGGTATATTTATACTGAGTTACTCGCCCCGGCGATTCCCTCGCCCCGGCGGCATATTGTAAAGGAAATCCACTGCCCTGGCGGTGATACAAAAAAAAATTCTTTTTCTTTGTGGTCATGTTATATTACCATATGCATGTTTAAAAGCGTAGACTAATGCATTAAATAAAAACTAATATATTGTGATCGATGGTAAAAATTACCTATTAATTATCAGATGACAATTAAGATATTAAAATGAGATTGGATGAGAGTGAATCCTGAATTGACAATAGTATTGTAATAAGCCAAAGATTTACTTATAAACATTATACATCTAATGTAAAAAAAAGTTTAAGACTTAACTAAATGTTAAGTGTTGATTAAAGTGGAACGTAATAAAATGAAGGGTTTTATGAGGAGGACTTAATTTCTAAGTTGAGAATTGCATGGAGAATAAAATGAAGGATTATGAAATGTAAAGTAGAGTTAATACTAAGTGTTGCTATGTAACTAATAAATGTTGTGCATGATTATATATTGTGTAGGATACATGAAGTGCAGATAAGTATAAGCTAATTATGGTAATCGGTAATCTACGAACCAGGCAAGTCTTTCAGTTCCTATTTGTTATGTGGACTAAATGATTAATTATTTTAAATCTATGATGTAAAAGCATGATGTATTTTATGTGTTGTATGTATGAAACGACAAAGTCAATTTATGACAACGTCCATTGAGTTAAAATGTTGATTGAGTTATGGAACTCAATTTATTACTTGGTAATTGATGTACAGTATGTATGATATATTTAGCCAAATGTTTATGATGTATATGATGAGCATGTTATTTATGTGTTATGTGATGTATGTAAACTGTTAGATTTTGCTGAGCTGTCGAGCTCATTCTTGCAAATAACCACTTTTGCAGGTTAAAGATACAAGGTAACGTTATGTGCTACCCAAATGACATGGATCAAAATGATGCATGAAAATTAAATGTTTTAGTTGAAGTTATTACCTGAATTATGTTAAGTTTTCGATAAATGTATTTATGTTGAATTGTAAAGTTTGTATTGAGGTATAAACTTTTATAATAAGTTCGACAAGGTGAATCATGATATTAACATGATTCTAAGATATTTAGATGTAAAGGTTGAAAATTTTGGGATCGAGAATGATTTGTAATAGAAAAGTTTTTATTATTCCGCAATTTTAATAAGTTTAACATTGAATAATGTTGTAAAGTCAGAATGAGGATGTATTACTAACGTCCAATAAGAAGAGTTGGATTGTAGGAATTTTGGGGTCATTATAGATTAGAAACCTTAGGTACGGTACCTTAGGCTATAACCTTAGAGATGAGAGGTGAAGATGATAGAGTTTAAAGAATAGTAAGTTAAGTATAATTATGGTACAGTCGTACTCTTTAATGGTTGATATATGGTATCTGGGCTAAACAATTCCTTCAGAGAGCGGAGGTTGATACGAACTAACAATCGATCTAACTCGCTATGCGAGACAGTGTAGATGAGACGGGGACTAGTTTGTTGGTTGTTTGTGGGAAACCGCTCAGGTATTGTACTGAACACTGTTAGAGACTCGATGTATACCAAGTATAGAATTATGAATGTGTATGATTAAGAAGTGATTTTTCGTGCAGGTAGATTTATGAGATGAGTTAAAACCTAGAAACGTTACAAGAAGAAGATGCGAATAATGCGAAGAAAACTCGAATAAAATATTGAATAATATGAATGAAGTTAGAGATTCTTAAAGGAAGAATTAATATATAAATAAGAAGATTGAAAGAAGAATCTTGAAGAGTTATATAAGATGAGAACCAGGAGTTATTTGACTCTAGTAATAAAGAGGGTGTTAATAAACAGACGATATCTATAAGATGAGAATGATATAAATGATAAGGATGAACTCAAATAGAGTTTAGAGAATTCATGTGAGACAAGATTATGATAAAATGATTAGGTTCAAAGAAGAACTGAAGAGCTAAAAGAACAAGGTACACCTGAGTTGATTAATTATAAGATATCGTGATTAAAGAGAAGAATAAAGAAGACCGTAGGATAAGACGATCATAAGATAAGAAAGAATCATAAGAAGAGTTGATGATTGAACGAGATCACGACGTGATCTGCTAAAGTTGTAAAATGTCAGAGGATCTTAAATGATTGAATAGTTGTATCATGACACTATAAAGAGATGGTACTATGAAATAGTATGAGGTAAACTCACGAGGAGTTATGGATGATGAAATATGAGGAATTTGTATCAAGCAAATAGTAAGTTAAGAGTAAGATGGAATTAGGTGGGATTTCAATGGAGGACTCATGTTAGTGGCTGAGTTATACAATTCTTTGTATGGACGGGGAATTTATGCTTGGTGTAACAACCACTTAGCTTCTTATATTGACAATTCATGGCAATGTTGGTATCGCGCTATCACTATACATATGACGAGAAGGTGATTCTTTTTTCATATTTATATTTGATAGTTATAGAATATTAAGATTAGGTACGGTTCTTAAAACTCATACTTATGGTAAGTTCGTGACTCATAATAGTATGATGGAACCCTTCAGCGAATGGACGATTTTGGTATGACTAGGATAAGTTCCTAAAACCATATGATTGTAGTAAGTTCTTGAACTTCCAAAGTGTGGTAAGTTTGATGAACTGTATTGGGTATAGAAAAGTTATAGTGTAGAGAGAATTGATGGTATTGAAGATTGATATAATGATTAATTAATGAAGTAATGGAATAAAGATTGAAGTTGATGGAGAAAATGGAGATTCCAAATCTTTTAGCTATGCTAGATTTTCGAAATTTATTGACATCGTGCTGATATTCGCAATTTTGTGTTCTCAAAAATATATTCGGTCAATGTTTGAACCAATAAGTTTTAAAAAGGTGTTATTATTCGTATGTTTATGCTAATTGTTTCAGTTAGACAAAAATGATTTGAAATTATCAAAATGTATTTTGAACGATGGAGTCATCAATGCAATTGAACCTAGTGTTGGATGTGATCGAAAGATAGTCAGCCCACTATGGTATGATGTAGTATGACAAAGTCCTAAAATGACGGCATCCTTAACGTACTATTAAGACGGTACTGTATCATGACGTCATAAAAGAATCTTATTTTCCTATTAAGTTATGAAAAGATATGCCAATTGAGTTGGCTAAAAATATTTTGACTAATGTCTGAATTGTTATTCAAGGTCTATGCTAATTAATTCGGCTAGACGACTGTTGAAAGGTGTTTATGAAGTTCAAGAGTTCTTTGAGATTTTGTGCCAAACTAGTTTATTCTGGTGCGGAATTTGTATTAAGTCTGAGGTGAACTAACCTTGTAATAGGGGCTACGCAATAGCGTTAATATGTATATGCACAATACATAGTACGAAGGGCTGATCACCTGGAGTACGAGAAGAGATGGTCCATAGTCTTTGACTGTTAAAGGTTACAGTAGAAATATCTGTTAACCTAGGGCAAGGTTTAAGGCTTCACGACTCCTCAGCATGATATTGAAAGTTTTTGAATGAATCTTTTAAATTCCTGAGCTACTCTTACTACTTCCTAATTATTGAACAATTGTGGAAGATTCTTCTTATATTGAAAGTTGGAAGTGGAAAGGAGGATATTCCTTAGAAAGGGGTAGGTTATAGAATGTGACATGTGGTAGATGAGTAAGTTAAACAAACTATAATAAATCCAAGAAGGAATGAAATTCCAGAAAGGGAAGAGATAAATCTAGCTGATGATGAGTAATGATGAGAAATTTTTTTTAGAAGGGGAAGATGTGAAGAATGCGATGATCTTAGAAAGATCCTAAGAGAAAGAACTTGATTGTAGAATCCAATGAATAAGTAGAGATTAACGTAGAGTCCATTTCGATAAATGGAAGGAACAAATATTAGTAAATCAAAATTTCGACGAAATTCTTAGAAGAAGGGGTGAATGTGATATCCCGAATATTTATACGATGCTAAATCAGGATATTTTATGATTACAATTAGTATGTTATGCAATGATCCTTAGAGAAAGGAAATGAATGCGTTAAAGGGTTAAAGAATATATAATACTCGAAGTGTTTCAAGTTTAAGTGAAGGTGATGAAATAAAACCTACACTAAGGTAATGCGCTAAGTTATTCAACGATAATTGTGAAAGAGATTTTGTGAAAATCGAGTAAGGAAGGTTTCGTTGATTCCAAGGACGAAATCCTTATAAGGAGGGAAGGATGTGACAACCCGAATTTTTAAAAATTATTAAATAAGAATTTAATAAATAAAATTCTTATTACGAGACGTTTTGGGTTTGAATATGTGTATATATATGTTTCATATTGTGAAATATGTGGTTCGGTGTGAAAGAAATTATATATTCATGTAATAGGGAAGAAATGGTTTAATAATTAATTAAACCATTGAAAAGATTAAATGAAATTGTCATGAAAAGGAAATTAGTTGAGTAATATTAGTTAACTTAATTAAGTTAAAATTATATTGGGAAATAATATAATTTGATTATTATGTCTTGTGGACAATGGAAATTATTGTGAATTAAGTTTCATGAATAATATGAGTGAAGTGTTGGTGCGTATTTTAGTACGCTAATGTGATCAGAATATTATAATTTAATTAAATAATTAAATTAGAGGATTAATGTTTTATTGAATAAAATGATTTATTTAATAAATTATAGTTTGGCTAAATTGAATTATAATTTTGTCGGTAAGGTTTTGATTGGAATTATTAATAAGTTTAATTAGATTTATTAATATAATAAGTTTAATTAAGTTAAAGTGTGACAATGGTTTATTTTAAATGGGAAGCATATAGTATAATAATAATAATAACAAAAATGGATTAATTCTTTAAAGAAGTACCAAACAAGGCCTTGAGGTCTTTGGCTTTCTTAACCACTGAAACTCCCAACTAGAGGATACGTAAAGTTTGTCAGCATATTTTAATAAGACTAAAAAAAATATACAGAGGAGAGGAAGAGGGAATTGGAAGAGAAAGCTCTCTGTGAAACAAATTGAGAGGAGATTTGAGAGAAATCAAGAGAAAGAAGAAGAGTCAAGCAATTCTTATCATCTATTTGGTCTAAAGAAGGAATCAAAGGTAAAAACCTAGCTTTAGGTTCTTAATTTTCTATTCCTTGAATTTTCTTTAAAATGGATTTTTGGTTGATGATTTGATGCGATGTTGGCTATATATGTTTATAAACATGTTTAATTGGTTATATAGTGTTTATATATGATTTTGGAGTTATTAATCCATGGAAAACATGTTTAAAATAAAGAATTTGGTTTTTGGTTGAATATGTACGTTTTGGCTTGATTTAGAGTCAAAATTGATGGTTAATTCATGTGGTGATCTATAAATTGATGATGGATTGTTGTTATGCGTTAAAAAACGAAAACAACGGAAGTTGAACGGACCAAATTGGTTGAATAACGAATCTATAATGATTGATTACGCTAAATTTGTCAAAGTTTATAAAAATTAGTATGAACATGAGATTTAAGGCTCCAAATTGGTGGATTAATGTGAGTATGTACTTAGGATGGTTAATTATTTGTTTAGAATTGTTTTAACAAAATTTATGATAATTGGGTATGCTTGGAATTGATGCCGCTCACATTCCATTTTCTCCTTTAGAACAACTTTATGTTGTGATGGACGACCCTTCGATGTCTACTCTTTATACTACAAAGACTGTTGAAGTGTCTCCCATTGCCTGTGTCTTACATAAACTGGTGAGATATAATTTGTTATCCCGCATAGGTGGTGGTGCAGATTTTACTTACCAAGATCTCGTTTTAGTGGCTATGATTCTAAAAGGTGTGCCTTTTAATTTTTCTATAATGATGTTGCAACACATGATGAGTTGTGTCCGTCAGACCAAAAAATGTTTGCCTTATAGTGGATTTCTAACAAAACTTTTTCATCACGTTCAAATTTCTCCTGAAAATGAAGTTTATGTGTCTCTTAATGAATCAATCGACTCTGTAAATCTTAAATTGTCTCGTGTGTCTCTTATTGATGGCAAGTTTGTCCGTGCTTCTGCAAAGATTCCTCTTACTCTCACTTCCACAAACCCTCTTTCATCTACTTCACCTCTAATCACTGTCTCTCCAAAAATCATAGGTCTTTTGAATAAAATCTTAACCAATCAAGATAGTATGAAATAGGACATTTCTGATATTAAGACCCGGCTATCTGTTTTAGAAAAGGGTAAATTACCCATGGGTTAGATGATGTAACAAATTTGTATAATCGCGTTGAGGATGAATTCATAGACTTACGGGCGGGTTTTGAGCTTCACACAATAGTAATGGTTGACGCTCTTCAAACAAAAATGAAGCGCAATGCTTGTCAGCTCAGTCAGGAAGTCAAATTTGTCAGCAATCAGGTTGGGATGTTAGGGCGATTTACTGCTCGGCGTTTGAATGAGATTGGAGCAGAATTTCACCTCGACCACATACCTTCCTCTGTCCTTGAATGGCCTCAGTGTAATTGGATGGCTGAATTTTTGGGCGATTTTCGGGATCTGGAGGTACCCCCTGAGACACATATTCCTCGCCCTCCTCGATTTGCTCATGAAATGTCGATGGCAGAAAAGGTTTAATGCCTTGTCCATTGCCTCTATTTCACTCGCCGCAACCAAAATCACGCACATGTCGTGGATCTTGACTGACTATCCCCCTCCTATTCTTTACTTCTTTTTGATGGATGCCAAAGAGGGAGAACACATTCATGGTATTACATACGACTTTTAATTGATTATCTAATTTAAGCTTCTAGTTTAAGTTATGTATTGGATAAATATTTGGTTTTTGAATGATTATGGTAGTTAATGCTGAATGGTTTTAAACGCATCAATACTATGGCTGTTGAATATCTTTTAAGTGATTGATGTTTAGTTATTTGATGCTAACAGATTGGCAATAGTATTATATGCAAAAACTTAGAATGAATTCCTGAAACCTGGTATCTGATACATTTATGTTATATGCATGGATTTAGGGGGAGCTAAAATTTTTGGTGTTGTCATCATCAAAAAAGGGGAGAATGCTGACTTGATCATATTCCACTCTTAGGTTTTAATGATTATAACAACCCCAAAATTTATACAATTCAACCCTCGACTTCGGTCGTTATTAATACATCAAACTTCTATTAATATATCACCAATCGATGACATAATCATAAAAATGCGGAATAATTAAAACTTTTCTATTACAATCCCAAAACTTTTAACCTTTACATCTAAATATCTTAGAATCATGTTAATAATAGGATTCGCCTTAACGAACTTATTATAAAAATTTTCATCTCAATACAAACTTTACAACTCGACATAATTACATTGATCAAACTCTTAACATAATACAAATAATAACTTCAACTAAAAATAGTTAATCTTCATGCATCATCTTGATCAATGTCATTCAGGTAGCACTTAACGTTAGCTTGATCCTTAACCTGCAAAAATAGTTATTTGCAAGAATGAGCTCGACAGCTCAGCGAAATCTAACAGCTTTCATGCTTCACGTAGCACATAAATAACATACTCACCTTATAAAACATAAATATCTGAATAAACATAACTTTCATGTTGTACATCATATATCAAATAAAGATTGAATTCCATAATTCAATCAGCGTTCTTTACTCAATCAGTGTAGTCATAAATTGACCATCACATTTGGTACTTACAACATAAATAATACATCATGTTTTTCTTTACAATATAAATTAAAACAGTTAATCATCGAGTTCACATAACAATTAAGAACTGAAAGACTTGTCTGGCTCGTAGATTACCAATTACCATAAACAACTTATAACAATTTGCGTCTCACATATCCTACACAATATATAAATTATGCACATCATTTATTAGTCATATAGCAACGTTTAGTAACCGTTTAAATAACTCTACTCCACATTCCTTAATCTTTCCTTTTAATCGGTACACAATATTTAGTGTTTAAGTCCCGTTAGGACTCCTCATTAACCATACAGTTTATTAACAACAACCTCCTTTCCCATTACGTTCCATTTTAATCGATACTTAACATTTAGTTAAGTAATTAAAGTTTACATACACATTGCATTATAAGTATATTAGGCTTATTCAATTCAATTAGGAACCTTAAATAGCATAAAAATATGGCTTAGTAATTAAACAACATTATTATACCTCACGAACATCAAACTTAAGTTTTATATAACTTACTAAAACACAACATTTAAACATCATTTGTTTTTATTAAACCTCATGTAAATATTTTAAAATTGAAAATCATATTTTTTTTTGAACACCGCGCCCCAGCGCGATGTTTCCTCTTCAACATCTCAAACTCCCACAACCCAAATAAGGTTATCTATAAACATTAACCAAAATTCTATCTTATACTGTTTTTGTTTTAATCCTAACTCGTTCGTTACTTATCCGTTTTTATCCATCCTTACGTCAAATTAAACTTTATTAATTCTACTTTCAGACCACCATGGCCCAAACCTTGGGTTCCTTTTCAATTAAAACGGATTTTCATGTTTTTCAACTTAGGTCAGAAAGTATAATTTTTCTGACCAGCCGTACAAAATAATTTCTCAAAAATAGCATACTGCATTAAAATGGATCAAACTCGCGAATACAAAAGAAAACTTCAATATCTACAACTTTGCAGTTTTAAGTTTCTTCAAATTCCAAACACACGAATTTATACGATTTTTACAAAGTCAAAAACCGTAACAGATTTTCTGCTTCAACAGACTGTAAATGTTCTGAACCAGCCTCACTAAATCCGTCACTACGGACAAACCAAAAGGAATTTTTGTGCGATTCTTATTCCTGTGTTTAGCTTAGTTCCATACCTTTAATTTGATATATAGCCCATTCTCTAACTCCTAAAACTAAATTTTATATGTTTTTTAAAAAACAAATGTGTTGGTTACTCATTTTCTGCGAATTTGTTCTTCAACTTCTTCTTTTAAAACAAAAACCCAAATTCGATTACTCCAAATCATGTAAAGATGATACATAGAAGATTATATATATATACACAAACACATATAATCTCATATCATTCATCAATTCATGTAACCAACATGAACTTTATACAAAACTTAAGAAAACATAGTGAAGAACCAAAAATATAAAAATTACCTCTTTGATTCCTTGCTTAGTTTGTATAGATGGTGGAGAGGTTTGATTATTCATCTTCTTGATTCCTAGAATTCTTCTTCCTCTTCCAATTCTACAGAAATCTCTCTCAATTTCTCTCTTTCTCTTTTTTTTTCTCTCTTTCTTTCTCTCTTTTCCTTTCTCTGTATTCTTAGTCTTAGGCTTAGGAAAAGAACGTAAGAATAAAATTCCTCCTTCAGTTACTAGAAGGCTTAAGGTCTAGTCAGTTACAAAATACCAAGGGTCTAGGCCACGTTTGGCTAGAACAAAAAAATAATAATCTAATTTTTCTCTTTATTTTAATATTGTTCTTATTATATGGTATACTTGTCACACCTTATTTAATTACACTTATTTTATTAATAAATCTAATTAAATTTTACTAACAAAATTATAATATCTAATTAGACAATTATAATTTTCATTTAATAAATCATTAATCTTCTAATTTAATTATTTAATTAAATTATAATATTACCATTCTATTAGCGTAGTAAAATACGCACCAATTATAAAATCATTTAATTTACTCAACATCATTATACTTAAATAATTTATTCCATAATAATTTTCATCAAATATTTATTCTATTTAATAAATATCATAGCTAAAATATTTATTTTATTTAATAAATATCACAGCTAAAATATTTATTTTATTTAATAAATATTTTAACTATTTACGAAATTCGTCATCGAATTACATTAACATATTACATATATATGTAACGTCTCGCTTTCTCATTTTATTGAAACAAATATATGTTTACATTAATTCACGATTTTAATAAAGCGAATTAATCTCCTCTTTTATGAAACTTAATTCATAATCTCTATTGCCGTTCAAGGCTTAATATTCAAATTATATTATTGCATAATATAATTTTTAACTTAATAATATTCAGTTAATATCATTTTTGTTACAATTTCATTTATTATCTTCGATGGTTTAATAAACTATTAAACCTCATTTTTTCAATGTAAATAAATATTTCTCTTCTATATTCTACTTAATCTTTTCACACCAAATCACATATTTCACAATATATATCACATACTCAAACTCAAAACATCACATAATAAGAATTTTATTCGCTAAATTCTTATTTAATAATTCTTAAAAATTCGGGTTATCACAATGATGACTTACATAATCTACTAAATTCTTTATTGTGTAATTTCAAGAACTCGATGGAATAAAAGAACTCTTGGTTGTTGTCCATATGGAATCAAAGAACTAAAGACATTTAAGTCTTTAAGAATTAAAATGTAAGGTCTTTGCATTAATTATTTTCCAATCAAGGCTCTAGGGCATATTCATTTGCATTCAATATGGAATCACATTGAAGAAGGAATTGCATTTAATATGGAATCACATTTAAGAAGGAATTGCATTTAATATGGAATCACATTTAAAATGGAATTGCCTTTAAATCTAAAAATAATATATAAAAGGATTATCTTTTATGAAACTCAGTTGTTTATAAAAAAACCATCCTCGATATTTCTTTAAAATCTTGTTTTTAATCCGTTGGTATTGATTAGTTTGAAAGTCTCTTGAAAATTGACAACTAGTTGTTAAATGTTCCCATGAATAAGGCTTTATTAATTCTTTATCCTTGCCGTGAATCATGCCTGACAAATCCTTTTGAAAAACCGACTAGAAGTAATGAGATAGATATTATACATAAATTGGGTAATGTCCAAAAGTAATTTTGGTCATCTAATTTATGAGCTGACCGAGTAACTAGTAATGATGGCATTGGAAAAGGTATAAGTCCTTTTCTGTTTTGAAAAGATCAATGATGACAGTGCTTGGAAAAGTCTCACCTTTCAAAGAGGAGTCACTTACATTTAATGCTACTGAGGAGTGGTTTAAAAGGAAATGTCCTTTTTTCTCTTTCCTCTTGACATATGCCAGTAACGTGAAGTGGTATATATTATTATTTGATAAAGGCTAATCTAAAACTTCTGACTTCATATGTATGCTATTAACTAATATGTAAAGCACGTTAATCCTCTTATCTAAGAAAAGGAACGGTTATCTCTGGTGCCTAAAATGATTTCTTTTCAACGGTAATAATAATAAACCCAAGTTTATAAAAGGGACGCTTGTCCAAAGAGATAGCAATAAGGTGCAAACTTGAAAAGAAATTCATCAAAGCATATTGTGTTCGCAAAATTCAAGCAGCTGAGCATTGAAATTATTTATTATATTTTTCAGCTTTATTTCGTGAAGCTTGAACTGGTAATATCTTTCTATGTCTTGATCATTATATTTCTAGTTGAGCCTTGCATTGTGATTTGATTAATTGCTTTAATCATGCTTATTCTAAATTGTAATCTTTATTTTAAATAGACTAAGTGTTAGTCTTAAAAGTTTTAATCCGGGTTGGATTAGAGTTTTACAAACAGGTTCAAGGAAGCTAAAAGTGCTTAGGGTGCATAAGTGCACAAGGAGCAAAAGTGTTGTAATAACCCAAGGATTTTGATATATTAAAATAAGAAATTTTATGTATGAATTTTTTTATTTTTTTTATATGTAATAAAATTATTTTTTTTATATATTAAAGCAAGTATGAGAATATGCGCAAGGAAAGGAATGTGAATATGTAATGTGTATATATATATTTATTGCGCATGACTAAATTGTTATGAAACAATTATACTACGAAGCTAAATCATTAGTTTAGTATACGGAAATATTGTATACTTTAAATAAAGGATATTATAATAAATTCTAGCATTGAATTATTTTAATAAAGAGGGAATATTATTTTAATTATAATATCTCATTTATTGAATAAATTTCCATTTTGTATGAAAATATAAGTGAATATATGTTATGTGAATTAAATAAGCTAGTTAATTTATTTTAAGTAAGCAAAGGAATGGAAAGGAAAGCTATGTAACATATTTATAAATAATATAAATATGAGGAGCTAATAAACTTAAGTGTTATATTAATAGTCCAAGTAGTAAATAAATACCAGTAAACTAGTCCAATTGGTTAAATAATCAAGCCCACTTATTTAATTGATTATGGACTTGGATAATTAATATGTAAACTTTCTAGTAAGTTAATTATTCTAATTAAAGAAAGTTTGGTAGCCTAATATTATAAATTAGGCATTAGAATTAAATAACCTAAAGGGTTATTTTTATTTAACGGTCTTAATATTTTAATTATATACTAATGACCTAATCTAAGAGATTTATTTTATTATCTCAATTAGTTTGTGTGATTATGTGAGTAAATGAATATGAATATTAAGTATTTGTTTATATTTGTTTCTTATATAAACAAATAAAAGAAAGTCTTGTAACCTAATCATTATATATTAGGTATGAAAATTTAATAACTTAAGGGTTATTGCATGAGAGACTAATATTATTTAAAATAAATATTAATCCTAAGAGATTTATTTTATATATCTCAACTAATTAATTTTATAACCTAATTAAAGTAAGGGGCTGTTTGATAAAAATTGAATGAATCTGAATCTGAATCTGAATGAGCTGAATCTGAATCTGAATCTGAATGAGCTGAATCTGAATGAAAAAAGCTGTTTGATAATTGACATATCTTAAAGATCTGAATGACATATTTTTAATATTTTACCCCTCTGAAAAAATTCAAAGTTGTTGTAAATTTATTTAATATTACATAATATAATAGTTAATATTTTTTTATTTTTTTTTAGTTTTTTTTTTATTTTTTTACTTCATTCAGCCAACCATTCAGCCATTCAGACCAAAAATTCTGACTTAACCATTCAGCCAAAGCATCTGACCGATTCAGTCATTCAGACGATTTTTTTCCAAAACAAATGCACTTAATGATTCAGCCACTTACCGATTCAGCCATTCAGACCCATTAAGTTCTAAACAAACAGCCCCTAAGTCTAATTGGGTTAAGATATTAAATGTACACGAGTAAGAATTTAAATTACAAATGAGTGGACTAGAAACCCTAATTAAATAATTAGGGTAGAAAAATATTAAATGTGTTGGACCTAATTTAATTCCATGGCCAAGCAAATAAATTGGAAAGCCCAAATGAATTAAATAGGAGCCCAAACTTTAGCCATCTTGGGGGAGCTTTTTAGTCATTTTACTAAGAAAATTGGGCATGACAAATAAATCAAGAATTGGGCAAAAAGGGAGGAGGTTACACGGATGGAAAGGAGGGAGTATTTGTAATGAGAGGTAATCATTTCCAAGCTTCATTTGTCAAAGTTACTTATCCACTCCATGTCATGTGTCACCAATCTAGTTGGCCACCATATTCTTATCCAAAATTTACAAGCTAGCTAAAGAGATAAGATAGAGAGAGAAGATGGAAGATGTTGGAAGATTAGGAATAGATATACAACTTCTATCTATACATATTATCTAAAATAAAAGTTTAGTTCCTTTATCCTAAAAAGCTAAGAGAGAGAAAATAATAGAAACAAGAGAAAGGGAGAGAGAATCTGTGGGTTTGAGAGGAAGAAGAGGAGGGGAAGAGCTCATGCTACCAAGCTTACTAACCATCTTGGAAGAAGAAGAATAGCACAAAGGAAAAGGTATAAAAGTTCTAAAAATCCTAACCTTGCTTTTCTTTCAATTTTTATGGTAGAAAAGTTATCATCAAGATGTTTATATTTAGAATCGTGCTAAATATATTTATGTATGATGTCTTGTGTTTAATTGTGCTCAACTTGGTTATTTGTGTTGATTGGTTGAAAAGAAAAAGAAAAGAAAACTAGTTTGTTCTAGAAAGGGTTAGAAAACCCTAATTTTCTTTCACTTTAATTAGTTACCATATGAAATCTATTCACTCATTTTGCGATCCGTCAAAGAGAGGAGTTAGATATGTAAGCTAAGTATTCAACCCAAGTGGTAGAACTAAAAAATAATAAATTTTCAAGCCGTGGTTACTATTTTGGTAAAAATGGTTCAGGTGGTTCAAAGGGGAAAAAGGGCTGCTACAGGTCAGTCCCATTCGGGGGTATTTTCGTTAATGTTTTGTGATCTAAAAATTCTATAACAATTTGAAATGATAATATGGGATGTTATGTGAGTCATGTAAAAATTTGAGAATGTTTGGCCTTATAGAATGAAAGTTATGGATTTTATGGTGAACGACCCCAAATCAAGAAACGGGACCAAAACCCGCTGACCTCTAGTTTCCGTGCATTATTTTGACCGCTTGTAAGGTGCAATAAATTCAGGTCTTTTTACCACTGAAAATATAAGGAGTTAGGTAGCTTCTATCCAAAAATTGTCGCATTCCGACTTGTAACGAAAAATCTATGGCTAAAATAAAAACATAGAGTTATTCGACAAAAACGGCTAAAATTGAAGTTCTATAAATCTGATGACCACGAAATTTTAACTGGGAGTACTTGTTAATATGTAATGCCCGAGAAATTTCTTTAACTTCGCTATCAATTTATTTATGAAACCTAAAGATTTTTTTTTTTATTATTATTTATGAATTTATTTTATATGCTTAATTAGACCTATATGTGTGTTATTACTTGAGTGTATAATTGTAACGTTTAATTTGCAACGTTAAGGGGGTAAATAATTAATTTCACCTCAACATTAGGTTAATTCCAAGTTATCAAGATATATAATTTGAGTGTATATTTAAAATAGTTAAATAATTATTCTTCAATTTCAATGACAGAATTTATAATTTTATTTTAATAAGACCAATAAGGGATTTATTAAGCAATGGGCTAATTAGGTTATGTATTTAATTTAAATACTAGAAGTATGGCATTATTAATTTTAAATAAATTGACCCAATTCCCCTCCTTAGTTGACTGGCCCAACATCAATTGGGCTGACCCATCATCATTCCTTGTCCGATTGGGGTAAATTAGTGGGCTAGGGAGAGTTTATCTTCTATTTGTTTTGTCCAGCCGTGTTATGACAACCGGGTTGGTTTTCTTTTTGGCCCAATTCGGCAAGGGGAAAAGGGCATTAGCCGATCAATTGTACAAGGCATGGGGCATATCAGATTTGCTGAGCAAAATTTGGGGAAAAACTCAATTTCCAGCGGGCAATAGCATTGATAGACCTGCAGCAGCCACGGACCGTGCGGTCAGTCGGCATGTGCCCCTAACTTCCCCACCTAATCGCGCCGAAAGAAGTACAGGAGAGCCGGTGAGGCAGAGGCGCCGAAAGTGAGCTGCACGAAGAACGGACGAAGTATGGGCAAGCATGAAGAAGCATACCGAAACTCATCATGGTTCCCACTGTGCGAAATTTGACACCACGATTGGGTGTCAATACCGGGTTAGGGCACGAATTCCTCTATAAATAGGACCCTAAATCAGAGGTAAGGGTTGGCGATTTGGGAAATTCAAATTAGAGAGAGAGACAGGGAGAGCACCATCAACAGTCGGCCAATTGACTGATCGAGGAGGACTAACTGGTGAATGTCCGGCTTTGTGTTCTATTTCGGGAGGTGGAGGAGAGCAGCGGCTAGGAGTTGCCTTTGTGCCGACCCAACCCCAAGGTATAATCAGCCCTGTTGGTTAAACCCAGTAGCTGCGTTAGGCTTTTTCTTTTTCTCCTTTTCTGTTTGGGATCATGTTGCCGTGTAATTTCCTTTATTCTGTTTAGCCGAATTTGTTGCTGATTGATGTGGTGATCGATTGGAATTTTATGTATGGCAGAACCATGAAAGGTTCGGACATTATAGTTCTATATAGGGCTTAGGCTAGTTCATTTTTATTATGCCCACAAGGTGCTCGATGTAATGCCAATAAGAATCAATTGTTGAATTCCCCGTGTTATTAAGTTAGTAGCCTATTTTGCTTGTGTAAGATTTGTAGGATTTAATTATACTGTGTGCTGAGGTATGGCTGTGATACAGCTAGTGTTAGAACAGAATGTGGGTTGGCGCCTAAGCCGTGAGCAGCATGTCCGTGTACAGCGCGAGCGACAGCAGCGCCTTGGGCACTTTGGTGCTGAAGGTGCTGGACTGCAGTTGCTCTCCTAGTTAGTAAATCATGATGGATAATATTAAGTTATTATCATAATCTTTAAGGATGATTATGAACCAGTCAATTCAATATCGAACATTTGTTAACAATAGCTAAATGATTAAAATACCTACAGAAAACGGGTAATACTAATCAACCATCATATGGCTATTACTAAATGTTTAATAATAATAAGGTTAATGAGATAATTATTTATTATTCACCAATAAATAATAAATGAAGATAGTAAAAATTTAATTATTGTTTAATAATAATGAACAAATAATTATTTATTATCAATAAATAATAAATAAATATAATGAATATTTAATTATTATTTAAATAATATTAATAATAATTAAGTATAAATATAGTTTAATAAAGTAATTATTTATTATAATAATAAATAAAGGTAATAAATATTTAATTAAACCCTAAATAATAAATAGAGATAATAAATCATTCATTATTATTTAATTAATATTGAATAATAATGAATAAGTTAAACAAGATGATTATTTATTATCATTAATTAATAAATAAAGATAATAAATATTTAATTATTATTTAGTAATAATAATAATTAAATATGAATAAAGTTAATAAAATAATTATTTATTATTTATTAATAAATAGTAAATAAAGGTACTAAGTATTTAATTATTATTTAATAATAATAATAATTAAGTATAAAGTTATTGAATAATGAGGATAAACACTTAAAGATTATTTTATTAATAGTAAATAGTAATTAAGTGTAATTAAATAAGTAACCAACTATTAGTTAGTTGTCATTAAACCATGATGAATTTATTATTCTAATAATAAATAAAGATTGTTGACCCATATTTAGGGACAATAAGGGAAATAATCTGAACCCTCAAGAATAGTAATCATGATTAGCTAACAATTATTTTTAATAGCTAAAGATCATCAATAAATTTCTGTTTAGCTAATGTTAATTAGTAATTAAATATAGATGATGAATTTTACCTGTTGAGTAAAAGGTATAGTAAGAGGTGCCAATATACAACTGTTAATTGATAAATCGACTTTACCCGATGATAGGTCACTCGAGATCAATTATTTAAAGCTAAGATTTAAATTGTAGCTGAGCAAACAGGCAAGTTCCTAACCCTAAACTTCTTACATTATTGCAAGTTCTTCCTTACTCAACTTTCACATTGAGCAATACTTCTAAAACCTTATGCAGTATTTTAATTCATGCAAAAGGTATATATTATTGCAAGTATTCTTTAAGCTTGAATTTTATCTCCAAGCATGCTTTAAGTGGTCTAATTACTTTCAGAATTATTCCACATCTGTACATTTATTGACATTCGTGCATTCGAATTCGTATATTTAAATTCAGAAATCTATAAACCATTCATGGTTAAGTCTGAATCCTTGTTCGGTCAGACAATTTTGTGAAAATTTATAAAAGCTATCCGAACCAATCAATGGTGAGGATTCTTAGATTGTATGAACACCCCTTTATTTATAGGGGAGTACCCCACGTACCGTATATAAGGTACAAACAACAGAATTAAATGTTATGCATATACATAGGGTACGCGAGGCTGATCCCCTCAAGTACGTTATTCTGTAGCCAGTAACCAGAGGGTCAACCAGCTATTGACTCCTTTGGAAGTTATCGTTCAAAGTCTATTTGTCTATCAATTGTTCCAAAAGCAATTATTATTCTTGCTTCTGATTTATTTTCTCAAATGTTGAAATTCTTTTAATATTCCTTCATCATGATATATCCTTATTGTCGTACTTTAAACTTGCTGGGGCAAACTCGTTGCTCATTCTTGCTATATCATGACTTCATTGCAGCTAAACCCGAGACGTCAGGGAAGAACAAAGGGAAAGAAAAGATGAAATGATAAACGTCTCGTAGCTGATTTTAGATTCATGTGTTAGTTAATTTTCTGTTAATGTAATTTAAACCCTGCTAGCTATTTAGGGTATGGATTGTGTAAACGTTTAAGGTTATTCGTATTCTGGGACTAGTAACACCTTGTAATGAACAACGTATGTTTATTATATTCCGCACTTTTAGATATCATATGTTGTTAAAGGTGAATGTTTGTTTTGGATCGTGATGACCAGATCCGGGTATTTGGAGACCCGAATTTGGGGGCGTCACAGGTTAGTATCAGAGCTGTAGGTTATAAACTTTAGGATCGCAAAACCTAGGATATAACCTTCATAGTAAACTCGTATCGAGTGTTAGGAGATAAATCGAGGAGATTTATCATATGTGGTTTTGATGAATTGGGGAATTCATCGAGTCGAGTAGTACCCAATGAAATATAACTTCATTTCTTCAATGAATATATTTTATTGTTGTACTAATGTTAGTTTTTGTGTGTTTGTAGGATGGCTGCTTTAGGGGAGACCAGTGGAGCCCGTGAGGAGGAGGTATTTATAGACATACCGGTAGTGGCGGAGCAGCTGGTGGGTTATGCTCCTATTGCCCCGGGATTGATACAGGAGGAGTCTGATCCGGAGGAGGACTACCATAGGGAGCTGCCAGAGCCAGTAGTAGGAGGGGTGATGAGGTCTGGTAGTCAGGACCCTGATACTGAGGAGGAGGATCCCGAGGCCGAGGGGGAGGAGCCACCTGCTGATATTGATGGCATGGGGTCCACTGCTGATGATATCATCGAGGGGTTGACGGACAGAAATGAGGAGCTGGAGGCTCGGATTTCTCATTTGGAGGAGCAAAACCAGACCTATCAGTATATGGAGGACCAGTACAGAGACCTGGCCTACCAGCTCGAGCATGATTTAGGGGTGGCCAAGGTACAACTGCAGGGCTACGAGTCCTCAGCACAGCAGGTCGGACCACTGCTACATCAGCTAGTGGCCCGAAACGCTGAGTTGAGGGAGAGACTGGAGCAGAGGGACTTACAGATCGCCCACCTGAGGGCGAAACAGGAGGCCATGAGGTTTGAGGCCGGATTGGAGGTGGCTGCGAGGGTGCGCGTCAGGGAGGCCTGGGTCAGGGAAGCTAGGAGGGCCGATCAGCTAGAGGACCAGCTAGAGGCCAGGACAGTGAGGATAGAGACCCTGGGGCATGCCTTGGATGCAGCCTACCGTAGACCCCGGGCTGAGGTGGGGGAGTCCAGTCGCTCTGTTCGTCGTAGGGTCGGGGATGGAGCATTCTCTGGTCAGCAGGCTCGGATCCGTCGTGATGAGCAGTGATTTGATGGAGCAGTTGATTTTCCCCTAGTATAGCCAGTCCCACTTTTGTTTATGTTAGGGACATATTCATGTTGTTTATGAAACTTTATATTTGTTGTTATGATTGGGGTAGCAGTTAAACCCCAACTTTTGTGGTCTTGAGGGAGGAAAGGTTAGGATTCCCCACTTTTGTCTAGGGGGATGATTTGTTGATAGGACAGATAGTGGCGCATTTATAGAAGTATGCCACAGGTTTAGTCATTGTAACAAAACGGTGGTATATGAATATAAATGCAGATGTTTCGCTTAAATCAAATGTGTTTTACCTTTGATTGCTTATTTTAATAACATATGTTGTAAAATGTGAATCTATAGGTAAAAGTCATCAGTTTCCTTATTCTAAACCATGCCAAGGGGAAGGCCACGTAACCGACAGGTCGAAGAGTCAGAAAGTGAGGTTGGAGACCAAACCAACCCAATGAGAATGTTCGCGGAAATGCTGGCCGAGGCTATGCAATCCAGACCACCACCTGAGAGAACCCAAGCTGCAGCTGAGCCAACGCATCATCTGGCAAACTTTAAAGATTTCAAATTGGTCGGACCACCTGAGTTCAAGGGAACTCTTAACCCAATCGAGGCGCAGACCTGGATAGAAGAGATAGAGAAGGTCTTTGAAGTAGCAAGGGTGGCAGAGGAACAGAAAACAAGTTTTGCCACTTTCATGCTAAAAGGAGAAGCCAACTATTGGTGGAAGGCCAACAGAGGCCGAGTGGAAGAAGGCACTGTCGCTTGGGATCGTTTTAAGGAAATGTTCTTGGAAAATTACTTTCCAGAGAGCATGAAGCAGGAGATGGAGATCAAGTTCTTGGAACTAAAACAAGGGAACATGTCTGTGGCTGAGTACGCAGCTAAGTTTAATGAGTTGGCACGGTTTGCAGCTCACCAAGTCAGCACAGAGGAAAGGAAAGCTCGTAGGTTTGAGCAGGGGTTGAAACCATGGTTATACCGTTCTGTAGCGGTATTGAAAATCAGAACATTTGCAGAATTGATGGAGAGGGCAATCATTGCAGAGGGTGGCAGTGAGGCCCTGGCCAAATACAATCACGAGAAGAAGAAGGGACATGAGGGCCCTAAGGCAGGAAGCAGTGGGGGCAGTAACCCCAACAAACAGAAATGGATCGAGAGTCAGTCCTCTGGGGGAAATAAATCTGTAGGGGAGGTAAAGAAGCCAGGCAGATGCAACAACTGTGGCAAGAACCACACGGGGGAATGCATGAAGGGGAAGAGCGTGTGTTACCGTTGTGGACAACCTGGGCACATGGCCCCACAGTGCCCTAATAAGCCAAAAGGAGGTTGTTTCTCCTGTGGATCTCCTGACCACCAGATCAAGGACTGTCCGAAGAGGAAAAGCGACGCCGGGAGTGGCAACCGAAACAACAACAACAGTGGAAACAGCAACCGGTTGAACTACGGGCCACCATCCAGTCAAGCCAACAGGCCGACAGCCCGCACGTTCAACATGACTGTGCAGGATGCCATGGAATCCAAAGACGTGGTGTCAGGTATCATCCCAATCAATGATATAAATGCATATGTGCTATTTGATTCGGGTGCTACTTGCTCTTTTGTTTCCGAAGAATTTGCTAGACAATTAAATGTACCTTGTGAAAAGTTAGAACACCCTATGAACGTAGAAGTAGCCAACAAAGAAATTATCCCCGTAGAATGCATTCATAGGAATTGTTGTGTTGAATTGCGAGGATTTAAGCTCAATGTGGATTTGATACCAATTCGACTGGGAGAGTTCGACGTAATCTTGGGAATGGATTGGCTATCAATTCACGGAGCAGTCATTGATTGCAAGAAGAAATGTGTACACCTAAAGACTTCTAATAAGTCTAAGGTGATATTTTATGGCAGCAAATCACCAAAACCATCTTGTTGTCTTACTATGATGCAAACAAGGAGATTACTGAAGAAAGGATGCAAGTGTTATTTGGCCCATGTGGTCGATACTCGTCAGGTCGGAGATGAGATGAGTCAAATACCAGTTGTGAGAGATTTCACCGATGTCTTTCCCGATGAACTTCCGGGACTGCCGCCGGATAGGGAAACCGAGTTCGTTATCGATTTGGCACCGGGAACCGCACCAATATCGAAGCCGCCGTATCGAATGGCACCTGTAGAAATGAAGGAGTTGATGGTGCAACTGCAGGAACTGTTGGATAAGGGTTATATCAGACCGAGCGTGTCCCCGTGGGGAGCGCCAGTTCTGTTTGTAAAGAAGAAAGACGGTTCAATGAGGCTTTGTATCGACTATCGAGAGTTGAACAAAGTTACGATTAAGAATAGGTATCCACTTCCTAGAATTGACGATTTGTTCGATCAACTCAAGGGAGCGAAGTACTTTTCAAAAATCGACTTAAGAACAGGCTACCATCAGCTGAAGGTGAGGCAAGAAGATATCCCGAAGACTGCATTCAGAACTCGTTACGGGCACTTCGAGTTTCTGGTAATGTCTTTTGGATTGACGAACGCACCAGCAGCATTCATGGATATGATGAACAGAGTGTTCAAGCAGTACTTGGACAAGTTCGTAGTTGTATTCATCGATGACATTCTGGTGTATTCAGGGACGGAGGAGGAGCATGCTGAACATTTGAAGATTGTATTAGAAGCTCTTAGGAAGGAGAAGTTGTATGCAAAGTTTTCTAAGTGTGAGTTTTGGTTGCAGAGAGTACAATTTCTGGGTCATGTCATAGACAAGAATGGTGTTTCGGTAGATCCAGCAAAGGTAGAAGCAGTTATCAACTGGGAACAGCCGAAGACGCCGACGGAGATCCGGAGTTTCTTGGGATTAGCGGGATACTATCGGAGATTCATCCAGGATTTTTCAAAGATAGCATCGCCGTTGACCAATCTCACCAGGAAAACAGTCAAGTTTGTTTGGTCGGAGAAGTGTGAGGAGAGTTTCATGGAGTTGAAGAAGAGACTCAGCCAAGCACCAGTGTTGACCTTACCAGACAACACTGGGGGTTTCGTAGTGTATAGCGATGCATCACACAAGGGTCTTGGCTGTGTACTGATGCAACACGGCAAGGTCGTGGCATACGCATCGCGTCAGCTGAAGGATTATGAGAAGGGTTATCCGACTCATGACTTGGAGTTAGCAGCGGTAGTTTTCGCCTTGAAAATTTGGAGGCACTACCTATACGGGGAGAAGTGCGAGATATATACAGATCACAAAAGTCTGAAATATATCTTCACTCAGAAGGAGCTAAATATGAGGCAACGCCGATGGTTGGAATTGATCAAGGACTACGACTGTGAAATTCTGTACCATCCGGGCAAAGCAAATGTAGTGGCTGATGCCTTAAGTAGGAAAGGCAAGGTGAAATTGAGGCAGCTGACCGTTCAGGAGGAATTGATACGAGACTTTGAACGTCTGGAGCTGGAAGTTAGGTATCCAATGGAGGTGGACGAAAAGGTGTTCGCCATGACGGTAGGTCCAACTCTACTGGATAAGATACAGGAGGCTCAAGAATTTAACGAGGAATGCATTGGCATTAAGAAACAGTTATCGGAGGGAAAAGCCTCGAAGTATAAGATTGACAGCACGGGATTGCTGAGATTCGAGGGGAGGATCTGGATACCCTACGTACCAGACTTAAGGGAAGAGATTTTGCAGGAGGCCCATAATACAAGGTTTTCGGTACATCCGGGTAGCACTAAGATGTATCAAGATCTTCGTCAACACTATTGGTGGCCGCATTTGAAAGGGGAAGTTGCAGAGTTCGTTAGCCGGTGTTTAACCTGTCAACGGATCAAGGCTGAGCACCAACGGCCGAGCGGATTGTTGCAACCCTTAGAGATTCCCGAATGGAAGTGGGAGCACATCACAATGGATTTTGTGGTGGGACTTCTAACAACGCAAAAGGGTCTAGACGCCATCTGGGTGATCGTGGATCGGTTGACCAAGTCTGCCCACTTTCTACCGATCAAGATCAGGTACAAATTGGAACAGTTGGCGAAACTTTATGTGAAGGAAATAGTATCACGACATGGAGTGCCGATATTTATTGTGTCTGACAGAGATCCGCGCTTCACGTCAAATTTTTGGAGAAGTCTACAGGAGAGACTGGGAACACAGTTAAGAATGAGTACGGCATATCATCCTCAGACTGATGGTCAAAGTGAGCGAACAATCCAGACCTTGGAGGACATGCTCCGGGCAGTTGTGATGGACTTAAGTGGCAGCTGGGACGACCACTTGCCACTAGTAGAGTTCGCCTACAACAATAGTTACCATGCTAGTATTGGTATGCCACCGTACGAAGCGTTATACGGGAGGAAGTGTCGAACGCCGTTGTGTTGGGATGAAGTTGGTGAACGGAGATTGTTGGGACCAGAATTGGTACAACAAACCGTGGAAATCATTAAAGTAATAAGACAGCGGTTAGTAGCAGCTCAAGATCGTCAGAGGAAGTATGCCGACTTACATCGTCAGAAACGAGATTTTGAAGTTGGTAGCTTTGTGTTTCTGAAGGTATCTCCCTGGAAAGGGAAGATCCGTTTTGGGAAGAAGGGCAAGCTGAGCCCTAGATTCATAGGACCTTTTGAAATATTAAGGAGAATAGGCGAAGTGGCGTACGAGGTAGCATTACCTCCTGAACTTGAGCACATTCACAACGTGTTTCATGTATCAGTGTTGCGTCCGTATAAGCCAGATTACAAGCATGTTATTTCCTATGAGCCAATTCAAGTCGAAAAGGACTTATCGTACGAGGAGATTCCTGTTCAGATACTGGATAGGAAGGAACAGAGGCTGAGGAATAAAACCATTCATTCCGTTAAAGTTCTCTGGAGAAACCACGCGGTAGAAGAAGCTACGTGGGAACTTGAAGAGAAGATAAGAGCAAATTATCCACAATTATTTGAGTAACCTTAGATTTGAAATTCCGAGGACGGAATTTTTATAAGGGGGAGAGGATGTAATGCCCGAGAAATTTCTTTAACTTCGCTATCAATTTATTTATGAAACCTAAAGATTTTTTTTTTTATTATTATTTATGAATTTATTTTATATGCTTAATTAGACCTATATGTGTGTTATTACTTGAGTGTATAATTGTAACGTTTAATTTGCAACGTTAAGGGGGTAAATAATTAATTTCACCTCAACATTAGGTTAATTCCAAGTTATCAAGATATATAATTTGAGTGTATATTTAAAATAGTTAAATAATTATTCTTCAATTTCAATGACAGAATTTATAATTTTATTTTAATAAGACCAATAAGGGATTTATTAAGCAATGGGCTAATTAGGTTATGTATTTAATTTAAATACTAGAAGTATGGCATTATTAATTTTAAATAAATTGACCCAATTCCCCTCCTTAGTTGACTGGCCCAACATCAATTGGGCTGACCCATCATCATTCCTTGTCCGATTGGGGTAAATTAGTGGGCTAGGGAGAGTTTATCTTCTATTTGTTTTATCCAGCCGTGTTATGACAACCGGGTTGGTTTTCTTTTTGGCCCAATTCGGCAAGGGATAAAGGGCATTAGCCGATCAATTGTACAAGGCATGGGGCATATCAGATTTGCTGAGCAAAATTTGGGGAAAAACTCAATTTCCAGCGGGCAATAGCATTGATAGACCTGCAGCAGCCACGGACCGTGCGGTCAGTCGGCATGTGCCCCTAACTTCCCCACCTAATCGCGCCGAAAGAAGTACAGGAGAGCCGGTGAGGCAGAGGCGCCGAAAGTGAGCTGCACGAAGAACGGACGAAGTATGAGCAAGCATGAAGAAGCATACCGAAACTCATCATGGTTCCCACTGTGCGAAATTTGACACCACGATTGGGTGTCAATACCGGGTTAGGGCACGAATTCCTCTATAAATAGGACCCTAAATCAGAGGTAAGGGTTGACGATTTGGGAAATTCAAATTAGAGAGAGAGACAGGGAGAGCACCATCAACAGTTGGCCAATTGACTGATCGAGGAGGACTAACTGGTGAATGTCCGGCTTTGTGTTCTATTTCGGGAGGTGGAGGAGAGCAGCGGCTAGGAGTTGCCTTTGTGCCGACCCAACCCCAAGGTATAATCAGCCCTGTTGGTTAAACCCAGTAGCTGCGTTAGGCTTTTTCTTTTTCTCCTTTTCTGTTTGGGATCATGTTGCCGTGTAATTTCCTTTATTCTGTTTAGCCGAATTTGTTGCTGATTGATGTGGTGATCGATTGGAATTTTATGTATGGCAGAACCATGAAAGGTTCGGACATTATAGTTCTATATAGGGCTTAGGCTAGTTCATTTTTATTATGCCCACAAGGTGCTCGATGTAATGCCAATAAGAATCAATTGTTGAATTCCCTGTGTTATTAAGTTAGTAGCCTATTTTGCTTGTGTAAGATTTGTAGGATTTAATTATACTGTGTGCTGAGGTATGGCTGTGATACAGCTAGTGTTAGAACAGAATGTGGGTTGGCGCCTAAGCCGTGAGCAGCATGTCCGTGTACAGCGCGAGCGACAGCAGCGCCTTGGGCACTTTGGTGCTGAAGGTGCTGGACTGCAGTTGCTCTCCTAGTTACTAAATCATGATGGATAATATTAAGTTATTATCATAATCTTTAAGGATGATTATGAACCAGTCAATTCAATATCGAACATTTGTTAACAATAGCTAAATGATTAAAATACCTACAGAAAACGGGTAATACTAATCAACCATCATATGGCTATTACTAAATGTTTAATAATAATAAGGTTAATGAGATAATTATTTATTATTCACCAATAAATAATAAATGAAGATAGTAAAAATTTAATTATTGTTTAATAATAATGAACAAATAATTATTTATTATCAATAAATAATAAATAAATATAATGAATATTTAATTATTATTTAAATAATATTAATAATAATTAAGTATAAATATAGTTAATAAAGTAATTATTTATTATAATAATAAATAAAGGTAATAAATATTTAATTAAACCCTAAATAATAAATAGAGATAATAAATCATTCATTATTATTTAATTAATATTGAATAATAATGAATAAGTTAAACAAGATGATTATTTATTATCATTAATTAATAAATAAAGATAATAAATATTTAATTATTATTTAGTAATAATAATAATTAAATATGAATAAAGTTAATAAAATAATTATTTATTATTTATTAATAAATAGTAAATAAAGGTACTAAGTATTTAATTATTATTTAATAATAATAATAATTAAGTATAAAGTTATTGAATAATGAGGATAAACACTTAAAGATTATTTTATTAATAGTAAATAGTAATTAAGTGTAATTAAATAAGTAACCAACTATTAGTTAGTTGTCATTAAACCATGATGAATTTATTATTCTAATAATAAATAAAGATTGTTGACCCATATTTAGGGACAATAAGGGAAATAATCTGAACCCTCAAGAATAGTAATCATGATTAGCTAACAATTATTTTTAATAGCTAAAGATCATCAATAAATTTCTGTTTAGCTAATGTTAATTAGTAATTAAATATAGATGATGAATTTTACCTGTTGAGTAAAAGGTATAGTAAGAGGTGCCAATATACAACTGTTAATTGATAAATCGACTTTACCCGATGATAGGTCACTCGAGATCAATTATTTAAAGCTAAGATTTAAATTGTAGCTGAGCAAACAGGCAAGTTCCTAACCCTAAACTTCTTACATTATTGCAAGTTCTTCCTTACTCAACTTTCACATTGAGCAATACTTCTAAAACCTTATGCAGTATTTTAATTCATGCAAAAGGTATATATTATTGCAAGTATTCTTTAAGCTTGAATTTTATCTCCAAGCATGCTTTAAGTGGTCTAATTACTTTCAGAATTATTCCACATCTGTACATTTATTGACATTCGTGCATTCGAATTCGTATATTTAAATTCAGAAATCTATAAACCATTCATGGTTAAGTCTGAACCCTTGTTCGGTCAGACAATTTTGTGAAAATTTATAAAAACTATCCGAACCAATCAATGGTGAGGATTCTTAGATTGTATGAACACCCCTTTATTTATAGGGGAGTACCCCACGTACCGTATATAAGGTACAAACAACAGAATTAAATGTTATGCATATACATAGGGTACGCGAGGCTGATCCCCTCAAGTACGTTATTCTGTAGCCAGTAACCAGAGGGTCAACCAGCTATTGACTCCTTTGGAAGTTATCGTTCAAAGTCTATTTGTCTATCAATTGTTCCAAAAGCAATTATTATTCTTGCTTCTGATTTATTTTCTCAAATGTTGAAATTCTTTTAATATTCCTTCATCATGATATATCCTTATTGTCGTATTTTAAACTTGCTGGGCAAACGCGTTGCTCATTCTTGCTATATCATGACTTCATTGCAGCTAAACCCGAGACGTCAGGGAAGAACAAAGGGAAAGAAAAGATGAAATGATAAACGTCTCGTAGCTGATTTTAGATTCATGTGTTAGTTAATTTTCTGTTAATGTAATTTAAACCCTGCTAGCTATTTAGGGTATGGATTGTGTAAACGTTTAAGGTTATTCGTATTCTGGGACTAGTAACACCTTGTAATGAACAACGTATGTTTATTATATTCCGCACTTTTAGATATCATATGTTGTTAAAGGTGAATGTTTGTTTTGGATCGTGATGACCAGATCCGGGTATTTGGAGACCCGAATTTGGGGGCGTCACATAATATGTATAAGATTCTATCAAAAATTTGGAGTCATCAGAGTTGTGCAAGATAGTGATCATTTTTCTTAGTTTCGAAAGTTAAAACGGACGTTTGAAAAATGTTAAAGGAAATTGAAAACTTTCATAAGAAAAGTATTTTTGAGGATATAATATATGTACATATGTGTGACAAGACTTAAAGAAATTAAAAATCGATGATTAAAAGAGGTTAAGTCATTTTAAGAATTTAGCTTCCAATCCGGTTTGCTGTATTCATATTTTGGCTTGCTGAATTGATTGAATCCGGCTTGCTGAATTGGTGAATATAGTTTGCTAAATTAATGAATCAAGTTTGCTGAATTAGTGAATCTAGCTTGCTGAATTGTAGGATAGTTTGAATCCAGGCTGCTGGATTGGATGTTAGTTTGAATCCAGCTTGCTAGATTGGTATGTTTAGATAATCCAACTTGCTGGATTAGGTATTTAGGCTTAATGGATTATAAAGAAGAAGTTATAAAATGAAAGACTTAGTGTTAAGTCATAAGGTTTATGATCAAGTAGTAGTACAGTCGTGTTCTTTAATAGTTGATGTATAGTAGCTGGGCTAAACGATTCCTTCAGGGAGCGGAAGTATATACGAACTAGCAACCGATCTAACGCACTGTGAAAACAGTGTAGACGAGACGGAAACTAGTTTGTTGGTTGTTTGTAGGAAACCACTCAGCATACTATATTGAACACTGTTAAAGACTCGATGTGTGCTAGTTTAGAATTATGAATGCGTATGGTGCTAAGGTGTTATCTAATATTTGCTTATGTGCTTAAATATTAGAAGTAGTATTATGAGGTATATGTGATGCTAATTGAAAGATCAATCTTATAACTGATAAGTCTTTCATAAGAGATTTAGTTAGATTGCGTAGCAGTAATCGACGGTACAGGCAAGTTTCCTATCCTTGTGCAAGTATCTTAACTTCATTTTCATATTGAAATGCAAGTTCAATCTTACTCAAGTTTATATTGAGCAAGTTCCTCTTAACTCAAACTTGAGCTGTTATGTTTCAAGCATGCTAGTGGTTTAATTCTTTATAATTATTCCACCTCCTTAAATTATTGATTCACACTTAGTGCATGTTGCATATGTTCATCAGGTATGAAAGGCTGATCACCTTAATTACCATAAGGTTCAGTTGAATTGTTCATGGTCATTATTGACACTCTGTATTATTGAATTCAGTTATTCAATCATTGAATATTATGATTCGTGCTATTTCACAATTATTATATTGTTGAAAATCCAAAAGCTTATTCTTTCTTTCAATCATGATATATCTTTATTGTATTTAAACTTGTTAAGCAAAGTAGTTGCTCACCCTTGCTATATCATGATAACAAATTTTAGATTTAAGGCGAATGTTCGAGGAAAGACGGTACAAAAACAAAGGACAAGATTAGATGGTTATGCATGTTAACTAATTAGTTATCTGATGTAAATGATATTGTAAACCTTTTAAGTTACTGAAGGTATGTATTAATAAAGGTTATAGACCTTGGGATATGTAGAAGAGATTATATCTTTCGCAGTAGTTGTAAATATGATGTATCGTGACGCACCAGGTCCGAGGTTCAAGGGACTCGGGTTTAGGGGTGCTACAGGTTGGTATCAGAGCTGTAGGTTATAAATCTTAGGTATGGGTACCTTATGCTATAACCGTAGAGATAAGGATAAGGAATAAACTCAAATAGAGTTTAAGTGTTAAAAGATGAATTTTTGGAAATTCATTATTAAGTAAAGAAAAAGATAAATAAGATTAAAAGAAGAATCTTGAAAAGTTATAAAGATAAGAATCTGGAGTTACCTGACTCCAGTAGTAAAGATGAAAAGCTTAAACAAAATCATAATATATAATTAAAGTGAAAAATAAGAAGATCGTAAAACAAAACGATCATAAGATTGACACGAATCGTAATATAACACGATTATAAGAAAAGGTCACAACGTGATCTGGTGAGGTCATAAAAAGGACAAAGGATCAATCTATGGATTGAAAATTCTATAGCAGAATTGTTGTACGAAAGTTGTACTATGAAATTGTACTATGCAAACTCATTAAAGAGTGATTAATGTTGATATACGAATTAAATGAAATTCGTATTGAGTAAAGGGAAAGTTAGGATTATGTGGGATTTCAATGGAGGACTCATGTTAGTGGCTGACTTGTACAATTCCTTGTATGGGCGGGGAATTTGTGCTTGGTTTAACAACCACTTAGCTTCCTATATTGATAATCATTGAAATATTGGTGTCGCGCTATCGATATACGTATGACGAGAAGGTGATTCTTTTCTCATATTTATATTTGATAGTTAGAGAATATTAAGATTAGGTGCGAGTTCTTTAAACTTATACGTATGGTAAGTTCGTGACTCATAATCGTACGGTGGAACCCCTTAGCGAATGGACGATTTTGGTCTGACTAGGATAAGTTCTAAACCCATATGATTGTGGTAAGTTCCTGAACTCATAACGTGTGGTATGTTGTAGAAAGGTTATGGATGAAGAATTGAGGATTTTTAGTATAGTAAGCTTTAAAGATGATAGAAATAGATAGAATTATTAAGTAATGGATCATGGGAGAAATTAAAGTTGGTGGTGGAAGCATAGGTATTCCAAATCTTCTAGCTATGTTAGACTTCAAAAATTTTGATATCAAGCCAAATTCGCATTAATGTGCCTTTAAAAATAAAAATGAAATTTTTGTTATCCTCAAAACAGAGTGACGAGTGTGTAGAAGTGGGCTTCGAACTACTAACGCATCGTTACCTGTTGTGGCATGATAACACCAAAAATGATTTTTTTTCGATGGTTTTGAACTGTTTAAAGAAGAGTATACGCTATTTGTTTTGGCTAGACAAAAATAATTTAAAATATCAAAATGTATTTTTAAATTGTCATCAATGCATCATGGAACCTGGTGTAGAATGACACATGATGGAGTCATCAATGCAGATTAACCTAGTGTTGCATGTGATCTAAGGATTGTCAACTTACTATGGTATGATGTAGTATGACAAAGTCACCAAAATGACGGAATACTCAAACGGGCTGTATATACAGTGCGGTATCATGACGTCATAAAACAATTTCAGAATTTTAAAGATAATGTATTGCTAATTAAATTTGGCCAGACACATGTTTCGATTGATATTCGAATTATTGGTATATGTCTAAGCTATTTGACTCGGCTAGACAAATGTTGTAATGATTTATTAAATCGATATAGTGGATGTCAGAATAAGAAAATAGACATTGGTGTTGTGTCATAAACATTAGTGATATGTCATAAAAAGCCAAACTCTGGTGATGTGTCATAGTAAAATAGACACTGGTGTTGTGTCATAATAAAATAGACACTGGTATTATGTCATAATAAAATAGACACTAGTGTTGTGTCATAAATTATTAGACACTGGTGTTGTGTCATAAAAAGCCAGATACTGGTGACGTGTAATAACAAAATAGACACTGGTGCTGTGTCATAATAAAATAGACACTGGTGTTGTGTCATAATTTAATAAACACTGGTGTTGTGTCATAGAAAGATAGACACTGGTGATGTGTTATAATGGAACAGACACTGGTGTTGTGTCATAGACATTGGTGATATGTCATAAAAAACCAGACACTGGTGATGCGTCATAATAAAAGGAACATTGGTTATTTGTCATAAGAAACTAGTCATGGGTGGGACTAGAATAAAGTAGACAATGGTTATGTCAAGATAAGATAAACATAGATGATGTTAAAAATAAACACAGACGGTGTTATGATAGTAAGAACAGGTATAACGGATATCGAAAGTAAGATATAGGTGATATCAAAGATGGATAGATATAAATAGTAAAGAAATTAGGCTCCAGAGAGGGTCAAAAGCATAAAAAGATTGAGTCCGAAAATTTTAGAACCTTTTACAATAGTAGAAGATTTCGTATAAAATGGCAAAAGGCTATCAATTATTTAGAGATGCATGAGTACGTGTATATTAGGATGTGCTAAGTGGTAATCAAGATTTAGTATGTATAATCAAATGTTTTATAATAAAAAGGACGAGAAAATAACATATTATATATATATATATATATATATATATATATATATATATATATATATATATATATATATACAGAACAATGCCGCCAAGAAGGAATCAGCGTAATCAAGAAGAGTCAGAAGGTGAGACTAGAGATCAGGTGGATCTTATGCAGCACTTTGTGAATATTCTTGTAGGAGCGATATATAGAAACCCTGTTCGAGAAGAAGCAAATCCTCAAGCATTGCAGGTTGCACGTTTCTAGGATTTTAAGAATGTGGGACCGCCAAAATTTAAAGGAACTACTGAGCCTATTGAGGCTCAAGTATGGATTAAGGAAATAGAGAAGGCATTTGATATTGCCAAGGTAGGTGAAGAGAAGAAGACTTCTTTTTCTACTTATATGCTTAAGGGTGCAGCAAATTTTTGGTGGGAAGCGAATAAGAATAGAGCTGGGGAAGGAATAATTGGTTGGGAGAAGTTCAAAGAAATTTTCTTCGAGAACTATTTTCCTCCCAGTTCACAAAGCCGAATGGAGATAAAATTTCTGGAGCTAAAACAAGAAGATATGTCAGTATCCCAGTATGCAGCCAAGTTTAATGAACTGGCAAGGTTTGCTCCACATCAAGTGGATACTGAATAGAGGAAGACACGTAGGTTTGAGCAAGGTTTAAAACCTTCATTATACGATAAGCTATCAGTGTTATAAATCAACTCATTTGGAGCACTTTTAGAAAAAGCTATAATAACAGAGGGAGGAGATAAGACGTCAAGTCAATACAATCAGGAGAATTATAATAAGAAAAACAAGGGAAAAGATAAGATCGAACAAAACAAGAAGCGAACAAGGAATGATCATTTTGAAGAGAAGCAAGGCGACTTAAAGAAAAAGATTGGTGGTTGCCAGAATTGTGGGAAGTATCATATGGGGATATGTAGGAAAGCTAAGAGGATATGCTTTAATTGTGGGCAAGAAGGACGCATCTCTCCCGATTGCCCTAATCCAAAACAAAATGGATGTTATAGTTGCGGATCGATGGATCACCAGGCAAATAGTTGTCCAAATAAAAGGACCAGTGGGAAAAGCAGTGACAAATCGACACTTGCCAAGTATGTAAATATGTAAGATTATACCTTTGGTGAAGGTATTAATGAAAATATATATGTACTTTTGATGTAATAGTGCTTCTGGGGACGGAATCCTTATAAAGGAAGGTGAATTTTAACCCAAGGATTTTGATATATTAAAATAAGAAATTTTATGTATGAATTTTTTTTATATATAATAAAATTATTTTTATTATATATTAAAGCAAGTATGGGAATGTGTGTAAGAAAAGGAATGTGAATATGTAATGTGTATATATATATATTTATTGCGCATGAATAAATTGTTATGAAACAATTTATATTACGAAGTTAAATCATTAGTTTAGTATACGGAAATATTGTATACTTTAAATAAAGAATATTATAATAAATTCTAGCATTGAATTATTTTAATAAAGAGGGAATATTATTTTAATTATAATATCTCATTTATTGAATAAATTTTCATTTTGTATGAAAATATAAGTGAATATATGTTATGTGAATTAAATAAGCTAGTTAATTTATTTTAAGTAAGCAAAGGAATGGAAAGGAAAGCTATGTAACATATTTACAGATAATATAAATATGAGGAGCTAATAAACATAAGTGTTATATTAATAGTCCAAGTAGTAAATAAATACTAGTAAACTAGTCCAATTGGTTAAATAACCAGGCCCACTCATTTAATTGATTATGGACTTGGATAATTAATATGTAAACTTTCTAGTAAGTTAATTATTCTAATAATGAAAGAGAATTAAAGAAAGTTTGGTAGCCTAATATTATAAATTAGGCATTAGAATTAAATAACCTAAAGGGTTATTTTTATTTAGTGGTCTTAATATTTTAATTATATATTAATTACCTAATTTAAGAGATTTATTTTATTATCTCAATTAGTTTGTGTGATTATGTGAGTAAATGAATATAAATATTAAGTGTTTGTTTATATTTGTTTCTTATATAAACAAATAAAAGAAAGTCTTGTAACCTAATCATTATATATTAGGTATGCAAATTTAATAACTTAAGGGTTATTGCATGGGAGACTAATAGTATTTAAAATAAATACTAATCCTAACTAATCCTAAGAGATTTATTTTATATATCTCAACTAATTAATTTTATAACCTAATTAAAATAAGTCTAATTGGGTTAAGATATTAAATGTACATGAGTAAGGATTTAAATTACAAATGAGTGGACTAGAAACCCTAATTAAATAATTAGGGTAGAATAATATTAAATGTGTTGGACCTAATTTAATTCCATGGCCAAACAAATAAATTGGAAAGCCCAAATGAATTATATGGGAGCCCAAACTTTAGGCATCTTGGGAGGGGCTTTTTAGTCATTTTACTAAGCAAATTGGGCAAAAAGGGAGGGGGTTACACGGATGGAAAGGAGGGAGTATTTGTAACGAGAGGTAATCATTTCCAAGCTTCATTTGTCAAAGTTACTTATCCACTCCATGTCATGTGTCACTAATCTATTTGGCCACCATATTCTTATCCAAAATTTACAAGCTAGCTAAAGAGATAAGATAGAGAGAGAAGATGGAAGATGTTGGAAGATTAGGAATATATATACAACTTATATCTATACATATTGTCTAAAATAAAAGTTTAGTTCCTTTATCCTAAAAAGCTAAGAGAGAGAAAATAATAGAAACAAGAGAAAGGGAGAGAGAATCTGTGGGTTTGAGAGGAAGAAGAGGAGGGGAAGAGCTCATGCTACCAAGCTTACTAACCATCTTGGAAGAAGAAGAATAGCACAAAGGAAAAGGTATAAAAGTTCTAAAAATCCTAACCTTGCTTTTCTTTCAATTTTTATGGTAGAAAGGTTATCATCAAGATGTTTATATTTAGAATCGTGCTAAATATATTTATGTATGATGTCTTGTGTTTAATTGTGCTCAACTTGGTTATTTGTGTTGATTGGTTGAAAAGAAAAAGAAAAGAAAACTAGTTTGTTTTAGAAAGGGTTAGAAAACCCTATTTTTTTTTCATTTTAATTAGTTACCATATGAAATCTATTCACTGGTTTTGCAATCCGTCAAAGAGGAGAGTTAGATATTAAGCTAAGTGTTAAACCCAAGTGGTAGAACTCAAAAATAATAAATTTCCAAGCCGTGGTGACTGTTTTGGTAAAAACAGTCCAGGTGGTTCAAAGGGGAAAAAGGGCTGCTACAGGTCAGTCCCATTCAGGGGTATTTTCGTTAACGTTTTGTACTCTAAAATTTCTATAACAATTTGAAATGATAATATGGGATGTTATGTGAGTCATGTCAAAATTTGAGAATTTTTGGCCTTGTAGAATGAAAGTTATGGATTTTATGGTGAACGACCCCAAATCAAGAAACGGGACCAAAACCCGATGACCTCTAGTTTTCGTGCACTGTGTTGACCGCTTGGAAGGTGCAATAAATTCAGGTCTTTTTACCATTGAAAATATAGGGAGTTAGGTAGCTTCTGTTCAAAAATCGCCGCATTCCGACTTGTAACGAAGAATCTATGGCTAAAATAAAAATGTAGAGTTTTTCGACAAAAATGGCTAACATTGGAGTTCTATAAATCCGATGACCACGAAATTTTAACTGGGAGTACTTGTTAATATATATAAGATTCTATCAAAAATTTGGAGTCATCGGAGTTGTGCAAGATAGTGATCATTTTTCTTAATTTTGAAAGTTAAAATGGACGTTTGAAAAATGTTAAAGAAATTGAAAACTTTCATAAGGAAAGTATTTTTGAGTATGAAATATATGTACATATGTGTGACAAGACTTGAAGAAAATAAAAATCGATGATTAAAAGAGGTTAAGTCATTTTAAGAATGCAGCTTCCAATCCGGTTTGCTGTATTCATATTTCGGCTTGCTAAATTGATTGAATCCGGCTTCCTGAAGTGGTGAATATAGTTTGGTAAATTAATGAATCCGGCTTGCTGAATTAGTGAATCTAGCTTGCTGAATTGAAGGATAGTTTGAATCCAGGCTGCTGGATTAGATGTTAGTTGGAATCCAGGTTGCTGGATTGATATGTTTAGATAATCCAACTTGCTGGATTAGGTATTCAGGCTTAATGGATTATAAAGAAAAACTTATAAAATAAAAGACTTAGTGTTAAGTCATAAGGTTTATGATCAAGTAGTAGTACAGTCGTGTTCTTTAATAGTTGATGTATAGTAGCTGGGCTAAATGATTCTTTCAGGGAGCGGAGGTATATACGAACTAGCAACCGATCTAACTCACTGTGAAAACAGTGTAGACGAGACAAAAACTAGTTTTTGGTTGTTTGTAGAAAACCACTCAGCATACTATATTGAACGTTGTTAAAGACTCGATGTGTACTAGTTTAGAATTATGAATGCGTATGGTGCTAAGGTGCTATCTAATATTTGCTTATGTGCTTAAATATTAGAAGTAGTATTATGAGGTATATGTGATGCTAATTGAAAGATCAATCTTATAACTGATAGGTCTTTCATAAGAGATTTAGTTAGATTGCGTAGCAGTAATCGACGGTACAGGCAAGTTTCCTATCCTTGTGCAAGTATCTTAACTTCATTTTCATATTGAAAAGCAAGTTCCATCTTACTCAAGTTTATATTGAGCAAGTTCCTCTTAACTCAAACTTGAGCTGTTGTGTTTCAAGCATGCTAGTGATTTAATTCTTTATAATTATTCCACCTCCTTAAATTATTGATTCGCACTTAGTGTATGTTGCATATGTTCATCAGGTATACAAGGCTGATCACCTTCATTACCATAAGGTTCAGTTGAATTGTTCATGGTCATTATTGACACCTTATATTATTGAATTCAGTCATTCAATCTTTGAAAATTATGATTCGTGTTATTTCACAATTATTATATTGTTGAAAATCCAAAAGCTTATTCTTTCTTTCAATCATGATATATCTTTATTGTATTTAAACTTGCTGAGCAAAGTAGTTGCTCACCCTTGCTATATCATGATAACAAATTTTAGATTTAAGGCGAATGTTCGAGGAAAGACGGTACAAAAGCAAAGGACAAGATTAGATGGTTATGCATGTTAACTAATTAGTTATCTGATGTAAATGATATTGTAAACCTTTTAAGTTACTGAAGGTATGTATTAATAAAGGTTATAGACCTTGGGATATGTAGCAGAGATTATTCTATAAACAATTTATGTCTATATCTTCTGCAGTAGTTGTAAATATAATGTATCGTAACGCACCAGGTCCGAGGTTCAAGGGACCCGGGTTTGGGAGCGCTACAAGTGCTCGGGAGCAAAAGTGCTCAAGTAATTAAGATATTGAGAAACTTGGTTTGTAAAATATTCAAATTGTAATTCAAGTGAATTTATAAAGAGTCTCCAATGCTAGTTGGTATTGGACGTGGGTAGGCCATTAGACTAGAGGTTAGGGGCCGAACCACGTAAAAATTCTCTGTGTTCTTGGGCTTGATTTTGGTTTGGCTTATTTGCTCTCTAGAATTTTTATTTTGACTTGAAAACATAATTGATCAAATCCAAACTGAGTTAATAAATTATATTAATAAACTGTTATTAGTATAATATATTAGTCCTTTTTCATCTTCAAAGCTGAAAGCTCAATATAACATTCTGCACTCTTAATTCAGCAAATTGAATTCATAAATATAGCTTACTGTATTGAATTATCCAGTAAACTGAATTCTTAAATATAGCATAGCGCATTGACTAATCCAACAAGTTGAACTCATAAATACAACATACTGCATTATCAACTAGACAAATAAAAATAGGACATCGTTGGTTCCCACACTTATTATTCAAATCCCCTTCTAAGTGTGTCTATCTAAATTTCAGATCGTATATACCTCCGCACTTTAAAGGAATCGTTTAGCGCAGATACTATACATCAACTATTAAAGAGTACGACTGTACCATTACTTTATCATATACCTTATGAATTAACACTAAGTCTTTCATTATATAAGTCTTTCTTTATGATCCCGTAGGTTAAATACCCAATCCAGCAAAATAGATTTCAATCTAGCAAACTGGATTCCAACCTGGATTACAATCCAGCAACCTAGATTCAAACTGACATCCAATCCACCAACCTTGATTCAAACTATTCAATTTAGCCAACTATTTTTCTAATCCAGCAACCTGGATTCAACTACCCTACAATACAACAAGCTAGATTCATTAATTCAGCGGCTGAATACACTCATTCAGCAAGCTGTATTCAAACTGTTTTCCCTTTTTTAACATATTGAATTCTAATTCGTCATACTATTCCATATAGTCTGTTGAATGTCTAACTCAATAACTTAACTTCTCTTTTAAACTCTCATTTAATATTATTAATTATTGAATAACATTTTAATCACTTATAAGATCAATAAACAATTTATTTAATTGTTTATCCTTTATTAAATAATTTATTTAATCACTCTAAATGCCATAAACATTGTACTTCCTCACCAATGACCAAAACCCTTATCAAAAATCTGTATAAACCATACTTAGGCTTCTCAAGTCATAAAATCTCATTTTTCATATTTTTAACATCACATATTTAATTAAATTCATTTATCTATAATATCATCATTTATATGAAAAATAACAAAACATCTTCAAAATTATTTCTTTTCTGGAAATAAAGTATATATAGTCCCCTTATGAAAATATATATTTTTTGGAATATTTAAAATCCATTTACTATATTTAAATAGTCCAAAATAGCCAAATCTTGCTACATTTATCATAAATCGAAATTGTACCTAACAATTCGAAAATTTACAAGATATGCTCCTGTTATATATATATATATATATATATATATATATATATATATATAATATATATATATATATATATATATATATATATATATATATATATACACACACACACACACACACACACACACACTCCAGTAATTATTTCATAATTGTGGGAGTTAACCACAGAGAGTTATTCGGGTATACCTTTGAAAGTAGTCCTTCACCATAAAATCCATAACTCTCATTCTGCTTGGCCAAAAATTCTCAAATATTTACAGGACTCGGGTAACTTCCCATATTATCAATCCAAATTTTTTTAGAATTTTTAGACAAAAAAGTTGATGAAACTGTCCCTAGCAGTCAACAGTCAGCAAGCTCTCCTACCCTTTTTGTTCACTACCCGGACTGTTTCGACTAAAACTGACATCACGACTTGTTGATACATTATTTGAGTGCTACCACTTAGGTTTAGTAGTTAACTTATATATCTAGCACCCCTCTTTGACGGATCGTAAAACAAAGTTATAGATCTCAAGTTATAAGCTTACAAAGTAGTAAAAAATTAGGGTTTTCTAACTTGTTTTGAAATGAACTAGTTTTCTTTTCCTTTTCTTAACCATCCAAACACATAAATACACAAGTTAAGCACAACCAAATATAAAACATCATCTAACATATAGATTAAGGGTTTTAGACCTTAAGATCATAACTTCATATCATCAAAAATCGAATCAAACAAAAAGAAAATACATTATATTAAAGTTAGAATTTGTTATACCTTTGCTTGATTTCCTTCCTTCTTCTTCCTTCCAAAATGACTATGGAACTTTGAAGCTTGAAAAATCTCTCCCTCTTCCTTCTTTCTCTTGGTCGTGGGCCTCTCTCTCTCTCTCTCTTCTTGATATTATTTTTGTTCTTTATTTTCTCTCTCTATTCTTCTCTCTCTAAGCTTCAAAATGGAAAATGAACAAGACTAGCTTTTTACTTTACAAAAACTAATTACTTACAAAATTATAGATATATAAGTTATATCTATATATTATATCATCATCTGCGAGTATTCTCTCTTACACAAATTTGACAAGTTGATGATGTGTTATCATTACACCTTGTACTTCCTTTTTCATCCATAGAAGCAAGCTTCTTAAAAATTTAGCACCTCACCCATTATGGGACCTTATGGCCGGCTGCCCCTTCTCATTTTTGTCCACTTTTTGCTTTTTTTTAGATTGTTAGAAGTATTCCCCAATTAGGCTAACAATTGGGCTTCAATTAAATTCTTTTTGGGCTCACTTTAACTAGTTTGGACCACTAGTTTTCACATATTATTATTCCATGTTTGCTACTAGTTTAATTAGATATTGGCCTAATTTAATTAGTCCACACATTAATTATCCAAGTCCATGATTAATTAAATGAGTGGGCTTGGTTAGTAAATTAATTAGGCTAGTCCACTAGTATTTTCTTAAAAATTAGACTATTAAAATTATTCATATAATACATAATTCTCATTAATTAATACTCATTAATTAATTTACAAAATTTATTTACTTACTATATTCATTTTAATTGAATACTTAATTACTTACTATCTTATCCATTTCCTTGTATTAAAACTCTTAGGTTAGTCCACTAATTTAAATAACTATTAGTAGTCCTACTTTAACTAATAATTAATCACATACATTTTTTCACATAAGTCATAACATATTTATCATCATTGATAAATAATTATTATTTTTATTTATCCAAATATCCATTCAATGTAAGTCACAAAGTGTTCAATACACTAATAAATAATTTAATATACTTATTTCCTTTAATAAGTTATTACACATTTATATAATCACTTTATATTAATAATTCTAATTAATTATTTAAAGATTATAAATTTTTTATTTACCATTCAAGGTTAACATTCAAGTTACGTTAATTCTCAACATAACTTATCTTACTTTCCTTAATCAAATTGATTAAGTATTCATCTTAGTTAACTTAAAAGAAATAAATTAACTATCTTGCTTAATTCACATATTCACTTATATACTCTAAGTGATTTCTATATATATATATATATAAAATTATTCGTAAAAATATACATATATAATTATATAAAATTCTTGGTCCTTACATTCTCCCCTCCTTATAAGGATTCCGTCCTCGGAATCACTATTACCGTATACTCAGATTATGTCTATCCTTAGACACTTATTTATCATTCAAAATTTTATTACCTTAATATAGGTATTACTGCGTTTCTTCTTGCATTTACTCTTTCCTATCCTATTCAGGGAAAAAAATCTTTTACTCAACTCAAGTCTCAGTGGACTTGCCATTACTCAACTATATTCGTTTTCTAATAGCTTTTAATAACTTTTAAAGTTGTATCATCAATTTCTTCATTTCTACATGCGTTATACCAACCTGTGACTTTCATAGTGCTATACCAACTTGTGACTGATATCCGTAAATGGACATCACCTCACAGTATTACCTATCAAATAATACGTACGCAATTATATTACTAAGTGGAATTTTACCTGTCAGCACTTCCTTTGCAGACACTGCATCTTGAACCATCATGTTAAACGTGCGTGCTGTTGGTCTTCCTGGATGAGCTGGTCCTTTGATCATCAGTGTCCCACTGTTGTTTCCTCTGTTGTTATTTCCTTTCTCGGAATTCTTCTTTGGACAATTACAGCTATGGTGGTCTGGCGATCCACAAGAGAAATAACCTTGCAATTTATTCGGACTGGGACAGTTGGGAGATATGTGTCCCTCTTAACCACAGTTATAACACATGCTCTTGCCCTTCAGGCAGACTCCCTGATGATTCTTCCCGCAATTTGTACACAATTCACCTTTCTTCCTACTCTCTCCTGGTTTATTTCCTGATTGACTATTATCGTTCCACTTACGCTTGTTGGAGTTACTACCTCCACTACTACCTCCTCTATTACCTCCTTCCATCTTTTTTTTCTTTTGTTCTTGGTTGTATTTGGATATGGCTTCACTTCCTCCCTCGGCGATGATTGCTTTTGATAACAGGGTCGAAAATGAATCAATCTGCAACACAGCTACTTTGTTGAATATCCACGGTTTCAGTCCGATCTCAAAACCTCGCACTTTTCGTTCCTCGATGTCCACCTGATGTGGTGCAAACCTAGCTAACTCATTAAACTTGGCAGCGTACTCTGATACTGACATGTTTTCTTGCTTCAACTCCAAAAACTTAACTTCCATTCTTCCTTGCATACTTCGTGGAAAATAATTTTCGAAAAATAATTCTTAAATCTCTCCTATGTTACTACTCCTCCTCCGACTCTGTTCTGATTCGACTCCCACCAGAAATTCGCCTCTCCTTTCATCAAATAAGTAGCAAAAACTATCTTTTGCTCCTTTGCTACTCTAGCAATAACAAATGTTTTCTCCATCTCCTTCACCCAAGTTTGAGCTTTTATAGTGTGACACCCCCAAATCCGTGTAACATCAAACACAGGATATGGTGCTCACGATACATCATACATCATCATCTAACTAAATAAACTTCATAAATAATAATAATAATAATAATAATAATAATAATAACAATAGTATTCGATAATAACCCAAATATAAATCCAAACATAATCCCAAGTTACAAAACCTTAAATAAACTTAAACTTAGCGTTCATCACTACATTGCATCAATGCGGAAAATCTAAACTTATTACAAAGAAATATGTTTTCATCATTTCATTTTAGCCTTTCCCTTGTCCTTGCCCTTGCCCGAGCCTTCGGCCTTCTCACCCCTAACTGAAAGGTTTAAGCAAGAATGAGCACAAAATACCTAGCAAGTATAGCAAGAAATTTGATAATAAATATTAAGAATAGAGATATATGAATTGTGTTTCTCATTAATGGACAGAATGATCAAGAGGTAAATATGAATGTTAAAGATAAGAGTTTTAGAATTTTCAATAGCATACTAAGGGGTATTAGACACCCTGAACATAGTTTTTGTTTCATCGAAAACCATCAAAAGTTTTTATCAATCAGATAGATTGTAAAACCTTCTCCGCAAGTACTCTAGGTGATCAGCCTTTCGTACCCTACATTGTGCACAAGTATAAAGTTTAAACGCATAAACGTAAATGGGACTATATGCCCGACATCAGTTTTACCCCGTTATCCGAGTTGTTCATCTTAGTAGTCATACGGGACCACACCAAAATAATTTGGATTGGTAGAATTTAATTAACTACAATGAATCTGAATAATTCAAATAATAAAGCGTTTCGCATCAATAGTATCTAGCCGAAACAAAATGCTAGAAGACATTCTTAAAAGCGGTTCATAATTAATTAAGAACTTATACACAATTAGAATTGAGTTATCATCAATTGAACCTGAACAATATATAAACTCGAATAAGAAGTAGCTTGCAACATGAGAGACTTGTACAAAAATTGCACAAGTTAGGAAACTTACTTTCACAGAAATAAAATAAATTAAGGTAGGATACTTGCCTGATAAGCTGCTACAATTAATGCTACCTATTTGATTCTTCAAATAGCCTATATATTTAAGTCACGTTAAGCAACCAAGTATTCATAGATCAGTTAAAGATTAACTATATTCTTTGTTCTACGCTTCGACACTTTTATTTCAATTAAGTTTATAGCTAAACCACATTCCATTAAACTTTAATACCATAAAAAATTGAACACATATTGAGTTGCATCACATAAGTAAAAGTGTACAATTTCAGAATCTGAGGGGGGAGAAAAAAAATATTTTTTTTTTGACCCGACATTGAAATTTTCGTTTCTTGCAGCCACTTTTGCGATTTTATTCCCACTAATTTACAGATCAAATGACCATGATATTTGGACACAATAAACCTCATACAGCATAGTATTTTATAAAAATATAACATTCATAAAATTGACACAACAAGATCACAAACCAGATGCCTAGATAAGCATTCTCGAACTACTTCCAGACTTGGAAAAACTTTCTGGGTTTTTTTCCAGATTTTCCTTTTCAAGTAGCTTATTTCATGAATTTATATCTACCAACCTACAGATCGGATGACCGTGATATTTAGACACAATACACCTCATATAGCATCGTATTTTACAAAAATATTACATCCCATAAATTAACATGCTAAGATCATAAACCGACTGCCTTGAAAAGTGTGCCAGCACTGGTTCTATAAAATTCTGGAAATTTCCAGAATTCTGCAGATTTTTATTCCCAACATGCATGATTACGATTTTTATTACTTACTCAAACTAACTCCTTTCCTTATGAAATTTGGACAGGTTTGACCTCATGCTACATAATATTTTATAAAATTATTACATTCATTAATCGGATCATAAAAACCGTGAATCCAAGACTCCGAAAAACCCGAAAAATCACAGATTACACTTTTTAACCAACTTTGACAAAATCATGATTTTGATTCTCAAATGCATGGATTCGATTCCTACTGTCCGGATCCCATTTTCTAACATATATGAACATGTTACAATAAACAAACTCACTAACTCACCATGATTTAAACAAATTAGCAACTAAGAGACATTTATCAAATACATAACATGCATATACAAATTCAATGATTCTTAATGTAATTGAAACATGTTAAACCAAAATATTATTTTTTTTAAACCATACATATATCATCCACTGACCGTAGCATGACAACCACACCTAAAACAAACCATCTACTAAGCTTATATTTGCATTTTCTAGCTATTTCCTTGAAAACATATAAAGGTTCATGAGTTGCTTACTTGATGTGAATTTCTTCTTGTTTAGTTTTTGAAAATCCTCCTCATTTGCTTGTTTAGACTCCCCAAATCTCCAAAATGCTATCACACTAACTACTACTCCCAATTTCTCTTCATGTTTACTCACTTGGTGGAATTTTCTTAAAAGAAAAGAATGTTTTAGTGAGATGTATATATATAGCTTGATGGAGTCTTTTGATTCCCATAACCCCCAACTCTAAATATATATTAATAACATTACTAAACATTGCACTAATTTAATTAATGAATAAGAAGAATGTGGGAGTTAGAGAAAATGAAAGGATTTTGGTTTTAAGGAGTAAAATGAAGTACTCCCTCCTAAGCTATTATGTAATATACGTATACCCCCCTCCCTTGTCCCAATTTGTGAGTCCCAAGGGTCCCACCAGCTGCTGACTTGTTTAAATAAAAAAAACATTATGATAATCAATTAATCAATTAATAAATTACTTTGACCATTTTGCCCTTCGTAGTCGAATGTTGCGAAACTTATATCGATTCTTACTAAAGTCGACGTTCCGAACGTCATGGGACTATCCATTTGGTCAAATTCATCTCTGAAATTCGTAGTTGACTTTTTCCTCGAAAAAGTCAACCGGTTGACTTTGACCAAAAAGTCAACCCGTGACACTTTTTCGTGGCTACAGTCTATCCTGACTAATTTCGTCGTTCCGGACTCGAATACATAGTCTGCGTCTGTAAATTTCGTTCAGAACTCAAATTTGAGTTTTAATTTCGTTCCTTGCAATTTATTAAAATTAATAACTACTTAGTTAATTCAAATAGTTAAATTAATCTAAACCAACTATTTAAATTCATCTCGTCACATATCTCAACTAAATATAAATATAACACATAAATAAATAATAATTGAAATCACATAAGAGTTTCACATAAATTCAATTTATTATAACTGTTAAATTACAAATTGACCTCGGATATTACATATAAGGTTAGTTGTCCTTCTAAATTCTAGCGGTCCTACTGCCTTAAAGTCCTTGAAGTTTGCCAACCTACTATCTGGCTGATTTCTCGTGGCTGGAGCTCTATTCTGCATTGCCTCTGTTAACATAGTTACAAAGTCTTGCAACGGATTTGTGTTACCTTCTTCATTATTAACAGACCTTTCTTCCCTTCGGTTTCGTGGTTCTCTTCTTGGCGGCATTATCTGAATAAAACTTTATATTATTCTTCCTTGGTTTACATTTTATGCTTCAACATATAAGTGTCAACATTTAAATTTAATATGCAATTTAATCTCAGACCATAATTCAATTTACTGGATTTTACAATTCAGCTTGCTGGATTAACAAATCCAGTTTGCTGAATTAACAAATTCGGTTTACTGAATTACCCAATTTGGTTTGCTGAATTAACATATTATTAGGTAGACATCTTACTATCTTAATTCTCAAAACTTATTTACTTAATCAAACATAGAATCGTATCATTGCATTCATATACGAAATCATAGTGTCATACACATACATCTTCTGACATATTACTATAAATGCCAACTATCCCATTTTAAACAACAAAAGGTGGGATCTACCAAAAACGATACTCCCCTATACACATAAGCTTGGGATACATCCATATATATATATATATATATATATACCCACACACACACATACATATGCCTATCCATCATCTATGCTATTACATTATTAACATATTGTCTTACTTCAAAAGGTCCTACCTCTCATACTTAATCTTTCTTTCGGCCTCTTCCTTCACCGGTCTTCTTCTTGGAACAATTTTTGGCCCGATGACCTACCTCTCCACATGTGAAGCACCCTCTTTTCTTATGTTTGGAACAATTGGGAGCGATATGCCCTGCTTGTCCGCAATTATAGCACACATTTTTACCCTTCATACATTCCCAAAATATTTCTTTCCGCAGTTAATACATGCCTTCTTCTTTGGCTGTGAATTTCCTTGCTGGTTCCCTGAGTTATTGTCACTGTCGTTGTTCCTTTTCCTTTTATTATTCTTCTCATTTTTCTTCTTACTACTTTTCACCCCCATTTTATTAATCTGTGCTTTTAGCTCATTACGTTCTGTTAGGAATCATGGTTTAAATTTGAGGTTGTTCTATTAATGAATATATGTATCAGTAGCTAAGATTGTAAAGTCCTTAATGAAAGACATATGTACAAAGACTTAGGAAAGAGAAGATCAAATATGTTGGGATGATCTAAGCTGTATTGAATATTTGTCATATCCAAGCAAATTGTAAAGTCCTTTATTGAAGGTGATGTACAAAGGACTTAGAATAGAAAAGATCAAAGTTGTTAGGTTGATCTTGTGTGCTGATCGTGGAGTACTTCCATACTCCAAGTAAAAGGACGTAGAGCTTCCTCGGCAGGATGCAGAGCTTCCTCGGCAGGACGTAGAGCTTCCTCGTCAGGACGTAGAGCTTCCTCGGCAAGACATAGAGCTTCCTCGACAAGACGTAGAGCTTCCTCAGCAGGACGTAGGTCATTCTCGACAGAACGACGGGTTGTCCTTGCATCTCAAGACAAACTCTCATAAATCGTAGAGTAGTCTATGTCAGTACTCACAGACTAAAGCAGCACCTCTTATGAAGAACTTAAAGGCAAGACATTGATGCTATTTCAGAATGATCAAAATGAAATATGAAGATCACAGTGAATATCTGCAAGTATCAAATGACTGTAAACACACTAACGACACTATGGCTAAGCAAGAACGTGGAGTCAGACGTCAGACGAGCAACTCAGATCTGAAAAATGAATATTCTAAGTTGCCCACAACAAACAGACAGTAGAATGACCTGCTTAAGATAGTTGCTGAATATTAAACAAATAAGTGGGGAGCAAACAACTATATTCTGCAGAGGGTCAGAGCACTATCCCTACCATTGTCTTAATATCAGACTAATGGAAGCTGACTCACCCCACTACTGCAGTCATTAAGGAATAAACTATTCCTAAGCTCAGCAACACATCTCAACGGGAGAATCAGATACAACGACCACATTTCAACGGAAAGATTCTCAAGAGCATCTACATAAGACAGAAGGATTGGAGTTTCAAATCAAGCAAGAATAACGAAAAGAAGATAATATCTGAAACACCATCATTCTACATTCCAAAGGAAAACATCTTGCTTCGCTACTGAGTTTATCAAACCATATGCTTCAAGCAACTCAGTAGCAACAAAATTAATCACTCTCTATCAAGTGAAAGGGTCAATAGGTGACCAACCTAAATCAAGTCTGCTGGACTTGCTGAGTACCAAAGGGTACCAAAGATTCTAAGGCTGCTGGTCTTAGCTTACAGAGTTCCAAGGCTGCTGGCTTTGAAGAGTACGTTGAGTACTGGTATTCCAAGACTACGGGTTTTGAAGGAATCTTTGTGATTCAGTTGTAACGATATCCTTAGTGGATTTGCTACTCGAGGAGTAGGACAGTGGAGTAGGATTCTTGTGTGCTCCGAACCACTTAAAGCCTTGTCTCTATCTCTTTGCATTTCTTAATTGCCATAACTGCTATAACTACTTTATCACTGTTGTATTGTACTATCTACTACTGGTCTATTTCTACAAGGGATTCTTACAAGTCATTTTTCGTTGTGCTTAGTTACTCTATATATTAACTAAACCATTCAGTCATCTTTTGTATAAAAGAAGAAAGAAACTTCAAAAGTTTTAAAGAATCTATTCAACCCCCCCATCCTTCTAGATGTCTTTTGTGCCTCTGGAAACTAATAATTGGTATCAGAGCAGGTTCTCTTATCTAAAGCTTAACGCGCTTGAGTAGATCAATGGCACAAACTTGAAATGGATCTGAGCAAGGCGAAGGAAACAAACTGCCCATGTGCAACAAGGACAAATTTGCCAACTGGAAAGTTCGCATACAGGCATACATGGATGCCATTGACGAGGATCTATTTGATACTGTCATCAATGTGTCGTATGTACCAACCAAGCTGACGCCAACTGTTGAAGATCCAAATAAAGTCTCAATCAAACTAAAGAAAGATTGGACTGATGCAGAGAAGAAAACATTTTAGTTAGACAAAAGAGCCAAAAACATTTTGTTCATGGCTCTAGAAGATGAACTATTTGAAAACGTGGTCAACTGTACAACAGCTAAGGAAGTATGGGATGCACTGCTGATCATGAATGAAGGAACGGAAGAAGTCAGAGAAAACAAGCAGTCCTTGCTCACTCAGCAGTATAAAATGTTCACCCACATCTCAGGGGAAAACATCACTTCCACATATGAAAGATTCAACGTACTACTCAACTTTCTTCGAGCGTATGGCTAGACCTATCCAAATAAAGATCTCATCATCAAGTTCATGAGAGCACTGCCAAGTAAATGGGATGCTAAAATCACTGCCATTAGAGAATCAAAAAATCTTCATGAAATGACTGTTCAAATGTTATATGGTAATCTTCTCACTTATAAACTAGAGCTGACCTAACGAGCAGAAACTCTGTCAGAAGGAAAGAAGAAAGAAAGAGGAATTGCTCTAGAGGCATCTACTTCAAAAATATCTGACTCAGATGATGATGATGATGATGATGAACTCAATGATGAAGGAGTTGCTATGCTGGTCAGACACTTCAAAAGGTTTATAAGTAAAAACAACAGACAAAGGAAGTTCAACTGCAGCTCTAAAAGAACAAGTAAATGACTTATGCTACAACTGTAAACAACCAGGTCATTTCATTGCAAACTGTCCCAAGCCTCCAAGAAATGATCCAAAGAAGGACAAGAAAAAATTAGAATTCAAAAGCCACTACAAAGCCAAGAAAAAGGAAAGAGGGTTCGTCGCTGAAAGTTCATGGAGTGATTCAGACAATAACTCAAGTCTTGAATCAGGTGAAGATGAAGAAACTCAAAAAGCCAACCTATGCTTGATGGCTAAAGAAGGAAAAAGCAAGAAAGAATTCAATGTGGATGAGGTATTTGACTTTTATTCTCCCGATTTAACTATTGATGACCTTAGAGATGGTGTGATGCCCCCAAATTCTCTACTCTCTCTGTAGTAGAACTTGTGCTCACGTGGAACTATACAACTGTAAATACTCAATAATATATGAATTCTATCTATCCAAGGTTCACATTATCCCATAACAGGTATTAGTTCTGGCCAGAATGTTGTCTGTGTTTGGATACCCTCACTTAGATATATAGATTCATATCTTATGAATATCTCTTTCATATCAATATTTCCTATCTATCTGACATTCACAGTATTAATGATAAGATTGTCCATAGAACTGAGGGGCGCATTCCGGTAAAGATGGCACCTTACCGACGCTCATTAAGTGTAACCCAGAGCTTATAGGACTCCCAACATCATTTAGATACCCTCATTCAGATGTATAGTCCATATAGACACTGTATTTAACTTAGTACAACTATTCTAAAGAATTTAAAGATCAGAGTATAACGCATTCGATGACATAAAGGATCATAATATATTACATATCATTTGGTTCGGTTACATCATTCGTTATACTAAGTTATTACAATAACAAGTCTTTAAAAGACTTAAAATATTCAACAACAGAAATAAAACTTAATAAGCATGGCTTTTCCCCTTATCAGTCCCAGACGTGCCAGGAATATCATTTAAAGCTGTAAAAGAAGATATGCGCAAAAATGAGCTACAAATGCTCAGCAAGTTCATTTGAATATGTAAACACCATGTGTTTGATTTGAAAGATGTCAATGATGTATACTGAGGGTTCTGTACATGAACCATATATTTCATTTAGTTCTATCAGTCTTTAATGACTTAGAACCATTTGAGTTTTGGATATCTGGTAGGGGATCAACCTCACCAATATCCTAGGAGTATGCATATCATCCTACCATTTGTGGTCAATATATAATCGACATTTATTGGCCTTCCTATGAAGGCATTTCCATTTGCTCAGTATAAGATGTCTTACCAAACAATTTGGTTTGACACAATAATTTATGCTCGAATAAAAAATATATGAATAATGATTCATTTCTTAAGTTATGCTGAACAAGAAGTAATAACTTCACAATAATTGGTAGCAAGATGTATAATACTTGCATAATATAAGTTGAGTAAGGTTAGGACACTTGTCTTAGCGTAGCTCACTATAATTTAGTACAATCGGTCAACGCACGTAGTCTACGTATACCAATAATAAGCGTTAGCACGTATATAAACATGTATCACGCTAATCTAGACAAGTTTCATTAAGGTTTGACGTTGATTCGTTATCTCGGTCGCGTCCTTAATAGCTAAACACATAGATTGTTCGATAAAACTTCATTTGGAAGCTTAATTATTAGTCTAAATAATTTAATTATTATTTATAATACTTTTAGAAGCTTAATTTTATTTTTAAATAATTTTTATAAGCTTGAAAGTATTTTTAAATAATTTTACAAGTTTAAGAATATTTTTAAATGATTTAATTATCATTTCGAATAATTTTAAAACATTTAATATGTTATTTAAATACTATATTTGTCATTTAGAATATTTTTAGATAATTAAAATATTATTTAAATGATTTATTTATCATTTATAATATTTTTAGAAAGATAAAATATTATTTAAATAATTTATTTTATCATTAATAATATTTTTAGACTTTATTTTATCATTAAAATAATTTATTTATTACTTATAATAATTTTCAAAAGTTAATTTAATATTTAAATGATTTAATTATCATTTATAACATTTTTAAATACTTAATATATTATTTAAATGATTTATTTATCATTAATAATATTTTAAATATTTAATATTTTATTTAATTATTATATATAATAATTTTATTTACCTTAATATCATTTTTAAATAATTAATATAATTATTTAATAATTTAATATCATTTTTAAATAATTAAAACAACTATTAAATGATTTATTATAATTATTATTTATTATTTAATTAAATTAAATAATAATTCAGGAATATATAAAAATATTAAAAATAATTTTTTATAATAAAAAATGAATTTTCGGATTTATTTATTAATTATTTAATATTTATTTATTATTTTATAATTTATTTAATTAATTTTTATTTAATTTTATTAAAAATCCGTCGCTAAAGGGCTTTAGCGACGGTCTGCATACAAACTTAGTGTGGACGCCGGTTTTTTACGTCCTCTTCCGATTTTAGTCTTTTGATTAGATGATTTTGGGGAAAAGGTCGGCATAGATGTCGACGGGGTTTTGAAAGATTTGTTTTTTTATGATGAGCCAATTAACCAGAGTCGCCAGTTGGTATACTTGAAATGGATGTACCAACTCATCCGAGTTTTCGTTTTTTATAAATCGCTGGCTCATATGTGACTCCGAATTAATTGGTCGGCCAACCGAGATTCATAGAGTTCGGGGGCTTACTTAAGCGAGGGGAAGGTGTTAGGCACCCCCAACTTCCGTGAAGCACGGTTACCGCAACCTTGATGTTTTCCTATCCTTTAATTCATGAAATGTGTATGTGTGCGTGTGTGTGTGGGAGCCTAATGAATGTTGTGGTGAGTTTTGTATAAAAAAGGAATTCTTTTTGGTGTTTTATGAAAGAGACGTGTTTTATTTTGAGAATGCTTTAGAATGTCTTTTGGCCTATTCGAGAAAGCTTTATTTCTTTATGAGAAAGATTTGATTTTAGTTGTCAAAGCTGTGAGATTTTTCATTAAGTATTGTTTTGGTAAAACATGAATTTATTAAACCTTAGCCAAAATAGGAATCGAGATTTATACGTTGCTTTCATAAATGATGGGCAATTTCTAGGATCTCTTTCGCCCTATGTATCAAGGTTTAGTAAAACGTTTATTTCTTTTTATACAAACCATTTTTCGTGACATTTGAAAACAACTTCTCTTTAGCTTTCTCGCAGAATAGGAATCGACTTTCATCAGCATTTCCAATTTTTAGCCTCGTGATGCTAATATCCTACTTTGATTGATTTTAGAAAAATCTTTATTGTTTTGGCTTTGAAATCCTTTGTTTGGTATTACAAATCAAATTAAACATCAAAACGCATAGGGGGCTATTCACGGGCATGTAAGCCATCAAAATACCCCCGAACACCAACAATCACATATTTCACTACTACGGGGCCTTAAACCCGATTCTCGCCTTGGCGTCATTTTAAGGCCCGACGGTTACATGTTACAAAAACGAGCACCTTAAATCTATTACATACATCGAAAACGTCCATCATCGGATTTGGACCACGAGGTCGCGTTCCTAGGCTCACACCCGAGATTACTACATGCCCACAAAATGAATACTACGAAACTAACCAACACGGATTTGCCTAATACACCATGATATCCGAAAATGATAATCTAAATAAATTACACCCAATAAATCACCATAAACAAGCTAGAAATTTCACCAATTGGATATCCTCGGGTTATTAGGAAGAATTTTGTTCCGATGGAACCCTCACTAATAATCTATCCGTGATTGTTCAACAACATATAGAAAAATTACATTTAATTTAATCAAATGATATGATAGAAATTGCAAAAATAAGGAGATTTTCACCTTGCAAATGAGATCAAAGTGGATGTAAACTTGTGTAGTTTGAATAGAAGAAAAAGTATATGTGATACAATCAAATCAAAAGAGTATTATTCCTCTCTTTTTTCCTCTCTTTCTCTCCTATTTTGTTGCAAAATTTAGCTATTTTTCTCTCAATTTCCATGCTGCTGCTGTGCTGAATTCTCTACTTCTTCCAATCTGCCGAACCTCCTGTATGCTGAAGCGGAAATGAGCTGAAATAGGCTGGCCAAAGCCAGCCGCAGATCAGGCCGCCTGCCTTCCACTCACCTGGTTTCGAGTTCCGTGTTTCGAGATCCGTGTTTTCAAAAGGCGCACTTATTGGCCGCAGATCAATCCGCGGCTGGACGGTTTGACTTTTTCGATTTTTGTGCCACGCCTCGACTTTCGTGCCATAACGTCGGTTTTCGTTGACAGGCCTGTATTTTGCAGTCCGAGAATTACCGAGAGACGTGCCACCTCATTCGAGAATGCTCGTTTCGGACGGCCTTATTGTCACGTCAACTTTGGTCGCCAATCGTCGCGGTGGTGTTGAGCGTTCGTGCTTGTGCCCATCCTTTGCTCTCGCAGGTCGGTTCAATTGACGATTTTGCCCTCCTGTCACGATCAGCATAGGGAACGCAAAATTTGGGTGTCTACAGCTGCCCCTCTTTATCATGTTTATGCAATGTTAAATGAAATGAACAGGATAAAGAATAGACACCCGATGCAGGAATGACAGTGCAGAAGAATGACAATACAGACGAGATGCAACACATATAATTTATGATGCAATGCAAGATGTACATTCAAGATATTCGCAAAAAGGTGTCAATGCGGATGATCGCCTCGTCGGGGCCGGGTTTCGTCGCCGGTCACCCATCTCGTAATCACCGGTTACCGTCGTCGGTCGATTGTCTCGTTGGGGCCGGTTTTCGTCGCCGGTCACCCATCCCGTGATCGCCGGGTATCGTCACCGGTCGATCGTCTCTTCGGGGCCAGGTATCGTCGCCGGTCACCCATCTTGTAACCCCCGGGTATCGTCGCCGGTTGGTTGTCTTGTCGGGGCCGGGTTCCGTCGCCGGTCACCCATCTCGTGATCGCCGGGTATCATCGCCGGTCGATCGTCTCGTTGGGGCCGGGTACCGTCGCCGGTCACCCATCTTGTAGCCCCCGGGTATCGTTGCCGGTTGGTTGTCTTGTCGGGGCCGGGTATTGTCGCCGGTCACCCATCTCGTGATCGCCGGGTATCGTCGCCGGTCGATCGTCTCGTCGGGGCCAGGTATCGTCGCCGGTCACCCATCTTGTAACCCCCGGGTATCGTCGCCGGTTGGTTGTCTTGTCGGGGCCGGGTATCGTCGCCGGTCACCCATCTCGTAATCGCCAGTTATCGTCGCCGGTCGATCGTCTCGTCGGGGCCGGGTATTGTCGCCGGTCACCTATCTTGTAACCCCCGGGTATCGTCGCCGGTTGGTTGTCTTGTCGGGGCCGGGTATCGTCGTCGGTCACCCATCTCGTGCTCGCCGGGTATCGTCGCCGGTCGATCGTCTCGTCGGGGCCGGGTATCGTCGCCGGTCACCCATCTCGTGATCGCCGGGTATCGTCGCCGGTCGATCGTCTCGTCGGGGTCGGGTATCGTCGCCGGTCACCAATCTCGTGATCGCCGGGTATCGTCGCCGGTCGATCATCTTGTGAATGCCGGGTCTCGTATTCGGTCACTCGGTTGAATTGAGAAGCCGTGCTCGACACCTGTTTCATCAAAATCTCGTATTTTATTATCACATTATGAGTCAAATGGGCTTTAGAATCGATTAAGCTTGCAATGGACCAAGGGGGGAGCACTGGGCCCAGACGCAGATGGATTTGCGGCTAAGATCGGGCATATAGGCGGCCAGCTGCCTCCCAGATCTGTCACTTTCATTCGTACCCCACGCGATTTTCAAACCTTTGCACTCCCTTTTGCTGAGTTTTCCAACCTTTTTTGCAAAAACCGCTCCGGTTAGATCGATCTACGCGTTACAGGTAACATTTTGACCGATCGTTTTTCAATTTCGTCAATGTTTTGCTGTGCATTTGGCTATTTGCATGGTTAGAGATAGAAATGTATGCTTTACAATGCTATGCCATGTATTATCGTATATACATGCTATGTATCAACTGTGTGAGTCCTATTTTATGCTCATGATGCGGTCCCACATACTTGTAGTTTCTTTTTCGAAGAAAAATCATGCATTAGGGTCTTTTCATGCTGCAATTATCCATATAAATGCAATTTTGATCTGTTATGGCTTGGGTTCTTTGAAAAACATGCTTGGATATGCATGAGATGTCCATTTTACAGACGGAACTCTGCCGAATTTTTTTTTTCACTCATGCACACATAATAAACATGCATCATGCTGCATTAATTCTATGATGACGATTAGAATGTTTATGACATAATTCAAAATAGAATTTACCTCCCCTTTCGCCTGCTCTATTCCAGCTATGGATCCTGACACTCCCAGTAGCTCCACTGCGTCCCGGACTTCGGGCGTTTGCCGCCGTAGGGCTGCACCTGCCCCTGCCTTGCCTCGGACCCGCCAGGCTCGCCGATTGGCGGAGGCTGTCATTCGGCCTGATCACCCTGATGTTGAGGAGGTTGTTCTTCCGGAGGTTGCGCCAGAGGGGCCATCCTCCAGCACACCGGCCCCATCTCCTCACCGCGCCCTTTCTGGCGCCTCCGTGCAGATACCCGATCTATTGGGTCGGGATCTCAGTCGTCACCCCTCGACATCTCTTGTAGCTAATGAGGTATGCTTAAAGTACTCCTCTGAACTTATTCCCAAATTTTGTTTAGATCTGGACTGATCCATTCATTTTCTGTCACAGGTGCCCGAGTTTACCCAGCCGAGGGGTAACTGGTTCAACATTTACTCCCTTTATACCGCTTTGCATATCGACTACCGAGAGGTGGTGGATTCCTGGGGCTTCCGTCACTTTTTCACTATCATCCCCCGTTAGTGCCCCTGGGGTTACATGAGGGCCTTATCCGAGCGATGGTTCCACCAGACGCAGTCTCTTCATCTTCTCGACTGCGAGGTTGTGCTGACCCCCTGGGATTGGAGGTACATCACGGGTATAGAGTTTACCGGGTCCCGTGTCCCTCTGGATCTTGACATTACTCTGGCGGAGGTTCGGGCTTTATTGGGCTTCGCTGCTGAGGACCGGGTCTTTAAGGCCTGTAGTATTCGGTCCGGTGCTTTGGCTGTCGATGCTGTCGGGGGTATATACGCACTGCCTATTCCAGCGGATCAGGGCACTCGTGACATTCTGTTACGTCGCTTGTTTATGACCATTATGAGGGGTTGTTTCCTAGGGAACAACTCCTCTACCATTCATTTCAGCGTCGTAGGAGCTGTCAGAGACGTAGACCGGATCGGTGACTACGATTGGGGGTCGTTCACCTTTGCTTATTTCCTCCACGGTCTGCGTCTACGTTCGGAGGGACAGACAGACGCTTGGCTCGAATTCTATCACTTTTTGCTGGTGAGGTTTCTCTTCCTATCTTCTTACTGGACTTTCCTTCATTTATTTCTCTTTTCTGCATTTGTCGGGTACTCATGCTTTTCACTGTTTTTGTTCGCAGTTCTGGGCCTACGAGCGCCTTCCATGCCTGAGGCCCGTCACTACTCTTGGCCTGAACACTTATCCCCGGGGTCGGCGGTGGCATCACAGCACTCTGGAGGAGGTCCCGGTGTCGGGCAGCTTTGCACATTGTCGTATTCAGCTGGAGCTGATCACGGCCGCTGATGTCGTCTGGGTTCCCTACCTCTCCGAGCATCTGACTGTGGGGTTTGCCGATGGGAATCCTTCTGGCCCGGAGTTCGAGCTTTCCACCCGTCGCCTCACCTTGCAGAGTATTGGAGGATGGGTGATGTACCTGGGAGAGTGCGCATTCAGATGCGTTACTGGAGAGATCCGCATCCCGCACTCCCTTCCCTTCACTACCTCCTGGCCGTTGGACTCTCAGCCTTCGGAGATCATGCTAGCCGGGGAGGACAGTCGGATGCTGTCTACGGGTCCCAGTACGAGCGAGGCTTTCCGGACCTGGTGGGTGCCTCGCACCATCGGTCCTTAGACCCGAGCCACTTTCTTTCTTGGAGACATGGTTCCTGGCTCGGTGATGATGACTGATTGGGCTACCTGCGTTCGGACTCCCACTCATGCCGAGCAGATTGCCACTTTGACCCGCCAGGTGGAGCAGCTGTCGCTGTATCTTCGGGTGTTAGGCCGGACCCCAGAGGATGCTTACGCCTACGATCCTGACAGTGCGGGTTATGATGCAGGCCCGAGCTCATCTGATGCCACAGCGCAGCCATACATTCCTGACATGAATTTTGGTCCTCCGACTTCGACGACCCAGGGGATCAGTTCGAGGATCCCGCTTTCATAGATGACATTAACTTTGTTTAGATCATGATAGGATAGGGCTTTTGTACTTGTACCTGTTTAGATTTATTTTTTCCCCTTTTTTATCATTATTACATGCACTATGTACTGAACTCATTTATTTTATTTATGCACAGTTTTTATCTTTTATCTCTATGAAATTCATTTGCTTTATTATTAACTGTATGATGCATGCCTTTTTATTCATGGATAGAGAAATGACCCCTATACAGTCTTTTTGATACTATTTTGTTACAGATATCGCCCTCAGATGTCGTGGTACGTTTGGATCCCATTCCTTTCGCAGGTTTGGTTGACAGTCTCCTCCACTGGTTGGACAGTTTATCGTCGGCCGACAGGGTTGTCGCAGATGGTCTCTTGGGACACTCTTGGTCCTTGTTATCCTTTCAGGTGCCAGCGGGCTTTGTGGAGGGTATTCTGAGCTATTGGGCCCCTGACCGTCAGGTGTTCAGATTAGGGACAGTAGAGCTGACCCCCACTCTCGAGGAATATGCTCGCTTTACCAGCCTGCCTTTGGACGGTCATTGTGCCAGGGTCACAGCTGGTTCCATGCGCCGTCAATTCTTAACTTTCACCGGTTTGCGGAGGACAGTTTTGTTATCGGTGATCACATCAGACCATATGGTTCCCCTTCAGTTCTTGATTGACCGATTTGGCTCACCCAACAGTTTTCGTCTTTTCTTCGGTGATTTTTCCGTGTCCGAGGAGGTCTGGGATGCTTTGAGATTAGACGTTTTGATGGCCTGTGTCATCTCAGTTTTGTACTTGCCTGCAGGACCCGATCAGTTGGACATGCGGGTTGTCGCGACCGTTAGAGCCCTTCAGGAGGATCACACCATTATTCCTATGATATTGGCGGATACCTACATGTCAGCCTCCTATTGTCAGTCTTTCCGAGGTAGAGTATTCAGAGGGAGCTCGACTTTATTATACGTGTGGTTCATGAGTCATCTCAGTCCCATCGGCCATTTCCGTCGCCAAGGGTTTTGCTTCAGTCATGACATAGCCACACAGTTTTCGTTTCGTCCCGTGAGCTGTACTGATGTGGCCTCCGGGACATCATTTTTGTCGGTCATTGAGGATCCCTTTCATCTCCTGGTCTATTCGGGTTATTGCTCCTTTATGAGCTTCTTGACTCACGTGCCCAACCTGGATTTCATCCCTATAACTGGCTTGAGGGGCGTGACGACCTATCATCCCTTGGCAGTTACAGGGCAGTTTGATCAGACACAGGATTTTCACCCTTTCACGGGTGCAGCCACCTACCGATTCCTTATATCATCCCAGACAGAGAGGGATCTACTGCGGGTATACGATCTTTGGTCTCGCAGGATCTTTGCCGAATACAGTGAGAGCTGCCACATCCAGACATTTGCTTACATGCAGTGGTTGTGCGGAGACTCGAATTCGGTTGGTTTGAGTCAGACTGGTGCCTTTGATGACTCTGGATTGATTTTCCCAGATGATGCCACAAATCATTCCATCTCAGCTAATTCTGCCCCAAGTCGGGCTACTGAGGATACCCGACTCCGCCTGGCTTTGATTACTACTGAAGCTGAGAGGGATGCCGCTCTTGTTGAGAGAGACGATGCCATTCTGGCTAGAGACGCTGCCATTGCTGATAGAGATGCCATCGTATTTCAGACCAGGGCAGTTATAGATGCTCATTCTGGGACTGTCAGCCGAGCCACTGCTTTATTGGACCGTATCAACATGATGGGGCAGCAGACTGCAGGGGATGTTGATGCTTCAGACCGATCCACCACTTTATCCATCCTGCTTCAGCTAGTTTCAGATTTGTAGATTATTTTATTTCCTGCATAGACTATGTTAGTTTCATCGATTATCGAAAGAGAAATCTTGTAATAAAATGACTTATATATACAGACGTGTATTTAAATTTAGTCATTTTCCCTTTTTGTCGTATCGTTGCCTTTCATTGATCCTCATTTTATCCAGTTGACCATGATTTTGACATTTCGCTTTCTTTCTCTTCTCAAGTCTTGATGGAGATTTGACAGATATTGCCGCACACCCTGTCGATTTCATCGGACTAGGCCTTAGATCTTGGCCGACTGTTTGGTTGGATCAGGGTTATGTCATTGGGGATGAAGTTGATTAGGCGGCTAGTTTCGGGAAGGTTTTGAGGGTGTAAGAAGGTTTATCTGGCTGTTGGGAATTGGTTTTGTTTAGGGAAAAGATTAGTTTTAAGGGATCGGACCGTGCCGTGATGGCTGCCTACGTACCCCCACAAGTTGGGAGATCAGGTCCTACGTAGTTCGTTCCTCAAAGAAAAAAGGAGAAATCGATTATTCAAGCGTAGAACCGCTTCACTGAGTCGGAATTGAGGCGCTGTGGAAATACATTCCCATCCATTTCTTGTAATATGAGGGCTCCTCCGTATAGCACTTTCTTAATCACAAATGGTCCTTCCCAGTTTGGGGAAAACTTCCCCTTGGCTTCGTCTTGACAAGGCATGACTCTTTTTAGCACCAAATCATTTTCCTTGAACTTTCGAGGTTTTATCCTTTTGTCGTATGATCGAGAGATCCTTTGTTGGTATAACTGACCGTGCCAAACAGCAGCCACCCTCCTTTCATCAATTAGGGCTAATTGGTCGTATCGACTTTGCATCCAATCCTCCTCGCTTATCTGAGCATCGATCATTATTCTGAGGGACGCCATCTCAACCTCAATTGGCAGAACGGCCTCCATTCCATACACCAAAGCGTAAGGGGTTGCCCCTGTGGAAGTAAGCGTTAACGTTCGGTATGCCAGCAGGGTGAGGGGTAGCAGATCCGGCCATCCCCGATGATTAGCTGACATTTTCGCCATGATCTTCTTGATGTTCTTATTTGCAGCCTCCACTGCCCCATTCATCTTAGGACGGTAAATGACGGAATTGAGGTGTTTTATCTTAAACTGGTCGCACAATCCCTTCATGAGGGCGTTGTTCAAATTCTTGGCATTGTCGGAGACCAAGACCTCAGGCTGCCCGTATCGACAAATGACATTATTCCTGATAAAACCGACGATGACCTCCTGAGTTACTTTGGGGAAAGAAGCTGCTTCTACCCATTTGGTGAAGTAATCGATTCTGACGAAAATGAATCGGTGTCCGTTGCTTGCTTTGGGCTCTATTGGTCCGATTACATCCATTCCCCACATTGAAAACGGCCACGGGGAGGTCATACAGTGCAGTTCATTGGGAGGCGTATGGATCACATTACCGTGCACCTGGCATTGGTAACACCGTTTGACATGATCGTCGCAGTCGGCTTTTAGTGTTAACCAATAATGCCCCGTTCTCAAGATCTTTTTGGCCAGCATCGGTCCATTCATTTGTGGCCCACACACTCCACCATATATTTCGTTCATAATCCTTTGGGCCTGCGTCTCATCTACGCATTGTAACAGTCCCAAACCAGTATCCCTCTTGTAGAGTGAATCCCCACTCAGGTAAAACTTCATTGCCATCTTTTGAATTCTCATCCTCTCAGCTCGGCTTGCCTGGTCAGGAATGGATCTATCCCTCAGGTACTCTCTTATGTCGTGATACCAAGGCTGCTTTGGCAGAACCACCTCGTCTGATAATACTGCAACATGTTCCTCGTATGCCGGGGTACTCTGTACTGCTATCTCAATCTGTGGAACATCCCTTCTTTTGATTATATGGATTAAGGAAGCCAAGGCTGCCAACGCATCCGCAAAATCATTCCGTCCCCGGGGAATATGGCGGAAAGCGATATCTTCGAACTCCCGCATCAATTGGACAACACATCGATGGTATGGAAGCAACCGGAGCTCCTTCGTGCTATACTCCCCGATCGCCTGTTTGATTACTAGTTCTGAATCCCCAAACACCGCTAATCTCTTCACTCCCATATCACGGGCAAAACGGAGTCCCAATATACACCCCTCGTATTCAGCGATGTTGTTTGAATTGCTGAACTATAATTTAGTGGCCACAGGGTATTGCTCTCCGGTGATAGAGACCAGGACCGCTCCGGCTCCTGCCCCCTCAGCATTCATGGCACCATCAAAATACAGCTTTCAGAACTGCCCCTCGTCATCACATTTCGAGTGTGATACCCAAAATATATCTTCGCCCGGCAGAGGAGTTTCTAACGGCTCCATCCCTCCTGATGGGGTTTCTGCCAACTGATCTGCAATTCCCTGCCCTTTCAGGGCTTTCTGAGTTACGTATACCATGTCGAACTGTTGTAAGATTAACTGCCATCTTGACAGTCGACAGTTCATCATGGGTCTTTCAAAGATATATTTCAAGGGATCCATCCTCGATATCAGGTACGTGGTATGCCCATGGAGGTAGTGCTGTAATCTCCCTGCAGCCCAGGCCAGAGCACAACAGGTCTTCTTGATGGGAGTGTAATTCTTCTCACATTGGCTAAATCTCTTGCTGAGGTAATAGATGGCCTGCTATTTACCTGCTTCATTTTTCTATCCCAGCATACATCCCATCGCAATGGCATTGACCGATATATACATAAACAGAGGGATTCCGTCCTTCGGGGGTACCAACACTGGTGCCTCTGTCAGCTGCTTTTTAATGGTTTGAAAAGCCTTCTGACATTGCTCATTCCATTCTTGGGAAGCACCTTTCCTTAACAGTTTGAAAATCGGCTCGCATGTAGTTGTCAAGTGGGATATGAAGCGGCTGATCAAGTTTATTCTCCCCAAGAATCCTCTTATCTCCTTCTCCGTGTGAGATGCCGGCATATCCACAATGGCCTTAATCTTCGCTGGATCCAACTCAATGCCCTGATCACTAACCAGGAATCCCAAGAGCTTGCCCGACTGCACTCCGAAAGCACACTTGGCTGGATTGAGTTTCAGATTATATTTTCTGAGTCGGTCAAATAGCTTTTTGAGATGGGTTATATGGTCAGATTCTACCCTTGATTTCACGATAATGTCATCCACGTAGACCTCTATCTCCTTATGCATCATGTCGTGGAATAGGGCCATCATGGCTCTCTGATAAGTAGCCCCCGCGTTTATGAGACCAAAAGCCAATCGTCTATAGCAGAAGGTGCCCCAAGGGGTGATGAACGCGGTCTTTTCCCGATCTTCTTCCGCCACCATTATCTGATGATACCCCGCGAAGCAATCAACAAAGGAGTACATCTCATACTGGGCTGTGTTATCCACCAGGATGTGTATGAAAGGCACCGGGAAGTTATCCTTGAGACTGGCCTTGTTTAGATCTCTGTAGTCTACACATACCCTCACCTTCCCTCCAGGCTTAGCCACTGGGATCACATTGGACAGCCATTCTAGGTAAGTGAACACCATAATGATACCCGCCCTGAACTGTTTGATGATCTCTTCCTTCACTTTTAAGCTCCACTCCGGTTTCAACTTTCTTAGCTTCTACTTGACAGGCCTGAAACCCTCCTTGATGGGCAACCGGTGTACCACAATATCGGTGGACAATCCGATCATATCCTCATAAGACCGGGCAAAGACATCCTCATATTGGCTTAGCAACTCAGTAATTTCTGCTTTCTGGCTAGGGGTAAGGTCCGTCCCTATCTTGAGTTCTTTTGGCTTGTCAGGGGTTCCGATATCTATAGTGATGGTTTGGTCCAAGTTGGGTTTGGGTTTATCCTCGACCCATCCTTTGATCTCGTCAGGCGCGTCGTCGTAATCTGTCTCGTCTTGCTCAATGCCCATTAAATCGAAATCCAGCTCAATGTCAAAATCATAATCATCATTCAAATTTGAAAGATCGTTTGTTAGGCAAGGATTAGTGGAATTGGTACACCTGACATGAAACAAAATAATTGTCATATATAAGTTATTTTCCACAACGATCACATTTTCAGATAACATGAAGAAACGACATAATCATGCAAATATAAAACAATAACAAAAAATAAACTTCTTCCTCCCATCCTCTGGGGTCTACCACCCTGATGTCGGGTTTTACCCTTGTTTGGATATCACTGGCCTCATGGTCCAGTTGTCGACGGTCATATCAGATGAAATGCGCTGGATGAAAGGTGGCTTCACATCGGACACTTACCCGATGATTACGGCTACGTCGCCTAAGTCCTCCTTTCTACCTTCCTTAGGAATAATTAGCCCTGCCCAGTCAATGACAGGCACACCTTGTTGGGCTCCCGGTGGCGTGACAACATCCGTCCCCTCTCCATTGCTTGTTAATTGTCCGGGGGTATAGCACCTGGTTTCAAATTTTTGCGCGACCTCCTGTAGGAAACTTTCCCTCTTGGTCGACTCATCACTTGCGGGGGTTAACTCTTCGTCCCCTGACTCAATCACAGACTCGCTAGTCCCCTGCTCTTTGTTGACCTTGGTCACCAGACTGCCAGTCAGTCGAATCGGGGCCACGCTCTGCCGGTGTTTCTGTGTTATGCCTTCATGATATCCCAACCCTGCTTTACCTATCTGATGGGGTAGTTGAATGGGCTCGGTGATTCCTTGGCTACTCTTTCCTAACCCCTGTCCAGGCTGGAATTTCATTTTCATCATTTCTTTTGCAACGAAGGTAAGTTCTGGAGAGACCTTAGGTTTCACGGCTGGGGCTCCCAGGCATCTTTAGTGGGGAGTGCTGATTTCCAGCGCCTGAAAACTGGCATGTGCCGCCAACTCGTGCACATTAATCACTGGCAAGCCATTCCTGGGAGGAGAAGGGTTATCACATTCTGCCGAGATCGTTACCAAGTTCCCGTCGATGATTAGTTTGATTTGTTAGTGTAGCGTGGAAGGAACTGCCCCAGCCATGTGTATCCACGGCCTCCCCAATAACAAGTTATAACTGGCCGCAATGTCTAGGACTTGGAAAGAGATATCAAAAGTACAAGGTCCTATTTCCACCGGCAATTCTATCTCTCCAATTGTATCCTTCCGGGAACCATCGAAGGCTCGCACCACCACATGACTGGCCCGTAGGCGCTTGGGATTGATGTTCATCTTCTGCAATGTACTGAGGGGACAGATATTCAACGCCGATCCCCCATCAATCAGCACCCCATTCATGACATAACCTGAGGAGATTACCGCAATATGCAACGGTTTCCGATGCCCACTTCCCTCCTTGGGGATATCGTCATCTGTAAATGATATTACATCACTCTCCAACAGGTGGTCCACCAGATGGCCGAAACTTTCTTTGCTAATTTCTTTGGGAACGTAGGCCTCCTCCAGGACTTTCGCCAGGGTTTTGCAGTGATCATTGGACGATAACACCAAGTCCATGATTGATGTCAGGGTCGACTCCTCACTTAATATCTGGACCCCTCTTGTTTCCGGGTGATCCATCCATTTCAAGACTTCTATGGCTTTCTCGTCGGAGACCTCTTCATTTTTCTTCGTTTTGTTCTCAAGGACTCGCCCAGGCAGATACAAAGGATTCCCCCTTGTTGTCACAGAAGCACAACTGGCCGCTTCCTCTAACAGCCCCCCATAATTCCATGGTACCGTCTTTAGACTGTTGATAGGGATTTGCAGCCTCGCTGCAAGGATGAGGGGTTTCGGAGCTGCTAACTTGATAGGTCCCTCCGTGGTATTTCTACTTACACCCATCAACCTAATGGGTGCTCCCCGTGCACTTCCGTGATCACTTATCATGTTGATCATTTCTTCAATTTTCTTCACATAGTTCAGCCTTGACGGCCCCTCGGCTTCACTGGCCTCCGCCACATTGACCCCCCCTCCATCATGCCTTGGCAGGGGATTGACCTTAACATTTGGGGAGTCTGGCTGTTCCACCACAATTTCCCCACTATCAATCAAGTTCTGGATTCTGTGCTTCAATGTCCAACAGTCCTGAGTATCATGACCAGGGGATCCGGAGTGGTATGCGCATCGCTTGCTTGGGTCAAACCTTCTTCCCTTCGGGTCACTTGGGGTGCCAAATCGACTATCTTCTTTTGAGCTATCAATACCGCTAAAATCCGCTCAAGAGGATCCCCGAGTGGGGTGAATACTCGATTTTGCGAGGCCTAGAATCTCCTTCGCCCTTCCGCCCTCTGATCAGTGAAATTAGGCTGTTGGGATGGCCCCACCCTCTGCACTTGTACTGGAAGATGGTTTTCTGCCTTTCTATGTGACCCCTGAAGGATGAGGGAAACATCCTCCTCCTTTTTCTTTTGCACCCTACGGGAAGTGCTGCCATAATTTCCACTCTGTATTTGTTCTGCAGCCGTTTCTAAAGCCGTGAAATCCCGAATCTTACCAGACTTCAAACCCATATCCACTATTTCTCCGTGTTTAATCATCTCGGCAAAAGGCCTACCAATCCCTGATATAACCCGCTCATAATAAGGGGCCTCTTGAATATCTACGAAGGTCATCACTATCTCCGACTCGCTCATCGGGGGATTCACCTGTGCGGCCATACCCCTCCATCGTTGTGCATAATCCTTGAAAGATTCTCTGGGTTGCTTCTTAACTTTTGTCATTTGGTATCTATCAGGGGCCATTTGTGCCTGGAAGCTATACTGTGTTAAGAAGGTGTGGGCCAATTCCTCCCAATTGTGAATCCGGGCATTGTCAAGACGGGCATACCAGATTCTCGCTTCTCCCGTCAAACTCTTTTGGAAAAGTTGCATCCTTAGACCCTCGTCTTCTGCATAAGATCCCAGCTCCCCAATGTAGATTTTTAGATGGGTATAAGGATCCCCCTTACCATTGTATTTCTCAAATTCAGGGATTTTAAATTTCTCCGGATATCTGGTTCCGGGGAAGACACACAGATCTGAATAGTTCACCCTGCCTAGGGACCCTATGCCCTTCATAGATTGGATAGTTTCCTCCATTTGTTTCATTTTCTTTCGCAGGTCATCCGTATCTCCCTCTTCCGGGATAGTAATCACTGTTTTGTTAGGTACGGGAATGGCCTTTGGGACGACTGGCTCGCCCTTAGGTTGGGGTGGGTCCTCTTTAGGTGGATCCTGTCGAGGTGTCAATTGTTCCTTCAGCATTATGGCCATCTCCAACATCTGTTTTTTAAAGTCATCAAATTCCTCCCTAGATATGGAACCAGGATTAGTAGGTGGGAGATCAGCCATTTCAGATGTAGAGTTTTGAACCCGCTTAGATTGCAAACGCGTTTGAGGAGCAATCCTACAGAGACAATGGTTCGAAGTTTAGTCTTGGAAAAATAAAAAGTGGATGTATGCTAAAGTTGTAACTTTTGTATTTTTTGGGTTTTTTAATCTTTCCCTGTAAAACAGAAAGTTAGTAGTCCTTTAATGCAATAACAAATGCTAAACATGACTTTATTATGCTTCCCCAGCTATTCCCTGCAAAACATAGAGGTCAGTAATTTCTTTTGATAGAAAGGGAAGCATATATGAATGGGATCATGACATTTTATACGCGTGAACGTAAAAGGGCATGAAGAGACTTTTCCTGCGTTGGGTTAATCTGAGGCTGACCTATCCTAGGGTTACTCTCACGGGCTTTTTGGCATGAAGGTCCCCAAATCTTCGCAATCTACTCGTCTGAGTCCTTTTGATTGGAGCGGATTTGGGTGGTGCGTTTCCTAAGCCATCTCCGGGGAGCAGCCCCTTCGAGTCCAGTAATAAGCAACCGACAGGTTCGCCTCAGGAGGAGGTACAATCTCAACATACATTCACATTCATCGTCCTCACCGTATGCAAATGAATACTTTAAAGTAAAGCAATTCCATTCAATAATTCATTTATTTGGACAAAACACACATTCACACAACAAAAGTACAAAAGATCAAAATATCGCATGCACACACATATTCATGAATTTTTTAAAGGATAGGATAGCATCAAGATTTGAAAGCGGCTTAAGCCCTCTGATTATCCCCAGCAGAGTCGCCAGCTGTCGACGCCGATTTTTTACGTCCTCTTCCGATTTTAGTCTTTTGATTAGATGATTTTGGGGAAAAGGTCGGCATAGATGTCGACGGGGTTTTGAAAGATTTGTTTTTTTATGATGAGCCAATTAACCAGAGTCGCCAATTGGTATACTTGAAATGGATGTACCAACTCATCCGAGTTTTCGTTTTTTATAAATCGCTGGCTCATATGTGACTCCGAATTAATTGGTCGGCCAACCGAGATTCATAAAGTTCGGGGGCTTGCTTAAGCGAGGGGAAGGTGTTAGGCACCCCCCGACTTCCGTGAAGCACGATTACCGCAACCTTGATGTTTTCCTATCCTTTAATTCATGAAATGTCTATGTGTGCGTGTGTGTGTGTGGGTGCCTAATGAATGTTGTGGTGAGTTTTGTATAAAAAAGGAATTCTTTTTGGTGTTTTATGAAAGAGACGTGTTTTATTTTGAGAATGCTTTAGAATGTATTTTGGCCTATTCGAGAAAGCTTTATTTCTTTATGAGAAAGATTTGATTTTAGTTGTCAAAGCTGTGAGATTTTTCATTAAGTGTTGTTTTGGTAAAACATGAATTTATTAAACCTTAGCCAAAATAGGAATCGAGATTTATACGTTGCTTTCATAAATGATGGGCAATTTCTAGGATCTCTTTCGCCCTATGTATCAAGGTTTAGTAAAACGTTTATTTCTTTTTATACAAACCATTTTTCGTGACATTTGAAAACAACTTCTCTTTAGCTTTCTCATAGAATAGGAATTGACTTTCATCAGCATTTCCAATTTTTAGCCTCGTGATGCTAATATCCTACTTTGATTGATTTTAGAAAAATCTTTATTGTTTTGGCTTTGAAATCCTTTGTTTGGTATTACAAATCAAATTAAACATCAAAACGCGTAGGGGGCTATTCACGGGCATGTAAGCCATCAAAATACCCCGAACGCCAACAATCACATATTTCACTACTACGGGGCCTTAAACCCGATTCTCGCCTTGGCGTCGTTTTAAGGCCCGACGGTTACATGTTACAAAAAACGAGCACCTTAAATCTATTACATACATCGAAAACGTCCATCATCGGATTTGGACCACGAGGTCGCGTTCCTAGGCTCACACCCGAGATTACTACATGCCCACAAAATGAATACTACGAAACTAACCAACACAGATTTGCCTAATACACCATGATATCCGAAAATGATAATCTAAATAAATTACACCCAATAAATCACCATAAACAAGCTAGAAATTTCACTAATTGGATATCCTCGGGTTATTAGGAAAATTTTTGTTCCGATGGAACCCTCACTAATAATCCCTAATCCATGATTGTTCAACAACATATAGAAAAATTACATTTAATTTAATCAAATGGTATGATAGAAATTGTAAAAATATGGAGATTTTCACCTTCCAAATGAGATCAAAGTGGATGTAAACTTGTGTAGTTTGAATAGAAGAAAAAGTATATGTGATACAATCAAATCAAAAGAGTATTATTCCTCTCTTTTTCCCTCTCTTTCTCTCCTATTTTGTTGCAAAATTTAGCTATTTTTCTCTCAATTTCCGTGCTGCTGCTGTGCTGAATTCTCTTCTTCTTCCAATCTGCCGAACCTCCTGTATGCTGAAGCGGAAATGAGCTGAAATAGGCTGGCTGGCCGCCTGCCTTCCACTCACCTGGTTTCGAGTTCCGTGTTTCGAGATCTGTGTTTTCAAAAGACGCACTTATTGGCCGCAGATCAATCCGCCGCTGGACGGTTTGACTTTCTCGATTTTCGTGCCACGCCTCGACTTTCGTGCCGTAACGTCGATTTTCACTGACAGGCCTATATTTTGCAGTCTGGGAATTACCGAGAGACGTGCCACCTCATTCGGGAATGCTCGTTTCGGACGGCCTTATTGTCACGTCAACTTTGGTCGCCAATCGTCGCGGTGGTGTTGAGCGTTCGTGCTTGTGCCCATCCTTTGCTCTCGCAGGCCGGTTCAATTGACGATTTTGCCCTCCTGTCACGGTTAGTATAGGGAACGCAAAATTTGGGTGTCTACACTTAGGTTTCTGGGTTTGGGTTGAAGACTCTCGCTAAAGGTGTTCTTTAATGAAGAACAGTTAGTCAATGTCCAGTTGGGACTTTTGATCTCAAATTAATTCCAACTGGTTTGATGTTTATGTTTGATTTTTGTTTGTTGTTAAACCTAGCATGGCAGAGTATAACGACATAAAAAATTTCACTTCAAATTATATCATATCATGCTTTAAATTTGATGGTCAAACCACCGGGTTCAAACTGTTCTTGAGTTTCTGGGTTACCCAGAAACTCATACAGTCTTATCGGTCAACGTGGTTTGACTGTTAATTCCGTTCAACTGGTTGATTATTTAGGTGTTTTTATGGTTCAAGATTAAAGTTTGCATAGCATACTACAACCTTAAACAAATAATTTACACAAAACATGTCATCTAGATCAATTCTGGGCAGCATGAATTTCTGACAAATCTTGTCAGAGTTCTTCAAAGGTTTATGGGTTACCCAGAAACTTGCAAAATCAGAACGGTCAAAGGACTTTGACCACTTATATCTTCTTACTGTGAAATAATTTTGAAGTTCTATCAATTGGATATTAAAGCTAACATGGCATATGTAGACACCCAAATTTTGCACTTCGTATACTAACCTTGACAGGAGGGCAAATTCGTCAAATGGATCGGCCTGCGAGAGCAAAAGATGGAAAAAATACGAACACTCGACGCCACCATGATAATTTGCAGCCGAAATCGACATGACAGCAGGGCTATCCGAATTTGGCATTCTCGGAAGGTGTGGCGCGCTTCCCGGAAATTCCCGGACTGCGGAATACGAGCCTGTCAGCGAAAACCGACATTGCGGCACGAAAATCGAGGCGTGGCACGAAAATCGAGAAAGTCAAGCCCGCCAGCCGCGGATAGATCTGCGGCCAAATGAGTGCGCCTTTCTGGAAAGTCAGATCCCGAAAACCGGGCTGAGTGGCGAGCCAGCTGGCCAGCCGCAGATCCATCTGCAGCCAGCCGCAGATAGATCTGCGGCTGGCTTTGGCCAGCCTATTTAAACTCAGCTTCGGACAGTATACAAGAGGTTGAGCAGTTTGGCGGAAGAAGAAGAAAATCAGCAGCAGTTTTAGCTCGGAAATAGAGAGAAATAGCACAAATTCTTGCAACAATTGAGAGAAAAAAGAGAGGAAGTTTCTTTGTTGTTAGATTATATCAATATATCTCATATTTCAATCAAATACACAAGTTTCTACACAATTTTGGTATCATTTGCAAGGTGAAAATCTCATTATTTTTGCAACTTCTATCATGTCATTTGGCTAAATTTAATTGCAATTTTCAAGAATATTGTTGAAAAAATCATGGATTAGGGATTATTGGTGAGGGTTCCATTGGAACGAGATTCTTCCCAATAATCCGATGATATCTAATTGACGAAATTTCTAGCTTATTTATGGATATATATTAGGCGTAGTTTGATTGATTGTATTTTTAGGATGTGTTAGGCAATCTACGTTGTTGTTATTGTAGTATTCATTTTGTGAGTATGTAGTAATCGTGGTTGTGAGCCTAGGAAAGCGACCCCGTGGTTCAAATCCGATGATGGACGTTTTGGTGTATGTAATAGATTCAAGATGCTTGTTTTGTAATATGTAACTGTCGGGCCTTAAAACGACGCTAAGGCGAGAATCGGGTTTAAGGCCCCGTATTAGTGGAATATGTGATTGTTGGCGTTCGGGGATATTTTGATGGCTTACATGCCCATGGATAGCCCCGACGCATGTTTATACTTGATTAGATTTTTGAGGCGCCAAAAGGATTTCAAAAAGATTAAACGATAAGGATCTTTTCTAAAAATCAATCAAAGTAGGATATTAGCATCACGAGGCTAAAAATTTGGGAAACGCTAACGAACGTCGATTCCTATTTAACGAGAAAGCTAAAGAAAATCGTTTTCAAACATCACAAGAAATGGTTTTGTGAAATAAATGACGTTTTATTAAACCGTTGTGCATAGGGTGAAAGAGATCCTAGAAGTTGCCCATCATTTGAGTTACGAAAGCAACGTATAGATCTTGATTCCTATTTTGATGAAGGTTTAAAACTCTTGTTTTGCCAAAACAACCCCTAATGAAAATTCCATGGCTTTTGACGATTAAAATCAAATCTTTCTCATAAAAAAATTAAGCTTTCTCGTATTAAAGGAAAAGACATCCTAAAGCACTCTTCAAAATAAAGCACGTCTCTTTCATAAAATACCCGAAAGAATTTCTTCCATACAGAACTCACCATAACATTCATTCAGGCACACAGACACACACACACGCGCACACATACACATTTTATGAGATAAAGGATAGGAAAGTATCAAGATTGCGGTAACCGTGTTTCACGGGAGTCGAGGGGTGCCTAACACCTTCCCCTCACTTAAAGCAAGCCCCCGAACTCTATGAATCTCGATTCGCAGACCAATTAATTCGGAGTCACATATGAGCCAGCGATTTATAAAAAATAAAAAAAACTCGGATGAGTTGGTACATCCATTTCAAATATACCAACTGGCGACTCTGGTTAATCGGCTCATCATAAAAAACGATCTTTCAAAACCCCGTCGATCTCAATGCCGACCTTTTCCAAAAATCATCTAAACCAAAAGGCTAAATTGGAAAAGACAAAAAAGGACAAGCGGATAAAACCGGCGTCGACAGCTGGCGAATCTGCTGGGGACATTTAGAGGGCTTAAGCCGCGTTTAAATCGTGATGCTATCCTATCCTTTAAAATTCATAAAATGTGTGTGCATGCGATATTTTGATTTTTTACTTTTGTTGTGCGAATGCGTGTTTTGTCGAATAGATGAATGATTTGAATGGAATTGCTTTACGTTTGAGTAATCATTTGCATACGGTGAGGACGATGAATGTGAATGTATGTTGAGAGAGTACCTCCTCCTGAGGCGAACCTGTCGGTTGCTTATTACTGGACTCGAAGGGGCTGCTCCTCGGAGATGGCTCAGGAAACGCACCACCCAAATCCGCTCCAATCGAAAGGGCTCAAACGAGTAGATTGCGAAGATTTGGGGACCTTCATGCCGAAACGCCCGTGAGAGTAACCCTAGGATAGGTCAGCCTCAGATTAACCCTACGCAGGAAAAGTCTCTTCATGCCTTTTTACATTTCACGCATAAATGTCATGATATTCGCATCCCTTTTGCCAGGAGAAATTACTAACCTCTATGTTTTGCAGGGAACAGCTGGGGAGCTTAATAAAGCCATGTTTAGCATTGGTTATTGCATTAAAGGACTACTAACTTTCTGTTTTACAGGGAAAGATTAAAAAACACACACAAAAAAATTACAGTTTTAGCATGCATCCATTTTGCATTTCCCCAGGACTAAACTTCGAACCATTGTCTCTGTAGGATTGCTCCTCAAACCCGTTCGCAGTCTAAGAAAGCCCAGGTCTCTACCTCTGAAATGGCTGATCTTCCCAATCATAGTTCCATATCTCGGGAGGAGTTTGATGATTTTAAAAGACAGATGATGGAAATGGCCACAATGTTAAAGGAACAGTTCTTAATCAGACAGGATCCGGCAAACCAGGGATCGCATAATATTCCACCACCAGGGGATGATCAGAATCCTCCTAAAAATGGTACAAACTTGCTTAAAGAGGACCAACCCCGACTCAAGGACGAGCCAGTCATCCCAAAGGCCGTTCCCATACCTAGCAGGACAGTGATTACTATCCCAGAAGAAAGGGACAATGACGACCTTCGGAGAAAAATGAAACACATGGAGGAGACCATCCAATCTCTAAGGGGCATAGGCTCCCTGGGCAGGGTTAATTATTCGGATCTATGTGTTTTCCCCGGAGCCAGATATCCAGAAAAGTTCAAGGTCCCCGAGTTTGAGAAATACAATGGAAAGGGAGACCCCTATACACACTTGAAAATATACATTGGAGAACTCGGGTCTTATGCCGAAGACGAAGGGCTAAGAATGCAGCTGTTCCAGAAAAGCTTAACAGGGGAGGCAAGAATCTGGTATGCCCGCCTTGACAACGCCCGAATCCACAACTGGGAGGAATTGGCCCATACTTTCTTAACCCAATACAGTTTTCAGGCCCAGATGGCCCCTGACAGGTACCAAATGACAAAAGTCAAGAAGCAGCCTAGGGAATCCTTCAGGGAATATGCGCAACGATGGAGGGGCATGGCCGCACAGGTAACCCCCCCGATGAGCGAATCAGAGATGGTAATGACCTTTGTAGACATTCAGGAGGCACCGTATTATGAGCGGGTCATCTCGGGGATTGGAAGACCCTTTGCTGAAATGATTAAACATGGAGAGATGGTTGACATGGGGTTGAAATCGGGTAAAATCCGGGATCTTACTGCTTTAGAAACTGCTGCCGAGCAAATACAGAATGGAAACTACGGCAGCACTTCCCGGAGGGTCCAAAAGAAAAAGGAGGAGGATGTCTCCCTCATCCTACAGGGGTCATCCAGAAAAACGGAAAGCCATCTTCTGGTATAGGTTCAAAGGGTTGGGCCATCCCGACAGCCAAACTTCACAGATCAAAGGGCAGAGGGGCGAAGAAGATACGAGGCCTCGCAAAATCGAGTATTCACCCCACTCGGGGAGCCTCTCGAGCGGATTTTGGCGGTATTGATGGCCCAAAAGAAGATAATCAATTTGGCTCCCCCAAGTGACCCGAAAGGAAGGAGATTTGACCCAAGCAAACGGTGCGCCTACCACTCGGGTTCCCCGGGGCATGATACACAAGATTGTTGGACATTGAAACATATAATTCAGAACATGATCGACAATGGGGAAATTGTGGTGGAACAACCAGACTCCCCGAATGTTAAAGCAAATCCCCTGCCAAGACATGATGGGGGGGGAGTCAATGTGACGGAGGCAAATGAGGCTGGGGGGCCACCAAGACTGAACTATGTGCAGAAAATTGAGGAAATGATCAACGTGATACATGATCATGGGAGTGCACGGGGAACGCCCATCAGGTTGATAGGGGTAAGTACGAACGGCACGGAGGGACCGGTCAAGTTGACAGCTCCGAGGTCCATCATCCTTACGGCAAGGCCGCAACTCCCCATCAGTAGTCTGAAGACTGTACCCTGGAATTATGGGGGAATGCCAGAGGAAACGGCCAGTTGTGCTTCCGTGACGACAAAAGGGAACCCCTTATATCTTCCCGGACGAGTCCTTGAAAGCCAAAAGAGGAAAAATGAGGAGGTTTCCGAGGAAAGGGCCGTCGAATTTTTGAAAAGGATGGATCATCCAGAAACAAGGGGGATCCAGATTTTAAATGAGGAGTCAACCCTAACATCAGTCATGGACTTGGTGTTGTCATCCAGTAAGCATTGTAGAACCCTGACAAAGGTTCTGGAAGAGGCATACGTGCCCAAAGAAATTAGTGAGGAGGGTTTCGGCCAGCTGGTGGGCCACCTGTTGGAAGGCGATGCAATATCCTTTACGGATGAGGACATTCCCAAGGAGGGAAGAGGGCACCGAAAACCGCTACACATTGCGGTAATCTCTTCAGGATATGTCATGAATGGGGTGCTGATCGATGGGGGATCGACATTGAATATATGTCCTCTCAGTACGCTAAAGAAAATGAACATCAGTTCCAAGCGCCTACAGGCCAGTCATGTGGTGGTCCGGGCTTTTGACGGGTCCCGGAGGGATACCATTGGAGAAATAGAATTGTCGGTGGAGATAGGGCCCTGTACTTTCGACATCTCTTTCCAAGTTCTTGACATCGCGGCCAGCTACAACCTGCTGTTAGGGAGGCCATGGATACACATGGCCGGGGCAGTTCCCTCCACGCTCCACCAACAAATCAAGCTAATCATCGATGGGAATCTGGTCACACTCTCGGCCGAATGTGATGACCTTTCTTCTCCTAGAAGTGACCTGCCAGTGATCAATGTGGATGAGTCGGCAGCACCTGCCAGCTTTCAAGCACTAGAGATTAGCACCCCCCACTATAGATGCCTGGGATCTCCAACTGTGAAACCTAGGGTCTCTCCCGAACTTACCTTTGTGGCAAAGGAAATGATAAAAATGAACTTCCAGCCTGGGCAGGGGTTAGGAAGGAACAGTCAGGGAATCACCGAGCCCATTCATCTACCACAGCAGATAGGCAAGGCAGGGCTGGGATACCATGAGGACGCAGCACGGAGACGCCGTCGGGGTGCGGCTCCGATTCGACTAGCTGGCAGTCCAGTGACCAAAGTCGACAATGAGCAGGGGATCAGCGAGCCTGTGATTGGGGCAGGGAATGAAGAGTTAACCCCCGCACGTAATGAGTCGGCCCGGAGGGAAAGTTTCCTGCAGGAGGTCGCAAAGGAGTTTGAAACCAAATGCTACATCCCCGAACAATCAACAAGCAGTGGGGAGGGGACGAATATTATCGCCCCACCCGGGGCCCAACAAGTTGTGCCTGTCATCGATTGGGCAGGGCTGATCATTCCTGAAGAGAATAGGAGGGAGGACTCAGGCGACGTAGCCGTAATTATCGGGGAAGTGTCCGATGTAAAGCCCCCTTTCATCCAGCGCATTTCATCTGACCTGACTGTCGACAACTGGACCATGAAGCCAGTAATATCCAAAAAGGGGTAAAAACCGACGTCAGGGTGGTGGACCCCAGAGGATGGGGGAATGAAGAAGTTTTATTTTTGTTGTTGTTTTATTTCTGCATAATTATGTCGTTTCTTCGTGTTATTTTGAAAAAGCGATCGTCGTGAAAAATGATTTATATATGACAAGTATTTTGTTTCATGTCAGATGTACCAATTTGAGTAATCCTTGCCTAACAAATGGTCTCTCAAATTTGAATGATGATTATGATTTTGACATTGAGCTGGATTTCGATTTAATGGGCATTGAACAAGACGAGACAGATTACGACGACGCGCCTGATGAGATCAAAGGATGGGTCGAGGATAAACCCAAACCCAATTTGGACCAAACCGTCACCATTGATATTGGAACCCTTGATAAGCCAAAAGAACTCAAGATAGGGACAGACCTTACCCCCAGCCAAAAAGCCGAAATAATTGAGTTGCTAAGCCAATATGAGGATGTCTTTGCCTGGTCGCACGAGGATATGATCGGATTGTCCACCGACATTGTGGTGCACCGGTTACCCATCAAGGAGGGTTTCAGGCCTGTCAAGCAGAAACTAAGAAAGTTGAAACCTGAGTGGAGCTTAAAAGTGAAGGAAGAGATCATCAAGCAGTTCAGGGCGGGAATCATTATAGTGTCCACTTACCCAGAATGGCTGTCTAATGTAGTCCCAGTGGCTAAGCCTGGAGGAAAGGTGAGGGTATGTGTAGACTATAGAGATCTAAACAAGGCCAGTCTCAAGGATAATTTCCCGGTACCTTTCATACACATCCTGGTGGATAACACGGCCCAGTACGAGATGTACTCTTTTGTGGATTGCTTCGCGGGGTATCATCAGATAATGGTGGCAGAGGAAGATCGGGAAAAGACCGCATTCATCACCCCCTGGGGCACTTTCTGCTATAGACGACTGGCTTTCGGTCTCACAAATGCAGGGGCTACTTATCAGAGAGCCATGATGGCCTTGTTCCACGATATGATGCACAAGGAGATAGAGGTCTACGTGGATGACATTATTGTGAAATCGAAGGTAGAATCCGATCATATAACTCATCTTAAAAAGCTATTCGATCGGCTCAGAAAGTATAATTTGAAACTCAATCCAGCCAAGTGCGCTTTCGGAGTACAGTCGGGCAAGCTCTTGGGTTTCCTGGTTAGTGATCGGGGCATTGAGTTGGACCCAGCAAAGATTAAGGCCATTGTGGATATGCCAGCACCTCGCACAGAGAAGGAGATAAGGGGATTCCTAGGGAGAATAAACTTCATCAGCCGTTTTATATCCCACTTGACGACTACGTGTGAGCCGATTTTCAAAATTGTTAAGAAAGGGTGCTTCCCAAGAATGGAATGAGCAGTGTCAGAGGGCTTTTCAGATCATTAAGAAAAAGCTGACGGAGGCACCAGTGCTGGTACCCCCGAAGGGTGGGATCCCGTTGTTTATGTATATATCCGTCAACACCATCGCGATGGGATGTATGTTGGGACAAAAGAGTGAGGCAGGTAAAGAACAGGCCATCTATTACCTTAGCAAAAGATTTAGCCAATGTGAGCAGAATTACACTCCCATCGAGAAGACCTGTTGTGCTCTGGCCTGGGCTGCAGGGAGATTACAGCACTGCCTCCGTGGGCATACAACGTACCTGATATCAAGAATGGATCCCCTGAAATATATTTTCGAAAGGCCCATGCTGAATTGTCGACTATCAAGATGGCAGTTAATTTTACAACAGTTTGACATGGTGTACGTGACCCAGAAGGCCATGAAAGGGCAGGGAATTGCAGATCAGTTGGCAGAAGCCCCGGCAGGAGGGATGGAGCCGTTAGAAACTCCTCTCCCGGGCGAGGATATATTTTGGGTATCGCGCGAAAAATGTGATGACGAGGGACAATTTTGGAAGCTGTATTTTGATGGTGCCATGAATGCCGAGGGGGCAGGAGCCGGAGCGGTCCTAGTCTCTATCACCGGAGAACAATACCCCGTGGCCACTAAACTTCGTTTCAGCAATTCAAACAACACCGCTGAATACGAGGGGTGTATCTTGGGACTCCGATTTGGCCCGTGACATGGGAGTAAAAAGACTAGCGGTGTTTGGGGATTCGGAATTGGTAATCAGACAGGCAATCGGGGTGTACAACACTAAGGAGCTTCGGTTACTTCCATACCATCGTTATGTTACCCAGTTGATGCAAGAGTTCGAAGATATCGCTTTTCGACATATTCCCCGGGGGCGGAATGATTTTGCAGATGCATTGGCAACCCTGGCTTCCTTAATCCATATAATCAAAAGGAAGGACATTCCACAGATCGAGATAGCCGTACAGAATGCCCCGGCATATGAGGAACATGTGGCAGTGTTATCAGACAAGGTGGTGTTGCCAAAGCAGCCCTGGTATCACGACATAAGGGAATATCTGAGAGATAGGACCATTCCCGACCAGGCGAGTCGAACTGAGAGGATGAGAATTCAAAGGATGGCAATGAAATTTTACCTGAGTGGGGATTCACTCTACAAGAGGGATGCTGGGTTGGGACTGTTGCAGTGCGTAGATGAAACACAGGCCCGAAAGATTATGAATGAAATACATGGTGGAGTGTGTGGGCCCCATATGAATGGACCGATGCTTGCCAAAAAGATTTTGAGGACAGGGCATTATTGGTTGATGCTGAAGGCCGATTGCGAAGATCATGTCAAACGGTGTTATCAATGTCAGGCGCACGGTAATGTGATCCATACGCCTCCCAATGAACTGCACTGTATGACCTCCCCGTGGCCATTTTCAATGTGGGGAATGGATATAATCGGACCAATAGAGCCCAAGGCAAGCAACGGACACCGATTCATTTTCGTCATGATCGATTACTTCACCAAATGGGTAGAAGCAGCTTCTTTCCCCAAAGTAATTCAGGAGGTCATCGTCGGGTTCATCAGGAGTAATGTCATTTGTCGATACGGGCAGCCTGAGGTTTTGGTCTCTGACAATGCCAAGAATTTAAACAACGCCCTCATGAGGGGATTGTGTGTGACCAGTTCCAGATCAAGCACCTCAATTCCGTCATTTACCGTCCTAAGATGAATGGGGCAGTGGAGGCTGCAAACAAAAACATCAAGAAAATCATGGCCAAAATGTCTGCTAATCATCGGGGATGGCCGGATTTGTTACCCCTCACCCTGCTGGCATACCGGACGTCAACGCGTACGTCTACAGGGGCAACCCCTTACGCTTTGGTATATGGAATGGAGGCTGTTCTACCAGTTGAGGTTGAGATGGCATCCCTCAGAGTAATGATCGATGCTCAGATAAGTGAGGAGGATTGGATGCAAAATCGATACGACCAATTGGCCCTAATCGATGAAAGAAGGGTGGCTGCCGTTTGGCACGGTCAATTATATCAACAAAGGATATCTCGATCGTATGACAAAAGGATGAGACCTCGGAAGTTCAAAGAAAATGATTTGGTGTTGAAGAGAGTCATGCCTTGTCAAGACGAGGCCAAGGGGAAGTTCGCCCCAAACTGGGAGGGGCCGTTTGTGATTAAGAAGGTGCTATCCGGAGGAGCCCTCATATTGCAAGAAATGGATGGTGAGGTATTTCCACAACCCCTCAATTCTGACTCGGTGAAGCGGTTCTATGCTTGAATCATCAGGTCCTTTTTCCTTGATAGCGAACTACGTAGGACCTGATCTCCCAACTTGTGGGGGTACGTAGGCAGCCATCATGACGCGGTCCGATCCTTTAAAAATAATCCTTTCCCTAACCAAAACCAATTTTCGATAACCAGATAAAACCTTCCTACCCCCTCAAAACTTTCCCGAAACCAACTCCCTAACCAGTTTCACCCCAAAATACATACCCTGATCCAACCAAACAGTTATCCAAAATCTGAGATTCAATCCGATGAAATCAAAAGGTGTGCGGCAATATCTGTCAAATCTCCATCAAGTCTTGAGAAAAGAAAGAAGGAGAAATGTCAAAATCATGGTCAATTGGATAAAATGATGATCCAATGGAAGGCAATGATACGACAAAAGGGGAAAAATGACTAAATTTTAATGCATGTCTATATATATAAGTCGTTTTATTACAAGATTTCTCTTTCAATAACTGATGAAACCAACATAGTCTATGCAGGAAATAAAATAATCTACAAATCTGAAACTAGCTGAAGCAGGATGGACAGGGCGGTGGACAGATCTGAAGCATCAGCATCTCTTGCAATCTGCTGCCCCATCATATCAATACGATCCAGTAAAGCAGTAGCTCGGCTGACAGCCCCAAAATGAGCATCTACCACTGCCCTGGTCTGAAATACAATGGCCTCTTTGTCGGCAATGGCAGCGTCTCTAGCCCGAATGGCCTCATCTCTCTCGACAAGGGCGGCATCCCTCTCGGCTTCAGTAGCAATCAGGGCCAGGCGGAGTTGGGAATCCTCAGTAACCCGACTCGGGGCAGAATCGGCTGAGATAGGGTGGTCTGTGGTATCTTCTGGGAAAATCACTCCAGAATCATCGAAGGCCCAAGTCCGACTCAAACTAGCCGACTCCAAGTCTCCGCGCAACCACTGTACATAAGCAAACGTCTGGATGTGACGGCTCTCACTATATTCGGCAAGGGTCCTGCAATCCCAAAGCTCGTATACCTGCAATAGATCCCTCTCCGTACAGGATGATATAAGGAATCGGTATGCGGCTGCACCCGCGAAGGGGTGTAAATCCTGCGTCTGATCAAACTGCCCCATAACCGCCAGGGGATGATAGGTCGTCACGCCCCTCAACCCAGCAATGGGGATGAAATCCAGGTCGGGCACATGAGTCAAGAAGCTCATGAAGGAGCAATAGCCCGAGTAGACCAATAGGTGAAAGGGATCCTCAATGACAGACAAAAATGATGTCCAGGAGGCCACATCAGTACAGCTCACGGGACGAAGCGAAAACTGCGTGGTTATGTCATGGCTGAAGCAAAACCCTCGGCGACGGAAGTGGCCGATGGGACTAAGATGACTCATGAACCACACGTATAACAAAGCCGAGCTCCCTCTGAAGGCTCTGCCTCGAAAAGACTGGCAATATGTGGCTGACATATAGGTATCCGCCAATATCATAGGAAGAATGGTGTGATCCTCCTGAAGGGCTCTAACGGCCGCCACCATCCGCATGTCCAAATGATCGGGTCCTGCAGGTAAATACAAAACTGAGATGACACAGGCCATCAGGACATCCACTCTCAAGGCGCCCCAGCGCTCCTCGGACACGGAAAAATCACCGAAGAAAAGTCGAAAACCGTCAGGTGAGCCAAATCGGTCAATAAAGAACTGAAGGGGAACCATATGGTCTGATGTGATCACCGGCAACAGGACAGCCCTTCGCAAACCAGTTAAAGTCAAGAGTTGACGGCGCATGGAACCAACTGTGACCCTAGCACAAGGTCTATCCAGGGGCAGGCCGGTGAAGCGAGCATACTCCTCGAGGGTGGGGGTCAGCTCTACTGTCCCTAACCTAAACACCTGACGGGCAGGGGCCCAATAGCTCAGAAGACCATCCACGAAGCCCGCTGGCACCTGAAGGGTCAATAAGGACCAAGAATGACCCAAAAGACCATCTGCGGTAATCCTTTCTGCCGGCAGTAAACTGTCCAACCAGCGGAGGAGGCTGCCCACCAACCCTGTGGGAGGAGTGGAATCCAAACGAACCACAGCATCTGAGGACGACATCTGGAAAAAAATAGTATCAAAAAAGACTGTACAGGGGTCATTTCTCTACCCATAAATAAAAAGCATGCATCTACAGTTAATAATGAAGCAGGTGAATCCCATAAAGATGAAAAAGAACTGTGCATAAATAAATAAATGAGTTCAGTACATAGTGCGTAAATGAAAAAGAAATATAAACAGGTACAGGTACAAAAGACCCTATCCTATCCTGATCTAAATAAAATCGGTATCATCTATGAAGGAAGGATCCTCGAACTGATCCCCTGGGGTCGTCGAGCTCGGAGGATCAAAGTTCATGTCAGGAATGTAGGGATGCGCTGTGGCATCAGATGAACTCGGGCCTGCATCATAACCCGCACCGTCTGGATCATAGACGTAAGCCTCCTCCGGGGTCCGGCCCAACGACCGAACAAACAGCGACAACTGATCTACCTGACGGGTCAATGTGGCGATCTGCTCAGCGTGGGTAGGGGTCCGAACACAGGCAGCCCAATCGGTCATCATCACCGAGCCTAGAACCATGTCTCCAAGAAAGAAAGTGGCCCGAGTCTGAGGACCGATGGTACGGGGCACCCACCAGGTACGGAAGGCATCACTCGTGCTGGGACCCGTCGAAAGCATCCGGCCGTCATCCCCCGCAATCATGATCTCTGAAGGCGGAGAATCTAGTGGCCAGGAGGTAGCGAAAGGAGGGGAGTACGGGATGCGGATCTCTCCAGTAACGCATCTGAAGGCGCGCTCCCCCAGGTACATAACCCATCCTCCAACACTCTGCAAAGTGAGGCGACGGGTGGAAAGTGCAAACTCCGGGCCGGTAGGATATCCATCTATAAACCCCACATCTAGATGCTCAGAAAGATAAGGCCTCCAGACGACCCCGGCAGCCGTGATCAGCTCCAGCTGGATGCGGCAGTGTGCAAAGCTGCCTGATATCGGGACCTCCTCTAGAGTGCTGTGATGCCATCGTCGGCCCCGGGGATAAGTATCAAGGCCGAGAGTAGTGACAGGCCTCAGGCATGGAAGACGCTCGTAGGCCCAGAACTGCGAACAGAAACAGTGAAAAGCATGAGAAACCGACAGACGCAGAAAGAAAAGAAATGAATTGACGGGAAATACATTAAGAAAAAAGAAAGAAGTCTCACCAGCAGAAAATGATAGAATCCAAGCCAAGCGTCTGTCTGGCCCTCCGAGCGTAGACGCATACCATGGAGGAAATAGGCAAAGGTGAATGACCCCCAGTCATAGTCACTGATGCGATCCACGTCTCTGACCGCTCCCACGACGCTGAAATGAATGGTGGAGGAATTGTTCCCTAGGAAACAACCCCTCATGATCGTCAGGAACAAGCGTCGGAGCAAGATGTCCCGGGTACCCTGATCCGCTGGAATGGGCAGCGCGTAGAGACCCCCGACTGCATCGACAGCCAAGGCACCGGATCGAATACTGCGGGCCTTAAAGACCCGGTCCTCAGCGGTAAAGCCCAATAGAGCCCGGACCTCCGCCGGAGTGATGTCGAGATCTAGAGGAACGCGGGACCCGGTAAACTCTATGCCCGTAATGTACCTCCAGTCCCATGGGGTCAGCACAACCTCGCAGTCAAGAAGGTGAAGAGACTGCGTCTGGTGGAACCAGCGCTCGGATAAGGCCCTCATGTAACCCCAGGGACACTGTCGGGGGGGGGATGATAGTGAAGAAATGACGGAGGCCCCAAGAATCCACCATAGCCCGGTAGTCGCTGTGCAGAGCCGTGTAGAGGGAGTAGATGTTGAACCAGTTGCCCCTCGGCTGGGTAAACTCGGGTACCTGGGGCAATCACCAAGGGGTCAGTCCGGATAAAAGGAGAATTGAGAAATTGAGAATAAAATCAGAATAGAACTGAATATACCTCGTTAGCCACGAGAGATGCTGAAGGGTGACGACTGAGATCCCGACCCAAAAGATCGGATATCTGCACAGAGGCGCCAGAAGAAGCCTGATGAGTAGATGGAGCCGGTATGCTGGAGGATGGCCCCTCTGCCGCGACCTCCGGAGGAGCAGCCTCCTCAACGTCCGGAGGACCAGGGCGAATGACAGCCTCCGCCAAACGACGAGCCTGACGGGTCCGAGGAGGAACAGGAGCGGGTGCAGCCCTACGACGGCGAACACCCGAGGTTCGTGACACGGAGGAACTACTATGAGCATCGGGATCCATGACTGGAATGGAACGGGCGAGAAAGAAGGTAAGTTCCCTTTTAAAATTATGTAATGAATATTCTAAATTTCTAGCCTCGTCATATAATTAATGCAACATGATGCATGGTTAAAAAAAAAAACAAAAAAAAAACAAAAAAAAAACAAAACGGCAGAGTTCCGTTTGTAAAATGGACATCCCATGCATATCCAAGCAGGTTTTTCAAAGAACTCAGGCCCCAACAGATCATATTTGCATTCATACATGTAAATAAAGCATGTAAAATACCATAAATGCATGATTTTCTTTCAAAAAGGAGCAAACGTATACGTGGGACCGCCTCATGAACATAAAATAGGACCCACACAGTTAAGACACAGCATGTATATATGATAGTACATTACATAGCATTGTAAAGCATACATTTTATCTCTAAAACATGCAAATAGTCAAATGTATAGCGAAACATTGAAGAAATTGAAAAGTGACCGGTCAAAGTGTTACCTGTAGCGTGTAGATCAATCCTACCGGAGCAGTTTTTGCAGGAAAGTTGAAAAATCGACAAAAAGTCCTTGCGAACAAGCAAACATCGCGAGAAATAGGTGTGAATTGGAAGTTGAAAGTGACAGATCTGGAAGCGGGGAACCGCTTAAACATGCCGATCTTGGCCGCAGATGTATCTGCGGCTGGCCGCAGATCAATCTGCGGCTGGCCGTAGATCCATCCGCGGCTGGCCCTGGTGGGTCCCACCTTGCTCCCTTGCAGCCAATTGACGTGCTGAGTAAAAAAGATTACGAGATGGGTGACCGGCGACGATACCCGGCCCCGACGAGACGATCGACCGGCGACGATAACCGGCGATCATGAGATGGATGTCCGGCGACGATAACCAGCTCCGACAAGATAACCAACCGGCGACGATAACCGGGGGTTACAAGATGGGTGACCGGCGACGATACCCGGCCCCGACGAGACGATCGACCGGCGACGATAACCGGCGATCATGAGATGGATGTCCGGCGACGATAACCGGCTCCGACAAGATAACCAACCGGCGACGATAACCGGGGGTTACGAGATGGGTGACCGGCGACGATACCCGGCCCCGACGAGACGATCGACCGGCGACGATAACCGGCGATCATGAGATGGATGTCCGGCGACGATAACCGGCTCCGACAAGATAACCAACCGGCGACGATAACCGGGGGTTACGAGATGGGTGACCGGCGACGATACCCGGCCCCGACGAGACGATCGACCGGCGACGATAACTGGCGATCATGAGATGGATGTCCGGCGACGATAACCGGCTCCGACAAGATAACCAACCGGCGACGATAACCGGGGGTTACGAGATGGGTGACCGGCGACGATACCCGGCCCCGACGAGACGATCGACCGGCGACGATAACCGGCGATCATGAGATGGATGTCCGGCGACGATAACCGGCTCCGACAAGATAACCAACCGGTGACGATAACCGGGGGTTACGAGATGGGTGACCGGCGATGATACCCGGCCCCGACGAGACGATCGACCGGCGACGATCACCGGCGATCATGAGGTGGATGTCCGGCGACGATAACCGGCTCCGACAAGATAACCAACCGGCGACGATAACCGGGGGTTACGAGATGGGTGACCGGCGACGATACCCGGCCCCGACGAGACGATCGACCGGCGACGATCACCGGCGATCATGAGGTGGATGTCCGGCGACGATAACCGGCTCCGACAAGATAACCAACCGGCGACGATAACCGGGGGTTACGAGATGGGTGACCGGCGACGATACCCGGCCCTGACAAGACGATCGACCGGCGACGATCACCGGCGATCATGAGGTGGATGTCCGGCGACGATAACCGGCTCCGACAAGATAACCAACCGGCGACGATAACCGGGGGTTACGAGATGGATGACCGGCGACGATACCCGGCCCCGATCGAGACGATAGATTGAAAGAATGAACCCAACGACTAACAAACACGGTCAGAGGGTTAAAGCATCGACACTCTTGCGGATAGTTTGCATGCGTTACATCTTGTGTTGCATCATAAATCAGATGTGTTGCATCATATATGTATTGTCAATTCTTATACACTGCCATTCATGCATCGGGTGTCTGTTTCTTTATCCTGTTCATTTCATTTAACATTTCATAAACATGATAAAGAGGGGCAGCTGTAGACACCCAAATTTTGCACTTCGTATACTAACCTTGACAGGAGGGCAAATTCGTCAAATGGATCGGCCTGCGAGAGCAAAAGATGGAAAAAATACGAACACTCGACGCCACCATGATAATTTGCAGCCGAAATCGACATGACAGCAGGGCTATCCGAATTTGGCATTCTCGGAAGGTGTGGCGCGCTTCCCGGAAATTCCCGGACTGCGGAATACGAGCCTGTCAGCGAAAACCGACATTGCGGCACGAAAATCGAGGCGTGGCACGAAAATCGAGAAAGTCAAGCCCGCCAGCCGCGGATAGATCTGCGGCCAAATGAGTGCGCCTTTCTGGAAAGTCAGATCCCGAAAACCGGGCTGAGTGGCGAGCCAGCTGGCCAGCCGCAGATCCATCTTGCGGCCAGCCGCAGATTGATCTGCGGCTGGCTTTGGCCAGCCTATTTAAACTCAGCTTCGGACAGTATACAAGAGGTTGAGCAGTTTGGCGGAAGAAGAAGAAAATCAGCAGCAGTTTTAGCTCGGAAATAGAGAGAAATAGCACAAATTCTTGCAACAATTGAGAGAAAAAAGAGAGGAAGTTTCTTTGTTGTTAGATTATATCAATATATCTCATATTTCAATCAAATACACAAGTTTCTACACAATTTTGGTATCATTTGCAAGGTGAAAATCTCATTATTTTTGCAACTTCTATCATGTCATTTGGCTAAATTTAATTGCAATTTTCAAGAATATTGTTGAAAAAATCATGGATTAGGGATTATTGGTGAGGGTTCCATTGGAACGAGATTCTTCCCAATAATCCGATGATATCTAATTGACGAAATTTCTAGCTTATTTATGGATATATATTAGGCGTAGTTTGATTGATTGTATTTTTAGGATGTGTTAGGCAATCTACGTTGTTGTTATTGTAGTATTCATTTTGTGAGTATGTAGTAATCGTGGTTGTGAGCCTAGGAAAGCGACCCCGTGGTTCAAATCCGATGATGGACGTTTTGGTGTATGTAATAGATTCAAGATGCTTGTTTTGTAATATGTAACTGTCGGGCCTTAAAACGACGCTAAGGCGAGAATCGGGTTTAAGGCCCCGTATTAGTGGAATATGTGATTGTTGGCGTTCGGGGATATTTTGATGGCTTACATGCCCATGGATAGCCCCGACGCATGTTTATACTTGATTAGATTTTTGAGGCGCCAAAAGGATTTCAAAAAGATTAAACGATAAGGATCTTTTCTAAAAATCAATCAAAGTAGGATATTAGCATCACGAGGCTAAAAATTTGGGAAACGCTAACGAACGTCGATTCCTATTTAACGAGAAAGCTAAAGAAAATCGTTTTCAAACATCACAAGAAATGGTTTTGTGAAATAAATGACGTTTTATTAAACCGTTGTGCATAGGGTGAAAGAGATCCTAGAAGTTGCCCATCATTTGAGTTACGAAAGCAACGTATAGATCTTGATTCCTATTTTGATGAAGGTTTAAAACTCTTGTTTTGCCAAAACAACCCCTAATGAAAATTCCATGGCTTTTGACGATTAAAATCAAATCTTTCTCATAAAAAAATTAAGCTTTCTCGTATTAAAGGAAAAGACATCCTAAAGCACTCTTCAAAATAAAGCACGTCTCTTTCATAAAATACCCGAAAGAATTTCTTCCATACAGAACTCACCATAACATTCATTCAGGCACACAGACACACACACACGCGCACACATACACATTTTATGAGATAAAGGATAGGAAAGTATCAAGATTGCGGTAACCGTGTTTCACGGGAGTCGAGGGGTGCCTAACACCTTCCCCTCACTTAAAGCAAGCCCCCGAACTCTATGAATCTCGATTCGCAGACCAATTAATTCGGAGTCACATATGAGCCAGCGATTTATAAAAAATAAAAAAAACTCGGATGAGTTGGTACATCCATTTCAAATATACCAACTGGCGACTCTGGTTAATCGGCTCATCATAAAAAACAATCTTTCAAAACCCCGTCGATCTCAATGCCGACCTTTTCCAAAAATCATCTAAACCAAAAGGCTAAATTGGAAAAGACAAAAAAGGACAAGCGGATAAAACCGGCGTCGACAGCATACTACTGATTCATGCTTTAAAACACATCAAACAAACATTTTAAGCCGATCAAAAGCTCTGACAAAAAGGCTTGTCAAACTGTTCTTGACTGCCAAGAACAGTTTGAGTTTTGGATCAAATTCGACCCTTTAAACGTTATGGTTACTTGTTTAACCAACCCAGATCATCATATAACATGTTTACACATACCCGTAAACATCTAAAACACAAAAATTTTGCAGGCTTGAAGATCAAACATAAAATTAGGGTTTGCACCTTTTTCTTCAAAGTTTTGATTCCTAGCTTCTGATTCTGAACTTGTGGTTGCTAGGGCTTGATATGGTATGTTTCTAAGTGTATAAGCTTTGAAATTTCGTAGGCTTGCATGATCAGATCTCATTCTATTTATAGTGACTTGAATTATGGTTTCCTAGGCTTTATTTTCTAAATTTTGCCTCCAAAAATATCTAGGCTTGGGACTTGTGCTACTCTAATATGATCTTGGGCACCTACTTATGCTGGAGTGTGTCAAGCACAAGCTTGCACACTCCTAGCTTCATTTTCATTGGCTAGGATTTCATTTTTGATTTATTTTACTTACTAATTAAAATTTGATTTTTGTTAATTATGTTTATAATGTTAATTTAAGTTTAGTCATACCCTAATTATGGTTATATATCATAATTAAGGTTTAACATTTTATAATTTAGGGTTATTGAACCAAATTAGGGTTTTAGGGTTTCTAATTAGGGTTTAGGGTTTTTAATTTCACAATTAGGGTTAATCTTCCGTTTAGGGTTTACTTTAATCTTAATAATTCATAATTAATATTATGATTTATTATTTAAATCTTAATTATATCAATTAAGATTATTATACAATAATTAGGGTTTTAATTGAGCAATTCGGACAACTGTTACCAATTAGGGTTTTCAAATTAGGGTTTCTATTTCCGTTTAACATTCTAACCCTAATTAGCTTATTTTAGAATTTTATCAGTTAATATAATATTATATTAATGTCGAAGCACGACAAAGCACTTCGTCATTTCTAAGCACGACACAGCAGCTTACAAAAAAATAATTTGCCGAGATGCTTCTCGGTGAATTCGCCGGAAGCACGACAAATCATTTTGTCCGATTAAGCACGACACAGATGCTTGGCGAAAATTTTTTATTTGACCTAATTTTTTAATAAAATACACAATCACATAATATCAAGTCAGAACAAGAAATTTCATTTCATAAACCCATAATTTACATTTACAAATCTTATTAGGGTTTGAAATATTACAGATGGAATGCATGACTCTATGATAGAACTGCATAAATATATGAAATTGTTTAGAATTCTGTCAAAGGATCATTCTCTCCTTAAAGAGGAAAAAGAGAAAGCAGTCATAGAGTTAGAAACTGCTCTACGAACGGCTAACTCATGTACCAATCTTGAGGCTGAGAATGCTAACCTAAGACTTGTAAATGAGCTGAACACTCAGAGAGAGTTAATTCTGTCTCAAAGATCCAAGAACTAGAAAAGACTATCTCATCATGGAACAAATCCTCTCTGACTATGGATACCATAATCTCTAGTCAAAGATCAATGGCTAACCGATCAGGACTGGGTTTCTGTAATTCTCCTTCAGAAATCTCAGTGGCTGAGCCTATGGAAGCTAATGATAATAGATCTCCTAAATTTAATAAGAAAATTGTATTTGTGAAATCCCTACAGGATATTAATACTTCTCATTCAAATTCTGCAAATCAAAGTATTGTCTCCCACACCAATCTAGGATTCAAGAAATCAAAGAGTAAGTCAAATTCTGCATTCAAGTCACGAAGGGTCGTAGAACATATCAAGACTCTCTCTACGAACCAACCTGACAAGAATCGTAGAGATAACTTCGACTCTACGAAAACTATGAATCATAGAAGTGAAAGAAAACAGAATGGAGTCAAGCCAAAAGGTGTGAAGTACTATCATCCATATATTTCTAAGACAAAAAGGAATCCATACTTACACACAAATATGCATTATATTCAATGTTACACCTGCCAGAAACATGGTCATAAAGCTGTTGAATGTCATTTCAACTTTTTTTATCATGTACTGCACAGACCCAAAATCAAACAGATTTGGGTTCCCAAGGTTACTAATGAGTATGGACCCAAGCAATATTGGATACCAAAATGAAAGTTGATCCTTCCTGCAGGTACAAAGCTCCACTGAATCAACCTGGTACCTTGATAGTGGATGCTCTAGGCATATGACAGGCAACAAAGCTCTTCTGTCAAATTTTGAAGAAAAAGATGGTCCTGAAGTCATCTTTGGTGATAAAAATTCTGGAAAGACAAGAGGATATGGTTCTGCTGGGAATGGTGTCGTGTCTTTCAGCAAAGTGGCATACGTTGAAGGACTGAAACACAATCTTCTCAACATCAGCCAACTGTGTGATAAAAATCATCAAGTCACCTTTCTCAACAACCAGTGTCAAGTCAGGGACATGAAGACCAACTCATTGAAGCTGATAGGAACCAGAGAAGGAAATGTCTATACTGTCAACCTTGCTGAGTTAAGACCTGATGAAGCTGTATGTTTTCTTGCCAAAGCTTCTGAAGATCAGTGTTGGCTATGGCATAGGAGGTTGTCTCACTTAAATTTCAAAAGCATGTCGAGACTTGTCTCAAATGACTTAGTTATAGGACTGCCAAAGCTCAACTTCATCAAAGAAAAACCTTGCAAAGCATGTCAGTTTGGAAAGCAAACAAAAAGCGCATTCAAAAGCAAGGCAATCAACTCAAATGATAAGCCCCTTATGTTACTCCATATGGATCTCTTCGGGCCTATTCCAACAACAAGCCTTGGTGGAAAGAAATACTCGCTGGTGATAGTGGATGACTACACCAGATTCACATGGGTATTCTTTCTGAGCTCTAAGGATGAAACCAGCCCTCACTTGATCAAGTTGTTCAAACTTGTCATGAATGAGAAAGAGGAGAAGATCAAGGCTATCAGGAGTGATCATGGAAGAGAATTTGATTTCACTGAGGTAGAACTTTACTGTGAAGAAAACGGCATCAATCACAACTTCTCCGCCCCAAGAACTCCACAACAAAATGGAGTAGCTGAAAGGAAGAATAGGACATTGATTGAAGCTGGGAGAACATTATTGGCAGCTGCTCAACTCCCTGAGTATTTCTGGGCAGAACCTATCAGCACTGCATGCTACACTCAAAATAGGTCTCTCATTAACTCCCTCCTCAAGAAGACTCCCTACGAATTATGGAAAGGAAGGAAGCCAAACATCAGTTACTTTCGTGCCTTTGGTTGTCTATGCTACATCCTCAACAACGGCAAAAAGTACCTAACCAAATTCCAACCCAAGTCAGATGAAGGAATCTTCCTCGGTTATGCTATGGACAGCAAGGCCTACAAAGTATTCAACAAGGAATCATTAAGTGTTGAAGTCTCTATTCATATCACATTTGATGAGTCGAAATCAAAGAAGAAAACCTCCTCACTCAATGATCCGGCAGAGGAGGACTCTACGATCAATGAGTCCAAAATCGTAGAGTCAGGCTTTATGATCATCGAGCCAGAAGCAGAAAGCACAGAGCAAGAAGAAGCAAACATAGACCTCATTATGCCTGACAATGAGTCACTACAACCTGAACCAGAAATCAACCTGGAGGAACTCAGACAAGAAGGCACCAGAACTGATGTTCCAAGAAGAAGAAGATGGACAAAGGATCATACTGAAGATCTGATAATTGGAGATACTAATGCAAGAGTCAGGACAAGATCAGCAACTCAAAATGAATGCATCTACCTAAGCTTTCTTTCTCAAATAGAGCCCAAAAAGGTAGAAGAAACACTAGAAGATTCAAGCTAGACAGAGGCCATGCAAGAAGAACTCAACCAGTTTGAAAGAAGCAAAGTCTAGAGACTAGTTGAAAGGCTAACACAACATCCAGTCATAGGCTCCAAATGGGTTTTCAGGAACAAGATGGATAAAGATGGTATTATCACAAGAAACAAAGCAAGACTGGTAGCTAAAGGTTACTCACAAGAAGAAGGGATTGACTATGATGAAACCTTGGCTCCAGTTGCAAGATTGGAAGCAATCCGAATCTTTCTTGCCCATGCAACCCACATGAGATTTAAAGTCTTCCAAATGGACGTCAAGAGTGCTTTCCTCAATAGAGAACTTCAAGAAGAGGTCTATGTAGAACAACCTCCAGGTTTTATCAATCCAACTCTTTCTAATTATGTTTATAGATTAGACAAAACATTGTATGGATTAAAACAAGCACCTAGAGCATGGTATGAAACACTGACCAACTTTCTCACAGAAAAAGGATTCACTAGAGGTAGAGTAGATACCACTTTATTCCTAAGAAAACACAAGGATAAATCACTTCTAGTTCAAATCTATGTGGATGATATTATATTTGGTTCAACTGATGAAAAACTGTGTGAAAGGTTTGCCAAGCTAATGTAGAGTAAGTTCGAAATAAGCATGATGGGAGAACTGAATTTCGTACTTGGACTTCAAGTGAAGCAAACTGATGAAGGTATATTCATCAACCAAGCCAAATACATTAAAGACCAATTAAAGAAATATGGCATGGAGTCAGCTTCCATCATGAAAACCCTCATGGCACCTGCAACCAAGCTTGACAAAGATGAGGAAGGTAAAAGTATTGACATTACTCAATACAGAGGTATGATTGGATCTCTCCTATACCTAACTGCCAGTAGACCAGATATCATGTTTGCCACTTGTATTTGTGCTAGATTTCAAGCTACTCCTAAGGAATCTCATTTATTAGCTGTAAAGAAGATCTTCATGTACCTTAAAGGAACACCAAATTTGGGACTCTGGTATCCCAAGGAGTCACCCTTTGAGTTAATGGGATATTCAGATGCTGACTATGCAGGATGCAAGATAGACAGAAAAAGCACAAGTGGTACATGTCAATTTCTTGGAAATAGACTCGTCTCCTGGTTTAGCAAAAAGCAAAACTTAGTTTCAACCTCTACTGCAGAAGTTGAGTATATTGCTGCAGGCAGTTGCTGTGCACAAATCCTATGGATGAAAAATCAGTTAGCTGATTATGGTTTTGTGTTTAAATCTATCCTAGTTCATTGTGACAATACTAGTGCAATTGCTATAACTCATAATCCTGTCATGCATTCAAGAACCAAGCACACAGATATAAGATATCATTTCATTAGAGATCATGTGCAAAGTGGAAATATAGCATTACATTATATTCCTACTGAAAATCAGCTTGCTGATGTATTTACAAAACCCCTAGATGAATCTAGATTCAACATGCTGATAAGTGAACTTGGAATGCTAAATTTACATCCATAATATTATGCTTTGAAATCTACTAACTCTGCAGAAAGAAAGTTCGTAGAGTAACGAAAACTAGAAAAACATACAGCTCAAAGGAAATTAAGCTGCCAGACGTACTCTACGATCGTCGAGTAAGATGGAGATCATAGAATAGAAAGGGCTCTACGATCGCCGAGACGTACTCTACGATCGTCGAGCAAGATGGAGATCGTAGAATAGAAAGGGCTCTACGATCACCGAGACGTACTCTACGATTGTCGAGCAAGATGGAGATCGTAGAGTAAAAAGGGCTAAAAAATGGAGCTAAGGGCAAAACAGTCTTTTCCCTTCGGCTTAAAACGAGCATGCATCCAACACGTGAATCTTAGCCCACTCAGCAGAAAAAGAAGGAAGTTTTCACTAACTCATTTCAAATTATTTCTTCTGAAAACTCTTCCTCTCCATCCTCGCTGAAACCCTAGCTCTCCGCTTCAATCAAACTCTGAGCAAAGTTCGTCCTTGTACAGAAAAATCAAAGAAATTCTCAAATGGCACTCTCACCAGTAATCTCAGGCAACTCCCTCGACTTTGAAGAATTTGCTTCAGCTAAAACGAAGTACAATAGAATCACCTCTCTGCTACGACAATCAGGACTCTACGAAGCCCTTGACACCAATACTCTAGTATATCCAACATTGGTGAGGGAATTCTATTCAAATGGAATTATTGGGGACGGAATCTTGTCCACGAAGGTCAAAGGGATCTCGCTTCAACTATGTGCCTCAGAAATCAATGTAGCCCTAGGCTTCAAAAATGACAGGCTCACAACTCTTCAGTTCATCAACACCGAAGAAGGGCTGAAGCGAATGCATCATGAGAACAACCCAAGGCTGAGGGGATTAAAGAAAAAGGAATTCCCTCAAAAGTATGAATTCCTTGCTGATATTATTGGTAAATGCATTCTATGCAAAGATTCATCTCATGATTCTGTCAATGACACTCAGCTCAGAATCATGACTGCTATTGTGAAGAAGATCCAACTGAACTATGGTGCTCTTCTCTTATAATCGATTAGAAACTGGGTATCAAATGATGGAAAGACCCAAGGGGCAAGGAAAATGTTTTGTGGCAGGTTCATCAGTATTATTATTCAAAAAGCACTAGGAGACCGCATTGGGGATGATGAAGGAGAGGCTATAAATTTCTACAAAAGAATAACTCAAAAGTTATTCGTGAACTAGAAAAAGAATCCAGTTGGGAAGTTAAAATCAGCTCAGATAGAAGACAGCGAGAAGACTTAGAGTGAAGTAAGAAAGCCTTCTATGAAAAATATGTTTGTAGTTGTAGAAACTGAAGAGGTGGATCAGGAGGTGCCAGCACTAACCAGGAAAAGCAAAGGGAAAAAGAAGGCAGTATCCCAAACTGAAGAAGAACCTCAAGGGTCATCAAATGAAGGACCTACATCGTCTGCTGTTCAAACTAGGCCTTCCCTATCCTCTAAAGCAGAGAAGAAGAAGAGAAAGCAAATGGAAGAAGCTTCTGGAGAAACACAACCAACTTTAAAGGTGTATCATAAGAAGGGAAAACACAGCTCTAAGCAAAGCCTCCCAACGATCACTTAGAATCCTCACTCTACGTTCGTAGAGTCAAGAACAGAAGCAGCTGCAGAAGAAGTTGGTCGGCCTGACCCAATATCCACCAATGCTGAACAACTGGTTGGGAAGGTTGCTAAACCCGATCCAAAGAAAACAAAGAAGAGGTTGATAACCTTAGCTCAAAAAGAGCTCAATAAAGAAATGCTAAGAATCAAAGAAGAAGAAATCAGAATGGCCAATCAAACTGTCGCTCCAACTGAGGGGGAGAAACAAGAAGCTCATGAACAAAGAGGTCCTCATATTAAAGGGGAGACACCTAATGCTCCTGCGCCTGTCACTGCTCATATTGAGGGGGAGCAATCTGAAGGTTATTATGATGGTTCGCCCATCCCTGAAGAGCCTAATACTCGTGATGAGAGAGATCAATAGAATATGAAGTTCAGAGATGAATGGGAAGAAGGAGAGAAAGAGACAATGCCTAAACATGATGGGGCTATAGAGATCAGTGATGAATCTAAAGATGAAGAGGAGGATGAAAGCCTAGAAATCATTGCTGAAGGCAGAGGTGGAAAGAGGCATTTTATCTACAACTGCTTATTTAACTACTTGCCAAGAATGCCATTTCATCAAGCACTAATGGTCAATTCTTGGGATCACATGTTCTGGGCCTTCAAAACCTATCCAGCCATTACAGTGCTTGCTCAAGAATTCCCCAGCACTGGCTCTTTCGCTCAGAAGCTATTGACAAACCATCCCTTTCAGGTTAACGGGCAAAAGGTATACTTCATTCCCTCATCATTTAAGTTAAAACACTCTCTATTGCCCTATTACTATCGCTTTGATGAGATTCCAAGATGGAATGAGGTCATCCTTGACCCAACAAGTCTACTTCCAGTTACAGGGTCTCAAAACTCTGTCTCTGATGAACCAGATACTCAACCATCTCCAGTCGTAGAGTCTCTAAACCCTATGACAAATGCTGAGCTCACCCTCTATAGACAAAACGTAGAGTTAACCCACTCTACGATTAACTCCACGATTGTAGCATGTGCTAACCCTATGAACGTCAATCAAACTACTTCCTCTCCCACACTTCAAACAACTGCCCAAAATATTCCTACTGACATACCGTCCTCCTCCCATCATGATTACTTTCACCTGGCCATTGCTTTGGCACATCTCCAAGATAGCAATAAGGGAGATTCTCCAAATGAGATCCAGCAAATACTTGAGCGTGTCAAACTCATTCCTACAACGGCTGAATTGACTGATCTCACTGTCGGAATGGCTAAAGATATGGAAGAAAATCTTGAAGCAAATTCTCTTGCCCTCCATAAAAGGTTCAATGACCTTATTGATGCTGTCAATGCTCACACCAACAATCTTGGTACTGAATTAACCAAAAGATTGAGGAAAATCATCCAAGAATTAATGAATGGCATTGACAAAAGGGACAAATTCTATCAAAAGGAAATTGCTGCACACAAATCAGCAGTTATCTTCCTTCAACAGACCCAGACCGCTCAAAGCAAACTCATGACTGAGAAACTCTTTGATCTGAGCACCTCCATCAACAACTTCCAGCACATATCTCTCCAACAGATGGAAAGGACTAACAATGCTCTCGCCCTTATGCACCAGCAACAAGAAAGGACTGAAGCTCAATTCGTAGAGCAGAGAGCTGATAACACTCAATCTCGATCTCAAATGCAAGAACTGGTGCGAGGTGTTGAGAAACTTTCCCAAGAGGTTCGAAGGTTAGATGCTGACATAAAGGGGGAGAAATCAAAAGGCAAAGAAAGAAGGGAATCAAGCAGCAGCAGGGGAAGAGAGCAACCAAAACCAAGACAGACCTGGCAGCCCGAATCATCAATATCAGGAGAAGAGGAGCCCATCAATGCAATTCCCATAAGAGGTGAAGTTCCTGGATCCTACAGAAGAATGCCTGATGTAACCCTAACAGGAGTTCGCATACCATCAGGAAATCCTACAGTGTTAAATAGACACTTGCATGGAACTCACCTATATGGTGAAGAAGGAAGTCATGTACCCTCTTCTGGTCTCAGTTGAGAGTAGATTGAAGAATTCCAGCAGATGACCGAAGAAGGCAGGGAAATCTTCAGAAGAAGAACTGCATATGAAAGAGCCAATCCCCCAGGGGCCAAGAGAGGAGCACGAGGAAGGAGAAGCTAAGGTTAGCAATCTTTTGTAAATATTCTCTTTCCCTGTATTGATGAAACTGTCATACAATGTAATATTCATTTTATCATCAATAAAATTCATGATTTCATCTAGAAATACAGTTGCTCACTGTACTATAAGACATGTTTATTTCTTTAAGCATCTGCATTAGAACTGATGATATGATTCAACTACTGGTTATGTCACCATCAAATAGGGGGAGATTGTTAGGAATCATGGTTTAAATTTGATGTTGTGCTGTTAATGAATATGTGTGTCAGTAGCTAGGATTGTAAAGTCCTTAATGAAAGACATATGTACAAGGACTTAGGAAAGAGAAGATCAAATATGTTGGGATGATCTAAGTTGCATTGAATATCTGTCATATCCAAGCAAATTGTAAAGTCCTTTATTGAAGGTGATGTACAAAGGACTTAGAATAGAAAAGATCAAAGTTGTTAGGTTGATCTTATGTGCTGATCGTAGAGTATTGCCATACTCCAAGTAAAAGGACGTAGAGCTTCCTTGGCAGGACGCAGAGCTTCCTCAGCAGGACGTAGAGCTTCCTCAGCAGGACGTAGAGCTTCCTTGGTAGGACGTAGAGCTTCCTCGGCAGGACGTAGAGCTTCCTCGGCAGGACGTAGAGCTTCCTCGACAGGACGTAGAGCTTTGTCGGCAGGACATAGAGCTTACTCGACAAGACATAAAGCTTCCTCAGCAGGACGTAGGGCCTTCTCGACAGAACGTAGGGTTGTCCCTACATCTCAAGACAAACTCTCATAAATCGTAAAGTAGTCTATGCCAGTACTCACAGACTAAATCAGCACCTCTTATGAAGAACTTAAAGGCAAAACATTGATGCTATTTCAGAATGATCAAAATGAAATATGAAGATCACAGTGAATATCTGCAAGTATCAAACGACTATAAACACACTGACGACACTACGACTAAGCAAGAACGTGGAGTCAGACGTCAGACGAGCAACTCAGATCTGAAAAATGAATATTCTAAGTTGACCATTACAAACAGATAGTAGAATGACCTGCTCAAGATAGTTGCTGAATATTAAACAAATAAGTGGGGAGCAAATAGCTACAGTCTGCAGACGATCAAAGCACTATCCCTACCATTGTCTTAATATCAGACTAATGGAAGTTGACTCACCCCACTACTGCAGTCAACAAGGAATAAACTATTCCTAAGCTCAGCAACACATCTCAACGGGAGAATCAGATACAATGGCCACATTTCAACGGAAAGATTCTCAAGAACATCTACATAAGATAGAAGGATTGAAGTTTCAAATCAAGCAAGAATAACGAAAAGAAGATAATATCTGAAACACCATCATTCTACATTCCAAAGGGAAACATCTTGCTTCGCTGCTGAGTTTATCAAACCATATGCTTCAAGCAACTCAGTAGCAACAAAACAAATCACTCTCTATCAAGTGAAAGGGTCAATAGCTGACCAACCTAAGTCAAGTCTGCTGGACTTGCTGAGTACCAAAGGGTACCATAGATTCTAAGGCTGCTTGTCTTAGCTTACAAAGTTCCAAGGCTGCTGGCTTTGAAGAGTACATTGAGTACTGGTGTTCCAAGACTACGGGTCTTGAAGGAATCTTTGTGATTCAGTTGTAACGATATCCTTAGTGGATTTGCTACTCGAGGAATAGGACAGTGGAGTAGGAGTCTTGTGTGCTCCAAACCACTTAAAGCCTTGTCTCTATCTCTTTACATTTCTTAATTGCCATAACTGCTATAACTGTTTTATCACTGCTGTATTGTATTCTCTACTACTGGTATATTTCTACAAGGGGTTCTTACAAGTTATTTTCCGCTGTGCTTAGTTACTCTATATATTAACTAAACCATTCAGCCATCTTTTGTATAAAAGAAGAAAGAAACTTTAAAAGTTTTAAAGAATCTATTCAACCTGCCTTCTAGATATCTTTTGTGCCTCTGGAAACTAACACGTTCTTTTGTCAATTCCTGCAATGCCCTTTCCATCTTCCACACCTTATTCCTTAGTTCTTGAACTTCAACTGATACTTGACCATCTACGACTACTACTCTACCTTTCTCTCCATCTTCTACCTCTATTTCTGGCTGTACCTTAGCCTCTTTGGAATCTACTTCTTCATCTTCATTCAGTTCCATTTCGGGGTACTCGTCATGATCACTTCCTAGATTTACCATAGGTTCGTCTTTTAAGACTTTCTCAATTGACTCACTCTGAGCTGCCACCGCGACTAATGGCATTGGTGCAGCTGCTAACATCTCAGTAACCACATGGGTTTCTCCAATCTCGTCATTTCCTAACATCCTACAATCAATTTTAAACAACTTAATTAGTACATTACTAATAAACACCATTCGTAACTACTAAATATCAACATCTTACTATTGATGAATTTCCTCAGTCCATCATTTAGAACTCTAAATCAGTTTTTCTATCTTTCTTACGGTTATATTCCTAAGGCTTTTTCCTCCACCTAAGGTTTATAACCTACAGCTCTTATACCAACCTGTGACGCCCCAAAATCCGGGTCCCTTGAACCTCAGATTCGGTGCTCACGGTACAACATACACATCTCATCTAACTACCCATTCATACATGAATTATATCATTCATTACATTACCTTAATAAAAACATACATTAAAACATAATTATATCATCGTCATCCTAGGTTAACTAACCTTAACATTACTTGTCTATTAATATAAAAGACTTAAGCAAAATTATATTATAATAATCGTTAAACAACTTGATACTACTCGGTCGCCTTCGCTTTGCCTTTGTCCTTATTGGAACCCTCTGCTACCTCGGCTTTAGCTGAAATATTTTATTTAAGTAAGGGTGAGAAACGAGTTTGCTCAGCAAGTTAAAGCGTACAATAAAAGATGTATTATAAATAGAAGAGTTTAACTTTCTAGAACTTCAACAATGATTCAAAGATTTTGAAGTAACTGAACAATAGATCATTTCAAGTAACAAGAAGTTTCTTGAATTTCATGCTGAATAATACATCAATAATGAAAGAGTTAAATTCTTTCGAGATTTCAACAATATCCAATCGATTAAGATGAATTAGCAATACTGCAACAATATTCAATACATAGGGTTATTCCTAGATTTCATGCTGAGTGATCACAAATGGATCAAGAACTGTTAGAGGAATCATCAGTTATTATTATTACTAACTGCCTCAAGAGTAAAAGTTAGCTATAAAAACTAATCTTTACTCTTCTGCAAGTACGTAAGGTGATCAGCCTTATTGTACCCAAGATTATGCATAATTCTCAAACATAACGCACGGTTGGGTTACCGACAATAAAATTTCTCCTGATTTATTTTTTAGGGTTATTCATCTCAGTCTTACATCATGAGTCTGAACCACATCAATATGGTTTAGATTACTTTTAAAGAAATACTTTGAGTTTAACATATTATATCAATTTTTGATCTAGTCGAATCAAATGGCATATATCTTTAATAACGAATTAGTTCCAATAATAGAACGTTTCATGCGATATCAATTTAACATTAGTCTAGCCGAAACAACTAGCTAAGACATAGCTAATAAACAGTTATTTGGTCCAGCTGACACAACTAGCTGAGACATGACTCATAAACAGTTGATGAATAAAGAATTCTAATTATATCACAGTTCAAATAGTAGAACAGAAATTTAATTGCCCAAAGTGCGAATATCAATAATCGTAGATGTTGAATAATTGTCAATAATTAATCCACTAGCATACTTGAAATATAATAACTCAAGTTTGAGTTAGGGAACTTGTAATAATGTAAGAAGTTTAGGGTTAGGAACTTGCAACATATAAACATTCATAAAAATAATCAGGAACTTGCCTTGGTCGTTGACTACTGCTACGCAATTTAATATGACGTCTTTCGTAAGACCTATCAGTTATAAGATTAATCTTTCAATCAACAAATCATATTACACCTTATAATATCACTTCTTTATAAGTAAATTATCTAACATTTAACCACATAATCAAATATTAGATAACACCTTAACACCATACGCATTCATAATTCTAAAACTAGCACACATCGAATTTTTAACAGTGTTCAATATAGTATGCTGAGTGGTTTCCTACAAACAACTAACAAACTAGTTTCTGTCTCATCGACACTGTTTTCATAGTGAGTTAGATCGGTTAGTAGTTCGTATATACCTCCACTCCCTAAAGGAATCGTTTAGCCTAGATAATATACATCAACTATTAAAGAAAACGATTGTACCACTACTTTATCATATACCTTATGAATTAACACTAAGTCTTTCATAATACAAGTCTTTCTTTATGATCCCTGTTGTCAGATTTCACAATCAACAATTACGTGCAAGTATACACGATCAACAAGTAATAAAGTGATAAGATAGAGTGTCGAACCCACAGGGAATCTCTGTTCAATAATTTCCAACTACTAGTCCTATATCAATTCAATTTTATTTAAACAATCACAATTTGTATAACGATTAAAGCTAATTAAATTAAAACTAAGAATAAAAACTAACACAAAGGTTGAAGTTCAGATTTTTAAAGGCTTAAGACTACAAAATCCCCAATTATGTAATACAAACTAATTATCCAATTCATCCAATTATTAACTTCAACAGAGTTGTTAACAGGAATTCAAAGTTATTCATAAGCCCTATCCCAAGTGATCAAATAAAATTATCTAACTCAATTAATTCTGCAATATTCCTATGCAAAACTAAAGAATTAAATTCATTAAACACCTATTCCCAATAGTTCATGCAGCGAAGAGATATCCCTATTCACTTCACAACCCTAATTATTCATCCCATGCAAATAATTAAGAATACATGCTATCACATTCAGATCTAACCCTAGATTTCATCTCCCGAATTCATCTAAAGTATCCCGCTAATTGATGATCAGACAATTAATCAATAAACACAAAATATGATAGACAACTCAATATGAAGTAATAACTAGAATCAAATAGATAACTAATCCATAAACATAAAAGATTCAATTGTAGCCTTAATTGCAAATTTAGTTCATACTGAAAATAGAAATCATGAATCCCAAATAAGTCATCACAATTAAATTACAAATCTAAGATAGAGGATAAGAAAAACTCAGTAGAAGTTCTTCAATCTTCAAGTCTCTAATCTGAATTCCTTGCGATGCTTCTCTAGTCTCCAATCTCGCAATTCAGCTCTATATCTCAATCCTTACGTATGTATGTAACTATGAATGTATCTATGTATGTTTTCCCCTCTATTTCCATCTCTCTCTGTCTCTTTTATAGTTTCTGAATAAATTAGTAGAAAGAATCCAATTCCAAATCAACTTCCCAAAAGAACTGCATTAAAATATTTTTTCCCTTCTGCGCATTCTCGCCCCGGTGAGAAATTTAAGCCTGAGATTCTCGCCCCGACGAGAATGCTTCTGCTGCCCGAATCAACCACGACGTCTGCTGGAAAAATAGCCATAACTTCTTCGTCCGAACTCGGATTAATGCGATTCAAGAGGCTACAGAAAGATAAGAAGTAGCTCTACAACTTTCATAACTGGAACTCGTTGAGATACCGATCAGAGAAAGGTCCATAATGGCCAGAAAATAGATGCTATGTAAAATTCATGCCAAATCTGATGGTAAAATGATCATAACTCTCTCATACGAACTTCAAATTGGATGGTTCAAGATGTTCCCGAAAGCTGAGATCAAGATCTACAACTTTCGTTCTTTGAATTTTGAGAGAATCGGATTGGATCATGGGTGAAATTGAGCCGCAAGCAGCTGCTATGTCAATCGGAAGCTCAAAAATGGCAAACAAGACACCCAAGCGTTGACGTACAAATGGCTTTGCTTTATTTCCTACAAAACCAATGCATAAACAAGTAAAATGACACTAAAAATACTCAAAGATAGTAAAGAAATAAGCCTAAGATATATCTGATTCATAGGTATAAACCCGCTCCTCAAATACCCCCAAACTCAAGACTTTGCTTGTCCTCAAGCAAAAACACAAGAAAAACAAAAATAAACAAACCTATCTAAATGAATGCAGATGCATGATGTATTATGACTGAGCAATCAATCAACATATATTATAAATATCAGGCCTCAAAGATCAGTAACTAACAATTCAGCAAGACTTCAAATTTATGCACCATCTGAAATCAACCTATCCCCATTATCATCTTACTTCCAACCCTTTCGTGTGTGTGTGTGAATCCAAATGTATCAAACTAGCAAAAAATACTCAAAGAAGCTCATGAATTAAATGCATCATTAAAGATATCAAAAAGGTTAGTATAACAACAAGAACTCTATATGCTTATCTTCCACAACTCAAAGTGAATACTAAAAAACATAACTAGACGATCACAAGGTTATTTCAAACATTTAAGCTCCTTTTAGAACCCTTCCCCAAAAATTCAAACAATTTTTTTCCTCTTTTCATTCTCTTTTATTTTTTATTTTTTTAGTGAGTGCGTTTTACGCTCCATCTCACTGCATATGTTTATGAGTGAGTGCGTTTTACGCTCCATCTCAACCCACCACATGGTCCATTTTTTTCAATCAGGGAAAGTTCAAAATCTTCAATTTTTTTCAAATTAACCATGATTTCACCCAACTTATATTCATCCTCATATTACACTTTAAGCATGATCAAACAAGATATAGAGTTCATAAATATCTTCCATGAGCATTTAACATATAAACTTCCTCAAAGTTAAAACTAGCTCAACCAAATAGATAAGTGCATAAAAGAATTAAAAGGGTCTCAAGTTCGACAAAATCAGGAACAGGCACAATTCCTAATTTAACACTCCTTGTCTGTCTCGCTAAACTAATTAGCTAACTGATCAGAATTTTCATCATCGGCCTTCCTTAAATACTCTACATCAATTTATTGCTCAAACTATCCTAAATGCAATTCTATATGATCCTAACTTTTATAAAAGAATGCAATAAAAACAAAAAAAATATTTTTGTGATTTTTAAATTTTTACTTTTTTTTAAAAAAAATTAAAAAATTAAAAAATTATTCCTACAATATGCAAAAATAACTAACAAATGCAATGTACGTGAACTAAACAATTATGTAATTCAATATGACATGACTATGTATAATGACAACAAATCCCCCCAAACTCATAATGAACAATGTCCTCATTGTTTGCAAAATAAAGAAATTAAAACGGAGGACTTCCCTGACTGGTCAAGCGACATGCTCGACCTTGCTCATTATCTGAATCCGAAGGTGAGAATGCTTGCAGCGATAGAGGCTTGAGAAACTGGAACTAGAACTTGGATTTCATCTTCACAAACATCTTTAATTGATTTTAGTTAAATGCGTTGTTCGGTTGGATCCGCGGGAGTGAAAAACTGGGTCGAAGAAAACCTCGTGTTGATATCAAATTTTACTTGAGATTCACCCTTGCGAAGTTCCCCAAATTGATATGTGCGATCCAAATTGAAGATGGAATCCGTGCATCTTGAATGACTTCGAATGGGAAGAAATCGAATTGGAAGTTTCGTTGAAGAAAGGCGAAGGATTTTAAAAGTGAGGGTTCTTTTTTTTTCAACTGACTTCGCCGGGGCGAAGTTGATTTGCCTAGAAAGCTCGCCGGGGTGAGAATGAACAGAAAAATCTGGGTCGGGGCGAGATCTGGAACCACTGGGGCGAAGTTGGGCAGAGAGGTTCTCGCCGGGGCGAGATTCTCCAGCCTTATTTTCTCGCCGGGGCGAGAATCCTTGATCTTGAAATTTTAATTTTCCCTCTTTTTGTTCAATTGTTACAATCTCAAAACCATTTACCTGTTCAAAGCAACATAGCATAACATGGATTAGCACAACCTTTTTAAAAACATAAGAGACTAGCAAAGCACTGAAAATCTTAGAAATTAACTATTACTCTCCTAACTAAATGCAAAAATATAAAAAACTAAAATAGCTAAAGATACTAAAATGATTGGGTTGCCTCCCATCAAGTGCTTGAGTTATAGTCGTCAGCCTGACTTCTCCATGTTTTACTATCCAATTCCCCTTCGAAAATTGAGGAACTCTCCATCCATTAGTAATAATGAAACGTCTGAGGGCTTTGCTTCTGTAAGGGCCATTGATTCAAAGTCACCTAACATGCTCTTTTCCTGTAGAATCTTCTTTATAACCTTCAAATAGCTAGGCACATGCCCCATTGTGTTTGTGAACAGAATATTGAATTGAAACTTCTTGAACACAACTGGGACTTCAACTAACTTCTCATGGACCCCTTTCTCATCCCACCATGGCTCCAGATTCATGCTAGCTCTGATGTCAAATAGAGCTTTGCCGACGATATGACTACCAATTGGGCAAGGAATTGCAAAACTACCCGGATCTTTGAGCTTTGGCAGAGAAGGTACATGGGGCACTAACAAAATCGGTACATCAGCGTCGGAACTCACAACTAGATCTTCTTCGGCTGTATTTTCCTGATCCCCATTGTTCTCCTCCATATCAGAATCATCGTCAATCAGCACCTCCGGTAGCAGCTTTGCCGCGGGCAATCCATCAGTCTCGAAAACCACGTCACTGGGCCATACATAATGATAGTTACTATTGACTGTGTTGATAAGCTGTCCCATCTGATTCTCAAGATTTCGAATCGACACTGCTTGGCTTTTTACATTTAAATCCACTAAGTTCAACAGCTGATCCTGATCACTCATTCTTTTGTCCGTAGCTGTAATAAACTTCGCCAAGGCCTCCTCCAAACTCAGTTTTCCTTCTTCTTCATGTGGAGAGGATGAATCCTGAAATTCTGGAGTGTATGATTGGCTTGGAGCAAAGATTTGGACTTGATTATTATGGCTCCATGAAAAATCCGGATGATACCCCCAATCCTGATGATAATTGTTGTTCGGATATACATTGTTGGGGTAACCATCGAAATTGCCACCATACTGCATCGACTCAAAATTGATGGCACATTGATGACTCGGGTGAGTTCCAGCACAATAATCACAAATTTCCGCCACACTTTGAATACGTTGTACTGCTAAAGTGTCAAACATCCTCGAAAGTGTCTCAATCTGTGTTGACAATTCATCGAGTTCATAAATCCCTGCCGCTCTTGGTTGTGTCATTCTCGTATACGGCCACTGATAGTCATAGTTGGCCACGGTGTACCTCACAAGGAAGTAAAATAGAAAAAAAAATAAAGAAAAATAAAAATAAAAATAAAAATAAAACGTTTAAATTAAGATTGAATTGATTATAACTACTATGGAAATAAATATTAAACAAAAAGATTCCCCGGCAACGGCGCCAAAAACTTGTTGTCAGATTTCACAATCAACAATTAGGTGCAAATATACACGATCAACAAGTAATAAAGTGATAAGATAGAGTGTCGAACCCACAAGGAATCTCTGTTCAATAATTTCCAACTACTAGTCCTATATCAATTCAATTTTATTTAAACAATCATAATTTGTATAACGATTAAAGCTAATTAAATTAAAACTAAGAATAAAAACTACCACAAAGGTTGAAGTTCAGATTTTTAAAGGCTTAAGACTACAAAATCCCTAATTATGTAATACAAACTAATTATCCAATTCATCCAATTATTAACTTCAACAGAGTTGTTAACAGGAATTCAAAGTTATTCATAAGCCCTTTCCCAAGTGATCAAATAAAATTATCTAACTCAATTAATTCTGCAATATTCCTATGCAAAACTAAAGAATTAAATTCATTAAACACCAATTCCCAATAGTTCATGCAGCGAAGAGATATCCCTATTCACTTCACAACCCTAATTATTCATCCCATGCAAATAATTAAGAATACATGCTATCACATTCAAATCTAACCCTAGATTTCATCTCCCGAATTCATCTAAAGTATCCCGCTAATTGATGATCAGACAATTAATCAATAAACACAAAATATGATAGACAACTCAATATGAAGTAATATCTGGAATCAAATAGATAACTAATCCATAAACATAAAAGATTCAATTGTAGCCTTAATTGCAAATTTAGTTCATACTGAAAATAGAAATCATGAATCCCAAATAAGTCATCACAATTAAATTACAAATCTAAGATAGAGGATAAGAAAAACTCAGTAGAAGTTCTTCAATCTTCAAGTCTCTAATCTGAATTCCTTGCGATGCTTCTCTAGTCTCCAATCTCGCAATTCAGCTCTATATCTCAATCCTTACGTATGTATGTAACTATGAATGTATCTATGTATGTTTTCCCCTCTATTTCCATCTCTCTTTGTCTCTTTTATAGTTTCTGAATCATATCAGTAGAAAGAATCCAATTCCAAATCAACTTCCCAAAAGAACTGCATTAAAATATTTTTTTCCTTCCGCGCATTCTCGCCCCGGCGAGAAATTTAAGCCTGAGATTCTCGCCCCGGCGAGAATGCTTCTGCTGCCCGAATCAGCCTCGACGTCTGTTGGAAAAATGGTCATAACTTCTTCGTACGAACTCGGATTAATGCGATTCAAGATGCTACGGAAAGATAAGAAGTAGCTCTACAACTTTCATAGCTCTACAACTTCCATCCAAAATGGCCAGGAAACAGATGCTATGTAAAATTCATGCCAAATCTGATGGTAAAATGATCATAACTCTCTCATACGAACTTCAAATTGGATGGTTCAAGATGTTCCCGAAAGCTGAGATCAAGATCTACAACTTTCGTTCTTTGAGTTTTGAGAGAATCAGATTGGATCATGGGTGAAATTGAGCCGCAAGCAGCTGCTATGTCAATCGGAAGCTCAAAAATGGCAAACAAGACACCCAAGCGTTGACGTACAAATGGATTTGCTTTATTTTCTACAAAACCAATGCATTGACAAGTAAAATGACACTAAAAATACTCAAAGATAGTAAAGAAATAAGCCTAAGATATATCTAATTCATAGGTATAAACCCGCTCATCAATCCCGTAGGTTAAATACCTAATCCAGCAAACTGGATTCCAATCTAGCAAACTAGATTCAAACCTGGATTACAATCCAGCAACCTAGATTCAAACTGACATCCAATCCACTAACCTAGATTCAAACTATTCAATTTAGCCAACTATTTTTCCAATCCAGCAACCTGAATTCAACTAACCTACAATACAACAAGTTAGATTCACTAATTCAGTGGTTGAATACATCTATTCAGCAAGCTGGATTCAAACTGTTTTCCCTTTTTTAACATATCGAATTCTAATTCGTCGTACTATTCCGTATAGTCTTTTGAATGTCTAACTCAATAACTTAACTTCTCTTTTAAACTCTCATTTAATATTATTAATTATTTAATAACATTTTAATCACTTATAAAATCAATAAACAATTTATTTTATTTGTTTATCCTTTATTAAATAATTCATTTAATCACTCTAAATGCCATAAACATTATACTTCCTCACCAATGACCAAAACCCTTATCAAAAATTCGTATAGACCATACTTAGGGTTCTCAAGTCATAAAATCTCATTTTTCATATTTTTAACATCATATAATTAATTAAATTCATTTATCCATAATATCATCATTTATATGAAAAATAGTAAAACATCTTTAAAATCATTTCTTTTCTGGAAATAAACTATATATAGTCCCCTTATGAAAATATATATTTTTTGGAATTTTTAAAATTCATTTACTATATTTAAATAGTCCAAAACAGCCAAATCTTGCTACATTTATCATAAATCGAAATTGTAACAAACAATTCTGAAATTTATAAGGTATGCTCCTGTTTTATATATATATATATATATATATATATATATATATATATATATATACTCCCAGTAATTATTTTATAATTTGTGGAGTTAACCATAGAGAGTTATTCGGGTATTCTTTTGAAAGTACTCATTCACCATAAAATCCATAACACTCATTCTACTTGGCCAAACATTCTCAAATTTTTATAGGACTCAGCTAACTTCCCATATTATCACTCCAAAGTTTTCTAGAATTTTTAGAGTATAAAAACTTAATGAAACTGTCCCTGGCAGGCAACAGCCAGCAAGCTCTCCTACCTTTTTTGTTCATTACTCGTACTGTTTCGACTAAAACTGACATCACGACTTGTAGACACATTTTTTTTTAGTTCTACCACTTGGGTTTAGTAGTTAACTTATATATCTAGTACATCTCTTTGACGGATCGTAAAACAAAGTTATAGATCTCAAGTTATAAGCTTACAAAGTAGTAAAAAGTTAGGGTTTTCTAACTTGTTTTGAAACGAACTAGTTTTCTTTTTCTTTTCTTAACCATCCAAGCACATCAATACACAAGTTGAGCACAACCAAATACAAAACATCATCTAACATATAGATTAAGGGTCATCAAAAATCGAATCAAAAAAAAGGAAATACACTATATTAAAGTTAGAATTTGTTATACCTTTGCTTGATTTCCTTCCTTCTTCTTCCTTCTAAGATGGCTATGGAACTTTGAAGCTTGAAAAAATCTCTCCCTCTTCCTTCTCTCTCTAAGCCGTGGGCCTCTTTCTCTCTATCTCTTCTTGATATTATTTTTGTTCTTTATTTTCTCTCTCTATTCTTCTCTCTCTCTAAGCTTGAAAATGGAAAATGAACAAGACTAGCTGTTTACTTTACAAAAACAAATTACTTACAAAACTATAGATATTGTAGACACCCAAATTTTGCACTTCGTATACTAACCCTGACAGGAGGGCAAAATCGTCAATCAAACCAGCCTACGAGAACGAAAGGTGGACATAAGTACGAACACTCAAAGCCACCACAACGACTTGTGATCAAAGCCAACATGACAACGAGCGGATATCAGGAATCGACTAATGGCCACTACGCTTACCTGCTCGCCGGTGATCTAGTGGGGGTCGGGGAGCAGCGCCCCTGGAAACCAAGCTCCAAATATAAATCCTGTGTCATGTCGCAGCCATTCGAAACGAGCATTTCTGAATGACATGGCACGTTTCCCAACGGTTCCTGGACTGCAAAATACAAGCCTTTCAGCGAAAACTAACAGTACGACATGAGAATCGAGGTGCGGTACAAAAATCGAGAAAATCAGCCCAGCCAGCCGTGGATTGATCTGCGGCCAATGATGGGAAGACTGAAGTGCGCGGCGGGCGCGGAGAAACCGAGGCTAGCCGCAGATCAATCTGCGGCCAGCCGCGGATCAATCTGCGGTCAGCCGCGGATCAATCTGCGGCCAGCCGCGGATCAATCTGCGGCCAGCCGCGGATCAATCTGCGGCTGCCTCTGGCAGCCTTTATCAATGTAGTTCTTCATTTTCATTCAGGGGATACAGGAAGTTAAAAGAAGAAAAAAGAGAGGAAAAAGGCAGCGAGCAGCAGCGAGAAAAGAGAGAAAAAAAGAGAAAAAAAGTGAGAATTTATACCCTTTTGTTAGATTGTATCACATACACTTTCTACTCTATTCAATATACGAGTTTATACAAATCGTGGAGTCATTTTTGTAAGGTGAAAAGCCCTTTTTATAGCATTTTTGTTATATCATTTTGTTAAACTTTTTGTCTTTCGGGCTATATCAAATGTAGTTTTCTTGTATATTATTGAGAATCCATGGATTAGGGACTATTAGTGAGGGTTCCAACAGAACAAAATTCTTCCTAATGGCCCGATGATATCCATTTGATGATTTTTAGCTCGTTATGGTAATGTGTTATGCGTAGTGTATTTAGATTGCTATTTTAGGATATTGTGGTGTGTGAGGCAACTCGGTGTTGTTTAATTTTGTAGTATCCATTTTGTGGGTGTGTAGCAATTTTGGATGTGAGCCTAGGAACGCGACCCCATGGTCCAAATCCGATGATGGACATTGTTGGGTGTATGTATTAGGGGTGATGTACCCTTTATTGTAAGTTGTAATTGTCGGGCCTTAAAACGGTATCAAGTTGAAAATTGGGTTTAAGGCCCCGTAATAGTGAAATATGTGGTTATGGGCGTTTGGGGTTATTTTGACGGCTTACATGCCCATGAATAGCCCCAACGCATTTTAATGCTTGATTTGATTTACGACACAAAAATTGATTTCAAAGCTAAACGATGAAGATTTTCATAAAAATCAATAAAATTAGGTTATTAGCATCACGAGGCTTAAAATGGAAAGTGCTAATGAATGTCGATTCCTATTTAAACAAGAAGGCTAAAGAAACAAAAATCGTTTTCAAACATCACAAAAATGGCTTTATAAAAATAAATGACGTTTTCATTAAATCTTTGTGCATAGGGTTAAAGAGATCCTAGAAGTTGTCCGTTATTTATTTACGAAAGCGACATATAGGTCTCGATTCCTATTTTGATGAAGGTTTAAGAAAAAACTCTTGTTTTGCCAAAACGACACCTAATGAAAATCTCACAGTTTTGACGATTAAAATCAAACTTTTCTCATAATAAAAATAAAGTTTTCTCGTATAAACCGAAAGACATTCTAAGCCATTCTAAAAATAAAACATGACCTTTCATAAAAAAACCCAAATGGTTTTTCGGGCAAAACTCACCACAACATTCACATAGACACACACGCACGCACACACACATTTTAAGAATTAAAGGATAGGAAAAGCATCGAGATTGCGGTAACCGTATTTCACGGAAGTCGGGGGATGCCTAACACCTTCGCCTCGCTTAAGCAAGCCCCCGAACTCTATGAATCTCGGTTTGCAGACCAATTAATTCGGAGTCACATATGAGCCAGCGATTTACGAAAACGAAGCTCGGATGAGTTGGTACATCCATTTCAAATATACCAACTGGCGACTCTAGTCAATTGGCTCATCATAAAAAACGATCTTTCAAAACCCCGTCGACATTTGTGCCGACCTTTTCTAAAAAATCATCTAATAAAAAGGCTAAAATTGAAAGAGGTAATAATTAGCATAGAAGCGATTCTCCCAGCGTCGACAGATATATAAGTTATATCTATATATTATATCATTATTTGCAAGTATTCTCTTTTACACAAATTTGACAAGTTGGTGATGTGTTATCTTTACACCTTGTACTTCCTTTTTCATCCATACAAGCAAGCTCCTTAAAAATTTAACACCTCACCCATAATGGGACCATATGGCCGGCTTCCCCTTCTCATTTTTGTCCACTTTTTGCTTTTCTTTTATTGTTTTAATATATTAATTAGATTGTTAGAAGTTTTTCCCAATTGGGCTAACAATTGGACTTCAATTAAATTCTTTTTGGGCTCACTTTAACTAGTTTGGACTACTAATTTTCATATATTATTATTCCATGTTTGCTACTAGTTTAATTAGATATTGGGTTAATTTAATTAGTCCACACATTAATTATCCAAGTCCATGATTAATTAAATGAGTGATCTTGGTTAGTAAATTAATTAGGTTAGTCCACTAGTATTTTCTTACTAATTGGACTATTAAAATTATTCATATAGCACATAATTCTCATTAATTAATACTCATTAATTAATTTATAAAATTTATTTAATTACTATATTCATTTTAATTGAATACTTAATTAGTTACTATCTTATCCATTTCCTTGTTATTAAAACTCTTAGGTTAGTCCATACATTTTTTTATATAAGTCATAACATATTTATCATCATTGATAAATAATTATTGTATTCATTTATTCACATATTCATTCAATCTAAGTCACAAAGTGTTCAATACACTAATAAATAATTTAATGTACTAATTTCCTTTAATAAGTTATTACACATTTATATAATCACTTTATATTAGTAATTCCAATTAATCATTTAAAGATTATAAATCTTTTATTTACCATTCAAGGTTAACATTCAAGTTACGTTAATTCTGAACATAACTTATCTTACTTTCCTTAACCAAATTGATTAAGTATTCATCTTAGTTAACTTAAAAGAAATAAATTAACTATCTTTCTTAATTCACATATTCACTTATATACTCCAAGTAATTTCTCTCTCTATATATATATATAATTTATTCATAAAAATATACATATATAATTATATAAAATTCTTGGTCCTTACAGGAGTGGTAAGAGTTTGCATAGGAATGATAACATGCTGCTAGCAGGAAAGATGAACACTGAGAAAGAAGAAGAGATTAAAATTGACTTAAGTAAGAGTGATAAGAATGATGAGTCAGATGTGAAGGATAATGGGGTTAAGCGAGATACAAAGACACCCCCCGTACCATTTCCGAAACGTTTTAAGAATTAGAAATGTGATCGCCAATTTTCAAAGTTTTTGGAGGTTTTCAAGAAGCTACAAATCAATATACTATTTGTAGAAGCTTTGGAACAAATGTCGAGTGATGTGAAGTTTATGAAAGAGATTCTTTCAAAGAAGAGGCAGATAGGTGTAAGTGAGATGGTCGATTTGACTAAGGAATGCAATGCTATTATCCAGAAGAAACTGCTAATTAAGCTGCAAGATCCGGGAAGCTTCACAATACCATGTACCATCGCATCGAAAAGCAGTTTGTTGGGAAGGCCTTATGCGATCTTGGTGCGAGTATTAATCGCATGCCTCTATTTATCTATGAGAAACACAGATTGAAAAGGATAAAACCGACAAACATAACTCTGCAATTAAAGGATCGATCAATTACACGTCCAAGAGGAGTAATTGAAGATGTACTGGTGAAGGTGGACAAGTTTGTATTCCCGGTTGACTTTGTCATTCTTGACTATGAAGTAGATTAAGAGGTCCCACTCATTCTGGGCTGACCATTTTTAGAAACAAGGCGAATTTCCGAATGAGGTGGAAGAATATTACTTGGCAGAAGAAAGCATAAGTAATGTGATAGTGTAAGGTGACGGAGCCAAAATATGGATCGATAATGGAGCAAAGGATGACTTGGAAGAAAAAGGGCAAGATATGAAGGACATGGGATGCGCAACTTACGGCATTCCAAATACTTCAACCATACCCGAATAACTGAAATGAAGAAGTTATGCTGATGACTTAAAAACAAGCGCCACTAGGAGGCAACCCATAGGTTAAATAAAATTAAACTCCATTCTACATAATTTTAATTTTATTTAGTTTAATTTTCTTTAGTCGTGCAATTTATTACAATTAATTAAACTGCACCATGATGACAAATTAATAAATTTTAATTTCAGGGGATACGTGGATTCAAAGCAAATGCGTGCTAAGATTACATTTGGAGGAGGCCTAAGCAATCAAAACAATACCCAAAATAAGGTCAAGGCATGCATATAAGGAAAAACTAAGGAAAATGAAGGAAGGAAGGTGGAGCTTAAGAGCCGCGTACACTGAGTGACAAAACATTAGGGTCGCGGTGCTAGACTCAAAGCCGCAGTGCTCCAGAGCTAGGGTCGCGGTGCACAAACATGGATCAACAAACTACAAGTCAGCACCAACACCTCAATTTACCCCACTTTTCCCACACACTCTGCCATATACTCCCCCACTCAAACACAAACTCCCCCAAAACCCCCACAACCCAAATTCATTGCCACTTTCAAAAAAAAATTCAAAGGAACATCAATTGTACTCAAACTCAGCATTATATATCCTAGCCAATAACAGATTAGGGGATTACAAGGAGAAATCCAAGTGATATATATAAGGAGAAGGAATTGAACTCTAAATTCACCAACTTTTCATCTTCTTCAAGTCAAAGAGGTAATTGGTACATGTAAGATTTATTTTTCACACTTGGGATTGATTTTCACTAGGAGGGTACGTTGTTTGTGTTTGATACACAATTGGAGGGATTTAAAGTGTAGACACCCAAATTTTGCACTTCCTATACTAACCCTGACAGGAGGGCAAAATCGTCATTTGAACCAGCCTACGAGAGCGAAGGATGTGCACAAGTACGAGCACTCGACGCCACCGCGACGATTTGCAACCAAAACTGACGTGACAATAAGGCCATCCGAAATGAGCATTCCCGAATGATGTGACACGTCTCCCGGTAATTCCCGGACTGCAAAATACAAGCCTTTCGGTGAAAACCAACGTCACGACACAAGAATCGAGGCGTAGCATGAAAATCGAGAAAGTCAAGCCAGCCAGCCGCGGATTGATCTGTGGCCAATAAATGCGCATTTTGAAAACACGGAACTCGAAACACGAAAACCGAAAACCAGCTGAGTGGATGGGGGGCGGCCAGCCAGCCGCAGATCAATCTGCGGCTGGCTCTGGCCAGCCTATTTCAGCTCATTCCTTCATTCAGCATCCAGGAGGTTAGCAGGCGGAGAGAAGAAAAAGAATAGGCAGCAGCAGCTCGGAAAAGGAGGAAGAAATAGCAAGAATTTGCAAGAAAATAGAGAGAAAATAGGGGAAAAAGTGAGGAATTATATCTTTTGTGTAAGGTTATATATCATATATTTTCTACTCTACTCAATATACAAGTTCATACACATTGTGAGGATTATTTGCAAGGTGAAAAGACCATTTCTATAGCAATTTTTGTATATCATTTTGTTAATCTTCTTGTCAATTGGGTTATGTGAAATGTAGTTTTTCTTGTATATTGTTGTGGATCCATGGATTGAGGACTATTAGTGAGGGTTCCAAATGGAACGAAATTCTTCCTAATGGCCCGATGATATCCATTTGATGATTTTTAGCTCGTTATAGTAACGTAGCAATTTTGGATGTGAGCCTAGGAACGCGACCCCGTGGTCCAAATCCGATGATGGACATTTTTGGATGTATGTAATAGGGCCGAGGTACCCTTTATTGTAAATATGTAATTGTCAGGCCTTAAAACGATATCAAGTCGAAAATCGGGTTTAAGGCCCCGTAATAGTGAAATATGTGATTGTGGGCGTTGGGGTTATTTTGATGGCTTACATGCCCATGAATAGCCCCCACGCATTTTAATGTTTGGTTTGATTTGCGACACAAAAATTGATTTCAAGTTAAACGATGAAGATTTCTATAAAATCAATCAAAGTAGGTTATTAGCACCACGAGGCTAAAATTTGGAAATGCTAATGAATGTCGATTCCTATTTAACGAGAAGGCTAAAGAAAAAATCGTTTTCAAACATCACAAAAATGATTTTATAAAAATAAGTAACGTTTTATTAAATCTTTGTGCATAGGGTTAAAGAGATCCTAGAAGTTGCCCATCATGCTATTTACGAAAGCAACGTATAGATCTCGATTCCTATTTTGACGAAGGTTTAGAAAACTCTTGTTTTTGCCAAAATGACACCTAATGAAAATCTCATGGTTTTTGACAATTAAAATCAAACATTTCTCATAAAGCTTTCTCGTATAAGCCGAATGACATTCTAAAGCATTCTCAAAAGAAAACACGACCTTTCATAAAAACCCAAATGGTTTCTTCGTGAAAACTCACCACAACATTCACATAGGCGCACACACACACGCGCACATACACACACATTCAAGAATTAAAGGATAGGAAAAGCATCAAGATTGCGGTAACCGTGTTTCACGGAAGTCGGGGGGTGCCTAACACCTTCCCCTCGCTTAAGCAAGCCCCCGAACTCTATGAAACTTGGGTTGCAGACCAATTAATTCGGAGTCACATATGAGCCAGTGATTTACGAAAATGAAACTCGGATGAGTTGGTACATCCATTTCAAATATACCAACTGGCGACTCTGGTTAATTGGCTCATCATAAAAAAATGATCTTTCAAAACCCCGTCGACATTAGTGCCGACCTTTTCTAAAGAATCATCTAATGAAAAGGCTAAAATCGGAAAGGGTAAACAATCACCAAAGAAAGCGGATTCTTCCCGGCGTCGACAGCTGGCGACTCTGCTGGGGACATTAGAGGGCTTAAGCCGCGTTCAAGTCTTGATGCTATCCTATCCTTTAAAATTCATGAATGTGAGTGTGCGTGCGATATTTTGACATGTTGTTGTGTGAATGTGTTTTGCCAATGAATGAATGGTTGAATGGAATTGCTTTACTTTAAAGTAATCATTTGCATACGGTGAGGACGATGAATGTGAATGTATATTGAGAGTGTACCTCCTCTTGAGGCGAACCCGTCGGTTGCTTATTACTGGATTCGAAGGGGCTGCTCCCCGGAGATGGCTCAGGAAACGCACCACCCATATCCGCTCCAATCGAAAGGATTCAGACGAGTAGATTGCGAAGATTTGGGGACCTTCATGCCGAAAAGCCCGCGAGAGTAACCCTAGGGTAGGTCAGCCTCTGATAAACCTAACGAAAGGGAAGCTTCTTCATGCCCTTTTATCGTTCAGTCAAATAAATAAAATGGCATACAACTGTCATACCGTCATCATCGTAATAAATATGTCCTGTATCATGTGATTACATCACCTACACATACTGACATGGTTTTGCAGGAGGGCAATCCATACCACGTACCAAGGTTTTCTAAAACTTCTAAATACTATCCTGTCGTCAAACACTGACCTTGTTTTGCAGGATAAGATTAGAGAACCGTGAAAGCGTGGCCTGACGATCACAAAGAACCCGGAGTAGGGGCAAATTCGACCACCCAAAAAAAAAATCAAAAATCAAAAATCAAAAATCCCCCAAACCCTTCAACAAGTCAAAGGACCGGATCTTTTGTCAGCCCAGCGAGATACCGATGCAACCAGTACGAGGGAGATCACAAGAAAAACAACTTAACACTGGGGCATTTGTCAACTACCCAGGAAATGATGACGTGCAAATTGGCACCCATGCAACAATCCCATCAACATGCACCATCATCATCAAATGCTACCTCATGTCAATTCAATATTCAACGATACGATCATCTGGCATTTGTCAAGCATAGTTTTCCCGGGATACGATGACCCGTGTGAAAGGGGATTTTATTTGACTTGATAGGAATCGGATTAATTCTGACAAGCAACCGTGGGGCACGATTGTGAGTATGATTAGACGAAGAAAGCTATTCAACCTTTTGATCAGGTACAAAGCCTTAATTCAAAGCAACGTTTGCGACAGGATCGACCTCATGTGCCAGTCTTCACTTTGTATTTGCACGAACTTTCAGTTATGGGGTATAAAACTATGACGATGTTGATGGAAATTAACACGGAGTCAGACAGTCAATAATTATCAAGCTAATATCAAGAAGTCAGACGATAAATGATTATCAAGCTAATGTCTCGAATCGTGGCCTGGGTTATTCGAGTAATTAAGCCCGAGGGGTGTCTCTACACCTGGTGCCCTAAAGCCATCTGGTTTGGGAGTCGCTGGCCCAACACTCGTTACATGGGTAACTCAGAGCCTATGAAAATGAGCATTACAGTAGAGGAGGCCGGAGCAGATTCGAATCGTGGCATGGGCTACTCGAGTAATTAAGCTTGAGGGGTGTCTCTACACCTGGGGCCCTAAAGTCGTCTAGTTTGGGAGTCACCGGCCTAACACTCGCTACATGGGTAACTCAAGCCTAAGAAAACGAATCTTGCGCAAGGTCAAGCAAAGAACGAAGGGCGCAGACCACCAGCTTGTCTCGAACCGTGGCCTTTATTACTCGAGCAAATTAACCCGAAGGGGTGTCTGTACACCTAATGCCCCAAAACCGTCTGGTTCGGGAGTCATTGGTCCAAAACTCGTTAAATGGGTAACTTTAAAGAGCCTAAGAAAACGAGACAAGTGAAGTGGGCTAAGAAAGAGAAAAGATAATACGAAAAACTCTCGGCCTTAAACAAGAGGTCATGAAAGAGAAACCCCTACTGAATGCTGCATCGCACAGTGCATTTGTCATATGACGTCAATCCTGCTAAGGACGTTGTCGAGAATTGAGACATAATACCTTTGACGAGGGAAGGTAGTTCTTTTGAATTCGACCTTACTCACGTACAATGACCATGAATGCTTGAAGGTCTTCTTACGATTTCATAACTCGTTAAATAAAAAATCATTAACTCACGAGGGATCGAAAATAACTTCCAATCTAGTACATTCACGGTTCACAACTTGCTAGATTGGGCGATTAACAGATATTCAATTTCATGTGCCTTAACTGCATTTACTCTTTTGTCGAGATTATAATATATTTGTGTTGAACTAACACTAACGGCTCGAGCCTTCAAGTTTTGGCATTTGTTAATCATCTGATATGCAGGATCTTGCAGAGCTGTGGATAACTTAGCACGGTCAGCATCGCGAGTTTTCGATAGAAATTCTTGGTAACAACACGCGCCAAGGCAGGGGCAGTTAAGAATCGTGAAATGGAAGGAAGCTGAGGCTGCATAGAACTTCTCGTCATTGGGCCTCTCCCCAATCCTGACTATCACTGCCTCGACATCCAAATGATCCACGTGCATGAGCATATACAAGGATGATATAATGCGGGACAACAGCATATCGGCCATCATAAATGATCAAAAGGCCAAGGAGCCAACATAGCTGTCGATCATCACAGAGAGCGAAACAGACTGCCTCAACTCGATGAAATGAAGACGACCAAGAACAGACAGAGTACCGGACCAGGGTTGAAGTCTAGAAACTACATTTCACGATGAGGCGTGATCCAATCAAATGTTGGCAAACAACGACGACTGTCGAATCGTATCATTTGACTGAACAGGGGTCATTTCTATCTAAACATATGTTGTGCACATGCATCTGTCCATAACATATCTGCCAGATCATGCATAACATCTTTTTCATGCATACAGGTACGATTAAAATGAAAATCTTCAGGAAAGTACAAGCACGTCGCTTTCAACCTCACGAATGATCAGATTGTGATGGCTTTTGCGTCATGGTACGTGGACGATGTTGGTGGGAGATCCAGGACATGAAGCCGATCACACATCCCATTTCAAAAAAATCACTCAAATCCAATCAATGACCCCTGGGAAGGGTTGGTATCCAACCAATCAATGACCCTTGGGAAGGGCTGGTATCCAACCAACCAATGACCCTGGGAAGGGCTGGTATCCAAACAAGAAGTGAACCTGGGAAGGCATCCAAGCAAACCACAACAAGGTGCTGAGCAAACCTGGGAAGGCATCCAAGCAAACCACAACAAGATGGTGAACACCCTGGGAAGGGCTGAGATCCAAACAACCAAACACCCTGGGAAGGGCTGAGATCCAAACAACCAACACCCTGGGAAGGGCTGAGATCCAAACAACCAAACACCCTGGGAAGGGTTGAGATCCAAACAACCAAACACCCTGGGAAGGGCTGAGATCCAAACAACCAAACACCCTGGGAAGGGCTGAGATCCAAACAACCAACACCCTGGGAAGGGCTGAGATCCAAACAACAAAACACCCTGGGAAGGGCTGATATTCAAACAACCAAACACCCTGGGAAGGGCTGAGATCCAAACAACCAAACACCCTGGGAAGGGCTGAGATCCAAACAACCAACACCCTGGGAAGGGCTGAGATCCAAACAACCAAACACCTTGGGAAAGGCTGAGATCCAAACAACCAAACACCCTGGGAAGGGCTGAGATCCAAACAACCAAACACCGTGGGAAGGGCTGAGATCCAAACAACCAAACACCCTGGGAAGGGCTGAGATCCAAACAACCAACACCCTTGGAAGGGCTGAGATCTAAACAACCAAACACCCTGGGAAGGGCTAAGATCCAAACAACCAACACCTTGGGAAGGGCTGAGATCCAAACAAGCAAACACCCTGGGAAGGGCTGAGATTCAAACAACCAAACACCCTGGGAAGGGCTGAGATCCAAACAACCAAACACCCTAGGAAGGGCTAAGATCCAAACAACCAACACCCTGGGAAGAGCTGAGATCCAAACAACCAAACACCCTGGGAAGAGCTGAGATCCAAACAACCAACACCCTGGGAAGGGCTGAGATCCAAACAACCAAACACCCTGGGAAGGGCTAAGATCCAAATAACCAAACACCCTGGGAAGGGCTGAGATCCAAACAACCAAACACCCTGGGAAGGGCTGAGATCTAAACAACCAAACACCCTGGGAAAGGCTGAGATCCAAACAACCAACACCCTGGGAAGGGCTGAGATCCAAACAACCAAACACCCTGGGAAGGGCTGAGATTCAAACAACCAACACCCTGGGAAGGGCTGAGATCCAAACAACCAACACCCTGGGAAGGGCTGAGATCCAAACAACCAACACCCTGGGAAGGGCTGAGATCCAAACAACCAACACCCTGGGAAGGGCTGAGATCCAAACAACCAAACACCCTGGGAAGGGCTGAGATCCAAACAACCAAAACCCTGGGAAGGGCTGAGATCCAAACAACCAAACACCTTGGGAAGGGCTGAGATCCAAACAACCAACACCCTGGGAAGGGCTGAGATCCAAACAACCAAACACCCTGGGAAGGGCTGAGATTCAAACAACCAAACACTTTGGGAAGGGCTGAGATCCAAACAACCAAACACCCAGGGAAGGGCTGAGATCCAAACAACCAACACCCTGGGAAGGGCTGAGATCCAAATAACCAAACACCCTGAGAAGGGCTAAGATCCAAACAACCAACACCCTGGGAAGGGCTGAGATCCAAACAACCAAACACCCTGGGAAGGGCTGAGATCCAAACAACCAACACCCTGGGAAGGGCTGAGATCCAAACAACCAAACACCCTGGGAAGGGCTGAGATTCAAACAACCAAACACCTTGGGAAGGGCTGAGATCTAAACAACCAAACACCCTGGAAAGGGCTGAGATCCAAACAACCAAACACCCTAGGAAGGGCTGAGATCCAAACAACCAAACACCCTGGGAATGGCTAAGATCCAAACAACCAAACACCCTGGGAAGGGCTGTGATCCAAACAACCAACACCCTGGGAAGGGCTGAGATCCAAACAACCAACACCCTGGGAAGGGTTGAGATCCAAACAACCAAACACCCTGGGAAGGGCTGAGATCCAAACAACCAAACACCCTGGGAAGGGCTGAGATCCAAAAAACCAACACCCTGGGAAGGGCTGAGATCCAAACAACAAAACACCCTGGGAAGGGCTGATATTCAAACAACCAAACACCCTGGGAAGGGCTGAGATCCAAACAACCAAACACCCTGGGAAGGGCTGAGATCCAAACAACCAACACCCTGGGAAGGGCTGAGATCCAAACAACCAAACACCCTGGGAAAGGCAGAGATCCAAACAACCAAACACCCTGGGAAGGGCTGAGATCCAAACAACCAAACACCCTGGCAAGGGCTGAGATCCAAACAACCAAACACCCTGGGAAGGGCTGAGATCCAAACAACCAACACCCTTGGAAGGGCTGAGATCTAAACAACCAAACACCCTGGGAAGGGCTAAGATCCAAACAACCAACACCTTGGGAAGGGCTGAGATCCAAACAAGCAAACACCCTGGGAAGGGCTGAGATTCAAACAACCAAACACCCTGGGAAGGGCTGAGATCCAAACAACCAAACACCTTGGGAAGGGCTAAGATCCAAACAACCAACACCCTGGGAAGGGCTGAGATCCAAACAACCAAACACACTGGGAAGAGCTGAGATCCAAACAACCAACACCCTGGGAAGGGCTGAGATCCAAACAACCAAACACCCTGGGAAGGGCTGAGATCCAAATAACCAAACACCCTGGGAAGGGCTGAGATCCAAACAACCAAACACCCTGGGAAGGGCTGAGATCTAAACAACCAAACACCCTGGGAAGGGCTGAGATCCAAACAACCAACACCCTGGGAAGGGCTGAGATCCAAACAACCAAACACCCTGGGAAGGGCTGAGATGCAAACAACCAACACCTTGGGAAGGGCTGAGATCCAAACAACCAACACCCTGGGAAGGGCTGAGATCCAAACAACCAACACCCTGGGAAGGGCTGAGATCCAAACAACCAAACACCCTGGGAAGGGCTGAGATCCAAACAACCAAAACCCTGGGAAGGGCTGAGATCCAAACAACCAAACACCTTGGGAAGGGCTGAGATCCAAACAACCAACACCCTGGGAAGGGCTGAGATCCAAACAACCAAACACCCTGGGAAGGGCTGAGATTCAAACAACCAAACACTTTGGGAAGGGCTGAGATCCAAACAACCAAACACCCAGGGAAGGGCTGAGATCCAAACAACCAACACCCTGGGAAGGGCTGAGATCCAAACAACCAAACACCCTGAGAAGGGCTGAGATCCAAACAACCAACACCCTGGGAAGGGCTGAGATCCAAACAACCAAACACCCTGGGAAGGGCTGAGATCCAAACAACCAACACCCTGGGAAGGGCTGAGATCCAAACAACCAAACACCCTGGGAAGGGCTGAGATTCAAACAACCAAACACCTTGGGAAGGGCTGAGATCCAAACAACCAAACACCCTAGGAAGGGCTAAGATCCAAACAACCAAACACCCTAGGAAGGGCTGAGATCCAAACAACCAAACACCCTGGGAATGGCTGAGATCCAAACAACCAAACACCCTGGGAAGGGCTGTGATCCAAACAACCAACACCCTGGGAAGGGCTGAGATTCAAACAACCAACACCCTGGGAAGGGCTGAGATCCAAACAACCAACACCCTGGGAAGGGCTGAGATCCAAACAACCAAACACCTTGGGAAGGGCTGAGATCCAAACAACCAACACCCTGGGAAGGGCTGAGATCCAAACAACCAAACACCCTGGGAAGGGCTGAGATTCAAACAACCAAACACTTTGGGAAGGGCTGAGATCCAAACAACCAAACACCTAGGGAAGGGCTGAGATCCAAACAACCAACACCCTGGGAAGGGCTGAGATCCAAACAACCAAACACCCTGAGAAGGGCTGAGATCAAAACAACCAACACCCTGGGAAGGGCTGAGATCCAAACAACCAAACACCCTGGGAAGGGCTGAGATCCAAACAACCAACACCCTGGGAAGGGCTGAGATCCAAACAACCATACACCCTGGGAAGGGCTGAGATTCAAACAACCAAACACCTTGGAAAGGGCTGAGATCTAAACAACCAAACACCCGGGAAAGGGCTGAGATCCAAACAACCAAACACCCTAGGAAGGGCTAAGATCCAAACAACCAAACACCCTGGGAATGGCTGAGATCCAAACAACCAAACACCCTGGGAAGGGCTGTGATCCAAACAACCAACACCCTGGGAAGGGCTGAGATCCAAACAACCAACACCCTAGGAAGGGTTGAGATCCAAACAACCAAACACCCTGGGAAGGGCTGAGATCCAAACAACCAAACACCCTGGGAAGGGCTGAGATCCAAACAACCAACACCTTGGGAAGGGCTGAGATCCAAACAACAAAACACCCTGGGAAGGGCTGATATTCAAACAACCAAACACCCTGGGAAGGGCTGAGATCCAAACAACCAAACACCTTGGGAAGGACTGAGATCCAAACAACCAACACATTGGGAAGGGCTGAGATCCAAACAACCAAACACCCTGGGAAAGGCTGAGATCCAAACAACCAAACACCCTGGGAAGGGCTGAGATCCAAACAACCAAACACCCTGGGAAGGGCTGAGATCCAAACAACCAAACACCCTGGGAAGGGCTGAGATCCAAACAACCAACACCCTTGGAAGGGCTGAGATCCAAACAACCAAACACCCTGGGAAGGGCTAAGATCCAAACAACCAACACCTTGGGAAGGGCTGAGATCCAAACAAGCAAACACCCTGGGAAGGGCTGAGATTCAAACAACCAAACACCCTGGGAAGGGCTGAGATCCAAACAACCAAACACCCTGGGAAGGGCTAAGATCCAAACAACCAACACCCTGGGAAGGGCTGAGATCCAAACAACCAAACACCCTGGGAAGAGCTGAGATCCAAACAACCAACACCCTGGGAAGGGCTGAGATCCAAACAACCAAACACCCTGGGAAGGGCTGAGATCCAAATAACCAAACACCCTGGGAAGGGCTGAGATCCAAACAACCAAACACCCTGGGAAGGGCTGAGATCTAAACAACCAAACACCCTGGGAAGGGCTGAGATCCAAACAACCAACACCCTGGGAAGGGCTGAGATCCAAACAACCAAACACCCTGGGAAGGGCTGAGATTCAAACAACCAACACCCTGGGAAGGGCTGAGATCCAAACAACCAACACCCTGGGAAGGGCTGAGATCCAAACAACCAAACACCCTGGGAAGTGCTGAGATCAAAACAACCAAACACCCTAGGAAGGGCTGAGATCCAAACAACCAAAACCCTGGGAAGGGCTGAGATCCAAACAACCAACACCTGGGAAGGGCTGAGATCCAAACAACCAAACACCCTGGGAAGGGCTGAGATTCAAACAACCAACACCCTGGGAAGGGCTGAGATCCAAACAACCAACACCCTGGGAAGGGCTGAGATCCAAACAACCAACACCCTGGGAAGGGCTGAGATCCAAACAACCAAACACCCTAGGAAGGGCTGAGATCCAAACAACCAAAACCCTGGGAAGGGCTGAGATCCAAACAACCAAACACCTTGGGAAGGGCTGAGATCCAAACAACCAACACCCTGGGAAGGGCTGAGATCCAAACAACCAAACACCCTGGGAAGGGCTGAGATTCAAACAACCAAACACTTTGGGAAGGGCTGAGATCCAAACAACCAAACACCCAGGGAAGGGCTGAGATCCAAACAACCAACACCCTGGGAAGGGCTGAGATCCAAACAACCAAACACCCTAAGAAGGGCTGAGATCCAAACAACCAACACCCTGGGAAGGGCTGAGATCCAAACAACCAAACACCCTGGGAAGGGCTGAGATCCAAACAACCAACACCCTGGGAAGGGCTGAGATCCAAACAACCAAACACCCTGGGAAGGGCTGAGATTCAAACAACCAAACACCTTGGGAAGGGCTGAGATCTAAACAACCAAACACCCTGGAAAGGGTTGAGATCCAAACAACCAAACACCCTAGGAAGGGCTGAGATCCAAACAACCAAACACCCTGGGAATGGCTGAGATCCAAACAACCAAACACCCTGGGAAGGGCTGTGATCCAAACAACCAACACCCTGGGAAGGGCTGAGATCCAAACAACCAACACCCTAGGAAGGGTTGAGATCCAAACAACCAAACACCCTGGGAAGGGCTGAGATCCAAACAACCAAACACCCTGGGAAGGGCTGAGATCCAAACAACCAAACACCCTGGGAAGGGCTGTGATCCAAACAACCAACACCCTGGGAAGGGCTGAGATCCAAACAACCAACACCCTAGGAAGGGTTGAGATCCAAACAACCAAACACCCTGGGAAGGGCTGAGATCCAAACAACCAAACACCCTGGGAAGGGCTGAGATCCAAACAACCAAACACCCTGGGAAGGGCTGAGATCCAAACAACCAACCACCCTGGGAAGGGCTGAGATCCACACAAACAATGACCCTTGGGAAGGGCTGAGATCCAAATAATCAACGACCCTTGGGAATGGCTGAGATCAAACAATCAACGACCCCTGGGAAGGGCTGAGATCCAAACAATCAACGACCCCTGGGAAGGGTTGAGATCCAAACAATCAACGATCCCTGGGAAGGGCTGAGATCCAAGCAAACCACGACAACTGATGACATCTGTAGAACAGTATCAAAAGACTGTACAGGGGTCATTTTTCATCAATTGACATTTTAAATGTTGTGTCACATGCATGAATAGATGATAATTTTGTACGTGATCCATCGCGCAGGTTAGGTGTCAAGGTCCTAGCCTGTCAGATTCAAAAGCGATGGCTGTCAAGAACGATATACGAGGACAATCGACCAGAGACGAGACCCGGCAGTTATGAGACGAGCGACCGGATGCGAGACCCAGCACTCACAGGACAATCGACCGGATACAAGACCCGGCGGTTACGAAACGAGCGACCGGATGCGAGACCCGACACTCACAGGTCAATCGACCGGATACGAGACCCAGCGGTTACGAGACGAGCGACCGGATACGAGACCCGGCACTCACAGGACAATCGACCGGATACGAGACCCGGCGGTTACGAGACGAGCGACCGGATACGAGACCCGGCACTCACAGGATAATCGACCGGATACGAGACCCGGCGGTTACGAGACGAGCGACCGGATACGAGACCCGGCACTCACAGGACAATCGACCAGATACGAGACCCGGCGGTTACGAGACGAGCGACCGGATACGAGACCCGACACTCACAGGACAATCGACCGGATACGAGACCCGACGGTTACGAGACGAGCGACCGGATACGAGACCCGGCACTCACAGGACAATCGACCGGATACGAGACCCGGCGGTTACGAGACGAGCGACCGGATACGAGACCCGGCACTCACAGGACAATCGACCGGATACGAGACCCGGCGATTAAAAGATGAAACCCGACGACTAACAATGCGGTCAGCGATGGATGCGTTGACACCTTTACGAATGTTTTGCATGCCTTACATCTTGTGTTGTATCATAAGCTATATGTGTTGCATCATGTGTGTACTGTCATTCTTATGCACTGTCATTCATGCATCATGTGTCTACTTCTTTATCATGTTCAATTCATTTAACATTTCATAAACATGATAAAGAGGGGCAGTTGTAGACACCCAAATTTTGCACTTCCTATACTAACCCTGACAGGAGGGCAAAATCATCATTTGAACCAGCCTACGAGAGCGAAGGATGGGCACAAGTACGAGCACTCGACGCCACCGCGACGATTTGCAACCAAAATCGACGTGACAACAAGGCCATCCGAAATGAGCATTCCCGAATGATGTGACACGTCTCCTGGTAATTCCCGGACTGCAAAATACAAGCCTTTCGACGAAAACCGACGTCACAATACGAGAATCGAGGCATAGCACGAAAATCGAGAAAGTCAAGCCAGCTAGCCGCGGATTGATCTGCGGCCAATAAATGCGCCTTTTGAAAACACGGAACTCAAAACACGGAAATCGAAAACCAGCTGAGTGGATGGGGGCCGGCCAGCCGCAGATCAATGTGGGTAGTATGGGGTTCAAATGCGATTTTTGAGTAGCCAAAGTCAGTTTTGGATAGTAACACCATCGACCGATTCAAGGAATGGACTGGAGGCTTCCCTGATATGATGGGTGCTAGCTATAGGTTGGAGACCGATGCTGCTATTGCTGCTGAGGCTGCTATTACTGCGGGACGTGCTGGAGGTGCAAGTCTATCTCATTTTGCGAGACATACGGGTCGGGGTTCAGTTACGGCTTTGCCGGCGGGGGCTACATTGGATCTTATGCTTACAGAGATTCGTGCACTGCGAAAGATGACAACCAACCTGGAAAGGGGCTAGGAACAGCTATTGAGTTTGAATCGCCAACAAACATGCCGAATGGATCAGATAGCAGAACACGTCGACACATTTGTCGATTACACGAACGACATCATCACATCATTTACCAATCGCTTCAATGTGACCACTTCGGATCTGATCTATTTTTCACCACCACCAGTGTTTCCTGATATGACTTTCGAGACGAAGGAGGAGACCGACGGCCTTGCAGATGAGGAAGATTGATTTTCCAAGGAAGTATATTAAGTATTACATTGAAGGCAATGTAATATTTAAGTTTAGGGGGATTGATACTTTTGGTTTAATTTGCTTTGGGTTGGGTTAGTTTGGTTAATACTTTTGGTTTAATGGTTTGTTTGGTTGAGACTCATTTTAATTATTTGCTAGGATGGTTTGGTTAATTAATGGTTAATTGCATGTTAATTAGGATTTGATTTATGTTTAATTTGCTTTGTTAATTAGGATTTAATTATTATTGCATGTTTTAGGGGATAATTATTATTTCATATTAGTATTTTGCATATTGCATGTTTAGTTAGGTACACACACATATAAAAAACAAACAATAAAAATAAAAGAATAAATGAAATAAAGTAGTAACTTTGGAATAGCCGATGATAAGAGATGATTAAACTTGGTTGAAAGTTAGCGAACTTTTGAACTTTGTGTTAAGTGTTAAATATCGAGTTAGAAGTCAATTTTGCGTAGTTATGATCCCTATTTATTCAAAGCACTTATATCCCACTAAGAGTAATTGTATCTTAAGGCAATTATAGTTTAAAATCTTGGTGTTAGCGGTTGTCAAGAGTCAGGATTGTATTTCGGTGTTGGTTGAAGCAAGGGTAGTAAATTATTCAAGTTTGAGGGAAATCATGGTTTGAATAAAAAGGAAAAGAAAATGCTATGCTTCCTAGAGTTATGATATATGATAGAGTGAATTGAGCTTAAAAGAACACTCCTTGGTAAAAATAAATAAATAAAGACGAGATGGAGCGTAAAACGCACTCGTTCATTTGAATGTAAGGAGCATAAAACGCACTCACTATGAAAATATGTAAAAGAATGTTAGATTGTATCTAGGGAGAATAGCTGAGCAATGAAATAAAAACGGTATTGTTCTTAACTTGAATGATGTTTACCTTGGCTAAGATTACTACTGTGATATGTTCTTAGCGATTGATGATTCTCTCGTACCAGGTGTTCATTGTATAATCTTTCTAAGATATGATTGATTGAGCTGGAGGTCACACACACACATAGTGGGATCATAACTAGTGTGAATTGATGACTAAGTTGATTGATAAGCTTATACATGGTTTAATTGTTGTAAGAGTTAGTATTGTATGATCTTGGAGGCTATATTCAAATTTATACTTATTTCATTAGTAGATTGCATTCTAGGTTTTTAGTTGTTTATTTTGTTTATAGTTTTGATTGAGGGCAAACAAAGATTTAAGTTTGGGGGTATTTGATGAGTAGATTTTATATCTACTAATTTAGTATTCTTAACTTAATTATCTTGCTAATTCTTAAGTGTTTTTAGTGTTATTTTATTGCATTTTAGTATTATTTTGGAGAGAGTTAAATTCAACTTATGATATTGTAATACACATTAATTGTCATATGTTCAGCCCTTATATAAGCTACAGGTAATAAAGATCGTTTGGCGAAAGCTTGGCGAGAGAAAAATGCAAGTAGCTGGACTTCAGGTCAAGAAAATGGACAAAACAGGTGCATAAAGGAGAAAATGAAAAATGGCCAGAGACTTATGGGTCGCGGCGCCTTAGAGCTTGAGTCGCGGCGCTTGACTTGTATAAGAAGAGAGTCGCGATGCTCTTAAGCTGGGCCGCGACGCTAGAGCTCTTTTCAGCAGGCGCGTGTTGGCCACGCGCCCGGTTGAATTTGAAGAATAAATTGATTAGTTTAATTCCTGATTAATCTGGACGCATGACAATTGAAGTTGGGGGATTTTCAAACTCCTAAGGCTAAGATTTTGATTTATTTACACTTATCTTGCATGAGTTGGAGACTTATCAAAATATATTTTAGTAGCAGACTAATAATTATTCAGTAATTCATTCATTATTCAGTACGTAGAAGAGAATAAGAGTTTTATCAGAGATTATTCCAAAGGAAGGAAAGAGCTGAGAAAGGAGGACAGAATTCATCAAAGTTTTATTCTTCCTTCCTTAACTCTTATATCTTGTATTCTAGGATGGCTTTTGACAAACTATTCATGCTTTTAGCTTTTATTATGAACTAAATTCTTAGTTAAGGATTCAATGGAACTCGATAATAATTTAATTTAATATTTATTCTTTTTTTTAGTTAAATTGATTATGGAATGGATTGTTTATTGTATCTTATGTTTATTGTTATAATTGTCTGATCAGCAATTATTGGATGAATTTAGATAAAATTTGACAATGGATTCTAAATTAAGATCTGGATATAATAACTTGTGATTAGTAATTCTTCCTATGAGTGAATGCTAATTTGTAGACGGGATAGGAATATACTTGAATACTGCAAGTAACAGGTGGAAAAATAATTCTTAATGAATTTATTATTATTGTTTCTCATAGGAATATAGTGAAATTAATAATAATAGATATGCTATATGATTATTTGAAAAATGATTATATAAACTATTAGTGATTTTCTGTTGACAATTCTAAACAATCAATTTAATGAAAGAAGAATGATATTAGTTAAATAATTCATCGGGAGAAATTGATTCCTTAATGTTTTTATTCATTGAATTTATATTTTATTAGTTAGCTTAATTATTTGTTCCTATCATTGAAAATTCATTCGTCTAGATTGTAGACACCCAAATTTTGCGTTTCCTTCTACTAACCTTGACAGGAGGGCGAAATCGTCAATTGAACCAGCTTGCAGGAGCAAAAGAGCGGGCACAAGGGCGAGCGCCCGGCACCGCCGCAATGATTTGGGCAGCCCAAGTCGACGTGACAGCATGACCGTCCAAGGCAGGCATTTCCGAATGAGGTGGCACGTCTCCCGGAAGTTCCCGGACTGCGGAATACGAGCCTGTCAGCGAAAACCGACGTTGCGGTACGAAAATCGAGGCGTGGCACGAAAATCGAGAAAGTCAAGCCCGCCAGCCGCGGATAGATCTGCGGCCAAGTGGGTGCGCCAGCACGAAAACCGGGAAATCAGCACTACCAGCTGAGTGCGATGGGAGGCGTGCCAGCTGGCCAGCCGCAGATCCATCTGCGGCCAGCCGCAGATAGATCTGCGGCTGGCTCTGGCCAGCCTATTTAAGCCGCTTCGGGCAGCATACAGCAGGTTCAGCAAGTTCAGCAAATTTTGGAGAAGAAGAAGAAAAACAGCAAACAGCAGCACGGAATTTGAGAGAAAAATAGTAGATTTTGCAACAAAAATAGGAAGAAAAGAGAGGAAAAAGAGAGAAATTTTACTCCTTTAATTTTGATTGTATCAAATATATTTCTCATACCAAGACTTCATCCTTTTTGAGATCATTTTGCAAGGTAAAAATTCCTTTTGTTATAACAATTCATATCATCTTATTTGCTTAGATGGGATGTAGTTTTCATGTATATTGTTGAACAATCATGGATTATGGATTATTAGGGAGGGTTCCATCGGAACAAAATTCTTCCTAACAACCCGAGGATCTCCAATTGATAAAATTTCTAGCTTGTTTGTGATAATTTGTTGGGTGTAAGTTATTTAGATTGTCATTTCCGGATATCATGGTATATTAGATAAACCCGGGTTGGTTAGTCATGTAATATTCATTTTGTAGGCATGTATTAATCTCGTGTGAGCCTAGGAATGCGACCCCGAGGTCCAAATCCGATGATGGACGTTTTGATGTATGTGATAGATTCAAGATGCTCGTTTCGTAACATGTAACCTTTGGGCCTTAAAACGACGCCAAGGCGGGAATCGTGTTTAAGGCCCCGAAATAGTGAAATTTGTGATTGTTGGCGTTCGGGGATATTTTGATGGCTTACATGCCCATGAATAGCCCCGACGCGTGTTTATGCTTGATTTGATTTATGACACGAAATTGGTTTCAAAGCTAAATGATAAGATTTTCATAAAATCAATCAAAGTAGGATATTAGAATCACGAGGTTAAAATTTGAGAAATGTTAATGAATGTCGATTCCTATCTAACGAGAAAGCTAGAGAAGGATTGTTTTCCAAAACATCACACAAAATGATTTTATAAATAAAATGACGTTTTTATTAAACCGTTGTATATAGGGTTAAAGAGATTCTAGAAATTGCCCATCATTTTATGAAAGCAACGTATAGATCTCGATTTCCTATTTAGACGAAGGTTTAAAATTCTTGTTTGGCCAAAACGACACTTAATGAAAAAATCTCATAGTTTTGGACAATTAAAATCAAACCTTTCTCATAAAGAAATAAAGCCTTCTCGTGTATATCGAAAAGACATTCCGAAGCGTTCTCAAATTAAAAGCACGATTTTCCCTCAAATCCAAATGACTCTTTCATACAAACTCACCATATCATTCACATAGACACACACACCCACACACAAGCGCGCGCACACACACATTCGTGAATTAAAGGATAGGAAAGCATCAAGATTGCGGTAACCGTGTTTCACGGAAGTCGAGGGGTGCCTGACACCTTCCCCTCACTTAAGCAAGCCCCCGAACTCTATGAATCTCGATTCGCAGACCAATTAATTCGGAGTCACACATGAGCCAGCGATTTATAAAAAAACGAAAACTCGGATGAGTTGGTACATCCATTTCAAATCTACCAACTGGCGACTCTGGTTAATTGGCTCATCATAAAAACGATCTTTCAAAACCCCGTCGACATAAATGCCGACCTTTTCCAAACGTCATCTAAATCAAAAGGCTAAAATTGGAAAAGACGAGAGAAAGCGAAAAAACCCGGCGTCGACAGCTGGCGACTCTGCTGGGGGACATTAGAGGGCTTAAGCCGCGTCAGGTCTTGATGCTATCCTATCCTTTAAAATTTATAAATGTGTATGTGTATGCGACATTTTGACTTCTTTTTATTGTTGTGTGAATGTGTGTTGTTTGTCCAATGAATGAATGATCGAATGGATTTGTTTTACCTTAAAGTAATCATTTGCATACGGTGAGGACGATGAATGTGAATGTATGTTGAGATTGTACCTCCTCCTGAGGCGAACCCGTCGGTTGCTTATTACTGGACTCGATGGGGCTGCTCCCCGGAGATGGCTCAGGAAACGCACCACTCAAATCCGCTCCAATCGAAAGGGCTCAAACGAGTAGATTGCGAAGATTTGGGAACCTTCATGCCGAAAAGCCCGTGAGAGTAACCCTAGGATAGGTCAGCCCCAGATTAACCCCAACGCGGGATAAGTCTCTTCATGCCCTTTTACGTTTCTGCGCATAAATGCCATAATTCCATTGCAACATAGTCATATATGCTTCCCCTTTATGTCAAAAGAAAATACTAACCTCTGTGTTTTGCAGGGAACGACACGGGAAGCATAAATCATATCTAGCATGTTTTATTTCAATAAAGAACCGCTAACGAGTTGTTTTGCAGAAAAAGATTAAAAAACCCAAAAACACACAGAAGGTTACGGTTTTAGCATGCATCCATTCTTGCATTTCCCCAAGACTAAACTTCGAACCGTTGTCTCGCAGGATTGCTCCTCGAACCCGTTCGCAGTCTAAGAAAGCCCAAAATTCTGCATCTGAAATGGCTGATATTCCTAATCATAGTTCCATATCTCGGGAAGAGTTTGATGACTTCAAAAAACAGATGATGGAAATGGCCACAATGTTAAAGGAACAGTTCTTAATCAGACAGGATCCGGTAAACCAGGGATCGCATAATATTCCACCACCAGGGATGATCAGATTCCTCCTAAAAATGGTACAAACTTGCTTAAAGAGGACCAACCCCGACTCAAGGACGAGCCAGTCATCCCAAAGGCCGTTCCCATACCTAGCAGGACAGTGATTACTATCCCAGAAGAAGGGGACAATGACGACCTTCGGAGAAAATTGAAATACATGGAGGAAACCATCCAATCCCTAAAGGGCATAGGCTCCCTGGGCAGGGTTAATTACTCGGATCTATGTGTTTTCCCCGGAGCCAGATATCCAGAAAAGTTCAAAGTTCCCGAGTTCGAAAAGTACAATGGAAAGGGAGACCCCTATACACACTTGAAAATATACATTGGAGAACTCGGGGCTTATGCCGAAGACGAGGGGTTAAGAATGCAACTATTCCAGAAAAGCTTAACGGGGGAGGCAAGAATCTGGTATGCCCGCCTCGACAACGCCCGAATCCACAACTGGGAGGAATTGGCCCATACCTTCTTAACCCAATACAGCTTTCAGGCCCAGATGGCTCCTGACAGGTACCAAATGACAAAGGTTAAGAAACAGCCTAGGGAGTCCTTCAGGGAATATGCCCAACGATGGAGGGGCATGGCCGCACAGGTAACCCCCCCAATGAACGAATCAGAGATGGTGATGACCTTTGTAGACATCCAGGAGGCACCATATTATGAGAGGGTCATCTCGGGGATTGGAAGACCTTTTGCTGAAATGATTAAACATGGAGAGATGGTAGACATGGGGTTGAAATCGGGTAAAATCCGGGATCTTACTGCTTTAGAAACTGCTGCTGAACAGATACAGAATGGAAACTATAGCAGCACTTCCCGGAGGGTCCAAAAGAAGAAGGAAGAGGATGTCTCCCTCATCCTACAAGGGTCATCCAGAAAAGCAGAAAGCCATCTTCCGGTACAGGCACAAAGGGGAGGGCCATCCCGACCGCCCAATTTCACAGATCAAAGGACAGAGGGGCGAAGAAGATATGAGGCCTCGCAAAACCGAGTGTTCACCCCGCTCGGGGAGCCGCTTGAACGAGTATTAGCGGTATTGATGGCCCAAAAGAAGATAATCAATTTGGCTCCCCCAAGTGACCCGAAGGGAAGGAGATTTGATCCAAGCAAGCGGTGCGCCTATCACTCGGGTTCCCCGGGTCATGATACACAGGATTGTTGGACATTGAAACATATAATTCAGAACATGATCGACAACGGGGAAATTGTGGTGGAGCAGCCGGACTCCCCGAATGTTAAGGCAAACCCCCTGCCAAGACATGATGGGGGGGGAGTCAATGTGACGGAGGCAAGTGAGGCTGGGGGGCCGCCAAGGTTGAACTATGTGCAAAAAATTGAGGAGATGATCAACGTGATACATGATCATGGGGATGCACGGGTAGCGCCCATCAGGTTGATAGGGGTAAGTACGAATAACATAGAGGGGCCTGTCAAGCTGACAGCCCCGAGGCCCATCATCCTTGCAGCAAGGCCGCAACTCCCTATCAGTAGTCTGAAGACTGTACCCTGGAATTACGGGGGAATACCCGAGGAAGCGGCCAGTTGTGCTTCCGTGACGACCAAAGGGAACCCCTTATATCTTCCCGGGCGAGTCCTTGAGAGCCAAAAGAGAAAAAATGAAGAGGTTTCCGAGGAAAGGGCCATAGAGTTTTTGAAAAGGATGGATCACCCGGAAATGAGGGGGATCCAGATTTTAAATGAGGAATCAACCCTAACATCAGTCATGGACTTGGTGTTGTCATCCAGTGAGCATTGCAAAACCCTGATGAAGGTTCTGGAGGAGGCATTTGTGCCCAAAGAAATTAGTGAGGAGGGTTTCGGCCAGCTGGTAGGCCACTTATTGGAAGGCGATGCAATATCATTTACAGATGAGGACATTCCCAAGGAAGGAAGGGGGCACCGAAAACCGCTACACATTGCGGTAATCTCCTCAGGATATGTCATGAATGGGGTGTTGATCGATGGGGGATCGGCATTGAACATATGTCCCCTCAGTACGCTAAAGAAAATGAACATCAATTCCAAACGCCTCCGAGCCAGTCATGTTGTGGTTCGGGCTTTTGACGGCTCCCGGAGGGATACCATTGGGGAAATAGAATTGCCAGTGGAGATAGGGCCCTGTACTTTTGATATATCCTTCCAAGTCCTAGATATTACGGCGAGCTACAATCTGCTGTTAGGGAGGCCGTGGATACACATGGCCGGGGCAGTTCCTTCCACGCTCCACCAACAAATCAAGTTGATCATCGATGGGAATCTGGTAACAATCTCGGCCGAATGTGACGATCCTTCTCCTCCCAGGAGTGGCCTACCAGTAATCAATGTGGATGAATCAGCGGCACCTGCCAGCTTTCAAGCACTAGAGATTAGCACTCCCCATTATAGATGCCTGGGAGCTCCAACTGTGAAACCAGGGGTCTCTCCGGAACTCACCTTTGTGGCAAAGGAAATGATTAAAATGAACTTCCAACCTGGACAGGGACTAGGGAAAAGCAGTCAGGGAATCACCGAGCCCATCCACCTACCACAGCAGATAGGCAAAGCAGGATTGGGATACCATGTGGGCGCAGTACGGGGACACCGTCAGGGTGCGACTCCGATTCGACTAGTTGGCAGTCCAGTGACCAAAGTCGACAATGGGCAGGGGATCAGCGGACCTGTGATTGGGGCAGGGAATGAAGAGTTAACCCCCACACGTAATGAGTCGGCCCGGAGGGAAAGTTTCCTGCGGGAGGTCGCAAAAGAGTTTGAAACCAAATGCTATATCCCCGGACAATCAACAAGCAGTAAGGAGGGGACGAATGTTATCACACCACCAGGAGCCCAACAAGTTGTGCCTGTCATCGATTGGGCAGGGCTGATTATTCCTGGAAAGGATATGGAGAAGGACTCAGGCGACGTATCCGTGATTATCGGGGAGGTGTCCGATGTGAGGCCCTCCTTTATCCAGCGCATTTCATCTGACCTGACCATCGATAATTGGACCCAAAAACCAGTGATATCCAAACAAGGGTAAAGCTCGACGTCAGGGTGGTTAACCCTAGAGGATGGGGGGAATGAAGAAGTTTTATTTTGTTGTTGTTTTATTTCTGCATAATTGTGTCGTTTCTTCGTGTTATTTGAAATTGCGATCGTCGTGAAAAATGATTTATATATGACAAGTACTTTGTTTTATGTCAGGTGTACCAATTTGAGTATTCCTTGCCTAACAAACGATCTTTCAAATTTGAATGGTGATTATGATTTTGACATTGAGCTGGATTTCGATTTGATGGGCATTGAGCAAGACGAGACAGATTACGACGACGCACCTGATGAGATCAAAGGATGGGTCGAAGATAAACCCAAACCCAATTTGGACCAAACCATCACTATAGATATCGGAACCCCTGACAATCCAAAAGAACTCAAGATAGGGACAGACCTTACCCCCAGCCAAAAAGCAGAAATGATTGAGTTACTAAGCCAATATGAGGATGTCTTTGCCTGGTCGCACGAGGATATGATCGGATTGTCCACCGACATTGTGGTGCACCGGTTACCCATCAAGGAGGGTTTCAGGCCTGTCAAGCAGAAACTAAGAAAGTTGAAACCTGAGTGGAGCTTAAAAGTGAAGGAGGAGATCATCAAACAGTTCAGGGCGGGAATCATTATGGTGTCCACTTACCCGGAATGGCTATCCAATGTGGTCCCAGTGGCTAAACCTGGAGGAAAGGTGAGGGTGTGTGTGTAGACTACAGAGATCTAAACAAGGCCAGTCTCAAGGATAACTTCCCGGTGCCTTTCATACACATCCTGGTAGATAACACGGCCCAGTACGAAATGTATTCCTTTGTGGATTGCTTTGCGGGATATCATCAGATAATGGTGGCGGAAGAAGACCGGGAAAAGACCGCATTCATCACCCCCTGGGGCACTTTCTGCTATAGACGACTGGCTTTCGGTCTCACAAATGCAGGAGCTACTTATCAGAGAGCCATGATGGCCTTGTTCCACGATATGATGCACAAGGAGATAGAGGTCTACGTGGACGACATTATTGTGAAATCGAAGGTAGAGTCCGATCATATAACTCATCTCAAAAAGCTATTCGATCGGCTCAGAAAGTATAATCTGAAACTCAATCCAGCCAAGTGTGCTTTCGGAGTACAATCGGGCAAGCTTTTGGGATTCCTGGTTAGTGATCGGGGCATTGAGTTGGACCCAGCAAAGATTAAGGCCATTGTGGATATGCCGGCACCCCACACGGAAAAGGAGATAAGAGGATTCCTGGGGAGAATAAACTTCATCAGCCGTTTTATATCCCACTTGACGACTACATGTGAACCGATTTTTAAACTGTTAAGAAAAGGGGTGTCCCAAGAATGGAATGAGCAATGTCAGAGGGCGTTTCAGACCATTAAGAAACAATTGACGGAGGCACCAGTGCTGGTACCACCCCGAAGGATGGGATCCCTCTGTTTATGTATATATCGGTAAATGCCATCGCGATGGGATGTATGTTGGGACAGAAAAATGAGGCAGGAAAAGAGCAGGCCATCTATTACCTCAGCAAAAGATTTAGCCAATGTGAGCAGAATTACACTCCCATTGAGAAGACCTATTGTGCTCTGGCCTGGGCTGCAGGGAGATTACAGCACTACCTCCATGGGCATACAACGTACCTGATATCAAGAATGGACCCCCTGAAATATATTTTCGAAAGGCCCATGCTGAATTGTCGACTATCAAGATGGCAGTTGATTTTACAACAGTTTGACATGGTGTACGTGACCCAAAAGGCCATGAAAGGTCAGGGAATTGCAGATCAGTTGGCAGAAGCCCCGGCAGGAGGGATGGAGCCGTTAGAAACTCCTCTCCCGGGCGAGGATATATTTTGGGTATCGCGCGAAAAATGTGATGACGAGGGACAATTCTGGAAGTTGTATTTTGATGGTGCCATGAATGCCGGGGGGGCAGGAGCCGGAGCGGTCCTAGTCTCTATCACCGGAGAACAATACCCCGTGGCCACTAAACTTCGGTTCAGCAATTCGAACAACACCGCTGAATACGAGGGGTGTATCTTGGGACTTCCGATTGGCCCGTGACATGGGAGTAAAAAGACTAGCGGTGTTCGGGGATTCAGAATTGGTAATCAGACAAGCAATCGGGGTGTACAACACTAAGGAGCTTCGGTTACTTCCATACCATCGTTGTGTCACCCAGCTTATGCAAGAGTTCGAAGATATCGCCTTCCGCCATATTCCTCGGGGACGAAATGATTTTGCCGATGCGTTGGCGACTTTGGCTTCCTTAATCCACGTGATCAAGAGTAGGGACAGTCCACAGATTGAGATCACCGTACAGAATGCCCCGGCATATGAGGAAAATGTGGCAGTGTTATCAAACGAGGTGGTGTTGACAAGGCAGCCCTGGTATCACGACGTAAGGGAATATTTGAGAGACAGATCCCTTCCCGATCAGGCAAATCGGACTGAAAGGATGAGAATTCAAAAGATGGCGATGAAGTTTTATCTGAGTGGCGATTCGCTTTACAAAAGGGATGCCGGATTGGGACTGTTGCAATGCGTAGACGAAACGCAATCCCAAAGGATTATGAATGAAATCCATGGCGGGGTGTGTGGGCCACATATGAGTGGACCGATGTTGGCCAAAAAGATCTTGAGGACAGGGTATTATTGGTTGACGCTGAGGGCCGATTGCGAAGATCATGTCAAACGGTGTTATCAATGTCAGGCGCACGGTAATGTGATCCATACGCCTCCCAATGAACTGCACTGTATGACCTCCCCCTGGCCATTTTCAATGTGGGGAATGGATGTAATCGGACCAATAGAGCCCAAAGCAAGCAACGGGCACCGATTCATCTTCGTCATGATCGATTATTTCACCAAATGGGTAGAAGCAGCCTCTTTCCCCAAAGTCACTCAGGAGGTCATCGTCAACTTCATCAGGAATAATGTCATTTGCCGATATGGGCAACCTGAGGTTGTGGTCTCCGACAATGCCAAGAATTTAAACAACGCCCTCATGAAGGAATTGTGTGACCAGTTCAAGATCAAGCATCTCAATTCCGTCATTTACCGTCCTAAGATGAATGGGGCAGTGGAGGCTGCAAATAAAAACATCAAGAAGATCATGGCAAAAATGTCTGCTAATCATCGGGGATGGCCGGATTTGTTACCCCTCACCTTGTTAGCCTACCGAACGTCAACGCGTACTTCCACAGGGGCAACCCCATACGCCTTGGTATATGGAATGGAGGCTGTCCTGCCAGTTGAAGTTGAGATGGCGTCCCTCAGAATAGTGATCGATGCTCAGATAAGCGAGGAGGATTGGATGCAAAGTCGATACGACCAATTGGCCCTGATTGATGAAAGGAGAGTGGCTGCCGTTTGGCATGGTCAGCTATATCAACAGAGGATCTCTCGATCGTACGATAAAAAGATAAGACTTCGGAAGTTCAAGGAAAATGATTTGGTGTTGAAAAGAGTCATGCCTTGTCAAGACGAGGCCAAGGGGAAGTTTGCCCCGAACTGGGAAGGGCCATTTGTGATCAAGAAAGTGCTATCCGGAGGAGCCCTCATATTGCAAGAAATGGATGGTGAGGTATTTCCACAACCCCTCAATTCTGACTCGGTGAAGCGGTTCTATGCTTAAATCATCAGTTCTTTTTTTTTCCTTTGAGAGCGAACTACGTAGGACCTGATCTCCTAACTTGTGGGGGTACGTAGGCACCCATCATGGCGCGGTCCGATCCTTTAAAAAAAAATAATCCTTTCCCTAACCAAAACCAATTTTCGATAGCCAGATAAAACCTTCCTACACCCTCAAAACCTTCCCGAAACTAACTGCCTAACCAGTTTCATCCCAGAATACATACCCTGATCCAACCCAAACAGTTATCCAAAATCTGAGATTCAATCCGACGAAATCAAAAGGTGTGCGACAATATCTGTCAAATCTCCATCAAGTCTTGAGGAAAGAAAGAAGGCGAAATGTCAAAATCATGGTCAGTTGGATAAAATGATGATCCAATGGATGGCAATGATACGACAAAAGGGGAAAATGACTAAATTTAAATGCATGTCTATATATATAAGTCATTTTATTACAAGATTTCTCTTTCAATAACTGATGAAACCAACATAGTCTATGCAGGAAATAAAATAATCTACAAATCTGAAACTAGCCGAAGCAGGATGGACAGGGTGGTGGATAGATCTGAAGCATCAGCATCTCCTGCAATCTGCTGCCCCATCATATCAATACGATCCAGTAAAACAGTAGCTCGGCTGACAGTCCCAAAATGAGCATCTACCACTGCCCTGGTCTGAAATACAATGGCCTCTCTATCAGCAATGGCAGCATCTCTAGCCCGAATGGCCTCATCTCTCTCGGCAAGGGCGGCATCCCTCTCGGCTTCAGTAGTAATCAGAGCCAGGCGGAGTCGGGAGTCCTCAGCGACCCGACTCGGGGCAGAATCAGCTGAGATGGAATGGTCTGTGGTATCTTCTGTGAAAATCACTCCAGAGTCATCAAAGGCCCCAGTCCGACTCAAACTAGCCGAATCCAGGTCTCCACGCAACCACTGTACGTAGGCAAATGTCTGGATGTGACAGCTTTCACTATATTCGGCAAAGATCCTGCAATCCCAAAGCTCGTATACCTGCAGTAGATCCCTCTCTGTACAGGATGATATAAGGAATCGGTATGCGGTTGCACCCGCGAAGGGGTGTAGATCCTGTGTCTGATCAAACTGCCCCATAACCGCCAGGGGATGATAGGTCGTCACGCCCCTTAACCCAGCAATGGGAATGAAATCCATACCAGGCACATGAGTCAAGAAGCTCATGAAGGAGCAATAGCCCGAGTAAACCAATAGATGAAAGGGGTCCTCAATGATAGACAAAAATGATGTCCAGGAAGCCACATCAGTACAACTCACGGGACGAAGCGAAAACTGCGTGGTTATGTCATGACTGAAGCAAAACCCTTGGCGGCGGAAATGACCGATGGGACTAAGATGACTCATGAACCATATGTACAACAAGGTCGAGCTCCCTCTGAAGAATCTCCCTCGGAAGGACTGGCAATATGTGGCCGACATGTAGGTATCCGCCAATACCATGGGGAGAATGGTGTGATCCTCCTGAAGGGCCCTAACGGCCGCAACAATCCGCATGTCCAAATGATCGGATCCTGCAGGCAAATACAAAACTGAGATGACACAGGCCATCAGAACGTCCACTCTCAAGGCATCCCAGCGCTCCTCGGACACGGAAAAATCACCGAAAAATAGACGAAAGCTGTCAGGTGAGCCAAATCGGTCGATCAAGAACTGAAGAGGAACCATATGGTCTGATGTGATTACCGGTAATAAGACAGCCCTCCGCAAACCGGTGAAAGTCAAGAATTGACGGCGCATGGAACCAACTGTGACCCTAGCACAAGGTCTATCCAGGGGCAAGCCGGTGAAGCGAGCATACTCCTCAAGGGTGGGGGTCAGCTCTACTGTCCCTAACCTAAACACCTGACGGGCAGGGGCCCAATAGCTCAGAAGACCATCCACGAAGCCCGCTGGCACCTGGAAGGTCAGTAAGGACCAAGAATGTCCCAAAAGACCATCTGCGATAATCCTGTCTGCCGGCAGTAAACTGTCCAACCAACGGAAGAGACTGCCAACCAACCCTGTGGGAGGAATGGAATCCAAACGAACCACGGCATCCGAGGACGACATCTGTGGAAAAATAGTATCAAAAGGACTGTACAGGGGTCATTCTCTATCCATAAATAAAAAAACATGCATCATACAGTTAATAATAAAACAGGTGAATTCCATAAAAATGAAAAGAAAACTGTGCATAAATAAATAAATGAGTTTAGTACATAGTGCATAAATGAAAAAGAAATCTAAGCAGGTGCTGATACAAAAGACCCTATCCTATCCTGGTCTAAATAAAATCAGTATCATCTATGAAAGCAGGATCCTCGAACTGATCCCCTGGAGTCGCCGAGCTCGGAGGACCAAAGTTCATATCAGGAATGTAGGGATGCGCTGTGGCATCAGATGAACTCGGGCCTGCATCATAACCTGCACCGTCAGGATCGTAGGTGTAAGCCTCCTCCGGGGCCCGGCCCAACCCCCGAATAAACAGCGACAACTGATCTACCTGACGGGTCAATGAGGCGATCTGCTCAGCGTGGGTAGGGGTCCGAACACAGGCAGCCCAATCGGTCATCGTCACCGAGCCTGGAACCATGTCTCCAAGGAAGAAAGTGGCCCGAGTCTGAGGACCGATGGTACGGGGCACCCACCATGTACGGAATGCATCACTCGTAGTGGGACTTGTGGAAAGCATCCGACCATCCTCCCCGGCAAGCATGATCTCTGAAGGCTGAGAATCCAGCGGCCAGAAAGTAGTGAAAGAAAGGGAGTGCGGGATGCGGATCTCCCCGGTGACGCATCTGAATGCGCGCTCTCCCAGATACATCACCCAGCCTCCAACACTCTGCAAAGTGAGGCGACGGGTAGAAAGCTCGAACTCCGGGCCGGAAGGATGCCCGTCAGCAAACCCCACAGTCAAATGCTCGGAGAGGTAGGGAATCCAGACGACGTCGGCAGCCGTGATCAACTCCAGCTGAATACGACAATGTGCAAAGCTGCCCGACACGGGGACCTCCTCCAGAGTACTGTGATGCCATCGCCGACCCCGAGGATAAGTGTCCGGGCCCAGAGTAGTGAGAGGCCTCAGACATGGCAGCCGCTCGTAAGCCCAGAACTGTGAATAGAAACAAGGCAAGGCATGAGTCACTATCAAGTACAGAAAAGGATGAAAAGAAAAGAAATACAGTAATAGAGAGGAGGAAGGGACTCACCAGCAGAAAGTGGTAGAAACCGAGCCAGGCATCAGTCTGTCCCTCCGAGCGTAGGCGCATGCCGTGGAGGAAATAGGCAAAGGTGAATGACCCCCAGTCATAGTCACTGATGCGATCCACGTCTCTAACCGCTCCCACGACGCTGAAATGAATGGTGGAGGAGTTGTTCCCTAGGAAACAACCCCTCATGATCGTCAGGAACAAGCGGCGGAGTAGAATATCGCGGGTACCCTGATCCGCTGGAATGGGCATCGCATAGAGACCCCCGACTGCATCGACAGCCAAGGCACCAGATCGGATACTGCGGGCCTTAAAGACCCGGTCCTCAGCAGCGAAGCCCAGCAAAGCTCGAACCTCCACAAGAGTGATATCAAGATCCAAGGGGACGCGGGACCTGGTAAACTCAATGCCAGTAATGTACCTCCAGTCCCATGGGGTCAACACGACCTCGCAGTCGAGGAGATGAAGAGACTGCGTCTGGTGGAACCATCGCTCGGATAAAGCCCTCATGTAACCCCAGGGGCACTGGCGGGGGATGATAGTGAAGAAATGTCGAAAGCCCCAAGAGTCCACCATCGCCCGATAGTCACTGTGCAGGGCCGCGTAAAGGGAGTAGATGTTGAACCAGTTGCCCCTCGGCTGGGTAAACTCGGGTACCTGGGGCAATCACCAAGGGGTCAATCCGGATAAAAGGAGAATGGAGAAATTGAGAGTGAAATCAGAATAGAGCTGAAATATACCTCGTTAGCCACGAGAGAGGATGAGGGGTGACGACTGAGATCCCGACCCAAAAGATCGGGTATCTGCACAGAGGCGCCAGAAGGAGCCTGATGAGTAGATGGAGCCGGTGTGCTGGAGGATGGCCCCTCTGCCGTGACCTCCGGAGGAACAGCCTCCTCAACGTCCGGATGACCAGGACGAATGACAGCCTCCGTCAAACGACGAGCCTGACGGGTCCGAGGAGGAACAGGAGTGGGTGCAGCCCTACGACGGCGAACACCCGAAGTCCGAGAGGCGGAGGAGCTACTGGGCGCATCACGATCCATAGCTGGAATAGAACGGGCGAAAAAGAAGGTAAGTTTCCTTTTAAAATTATGTAATGAACATTCTAAATTTCTAGCCTCATCATATGATTAATGCAACGTGATGCATGTTAAAAAAAAAAAAAAAAAAAAAAAAAAAAAAAAATCGGCAGAGTTCCGTTTGTAAATTGAACATCCCAGGCATAAGCCAAACGTGTTTTCCATCAATCAAAGCCTCAAACAGATTTAAATTGTAATTACAGCATGTAATGCATGATTTTATTGCAGAAAAGGAATAACAATATGTGGGACCGCCTCATGAACATAAAATAGGACTCACATAGTTGATACATAGCATATATATATGATGAAACATTACATAGCATCGTAAAGCATACATTTTATCTTTAAACATGTAAATAGTCAAATGTATAGCAAAACATTGACGAAATTGAAAAGTGACCGGTCAAAGTGTTACCTGTAGCGTGTAGATCAATCCTACCGGAACAGTTTTTGCAGGAAAGTTGAAAAAATCGACAAAAAGCCCTTGCGAACAAGAAAAATCGAGAAAATCTCTTTGGATTACAAGTTGAAAGTGACAGATCTGGAGGAGCCGCGTTGGATTTAAGGCCCGATCATGGCCGCAGATGTATCTGCGGCTGGCCGCAGATCCATCTGCGGCTGGCCACAGATCCATCTGCGGTTGGCCCTGGTGGGTCCCACCTTGCTCCCTTGCAGCCATTTGACGTGTTGAAGTGGAAAGTTTACGAGATGGGTGACCGGCGACGATACCCGGCCCCGACGAGACGATCGACCGGCGACGATAACCGGCGATCACGAGATGGATGTCCGGCGACGATAACCGGCTCCGACAGATAACCAACCGGCGACGATAACCGGGGGTTACGAGATGGGTGACCGGCGACGATACCCGGCCCCGACATGACGATCGACCGGCGACGATAACCGGCGATCACGAGATGGATGACCGGCGACGATAACCGGCTCCGACAAGATAACCGACCGGCGACGATAACCGGAGGTTACGAGATGGGTGACCGGCGACGATACCCGGCCCCGACGAGACGATCGACCGGCGACGATAACCGGCGATCACGAGATGGATGTCCGGCGACGATAACCGGCTCCGACAGATAACCAACCGGCGACGATAACCGGGGGTTACGAGATGGGTGACCGGCGACGATACCCGGCCCCGACATGACGATCGACCGGCGACGATAACCGGCGATCACGAGATGGATGACCGGCGACGATAACCGGCTCCGACAAGATAACCGACCGGCGACGATAACCGGAGGTTACGAGATGGGTGACCGGCGACGATACCCGGCCCCGACGAGACGATCGACCGGCGACGATAACCGGCGATCACGAGATGGATGTCCGGCGACGATAACCGGCTCCGACAAGACAACCGACCGGCGACGATAACCGGAGGTTACGAGATGGGTGACCGGCGACGATACCCGGCCCCGACATGACGATCGACCGGCGACGATAACCGGCGATCACGAGATGGATGACCGGCGACGATAACCGGCTCCGACAGATAACCAACCGGCGACGATAACCGGGGGTTACGAGATGGGTGACCGGCGACGATACCCGGCCCCGACATGACGATCGACCGGCGACGATAACCGGCGATCACGAGATGGATGTCCGGCGACGATAACCGGCTCCGACAAGATAACCGACCGGCGACGATAACCGGAGGTTACGAGATGGGTGACCGGCGACGATACCCGGCCCCGACATGACGATCGACCGGCGACGATAACCGGCGATCACGAGATGGATGACCGGCGACGATAACCGGCTCCGATAAGATAACCGACCGGCGACGATAACCGGAGGTTACGAGATGGGTGACCGGCGACGATACCCGGCCCCGACATGACGATCGACCGGCGACGATAACCGGCGATCACGACATGGATGTCCGGCGACGATAACCGGCTCCGACAGATAACCAACCGGCGACAATAACCGGGGGTTACGAGATGGGTGACCGGCGACGATACCCGGCCCCGACATGACGATCGACCGGCGACGATAACCGGCGATCACGAGATGGATGTCCGGCGACGATAACCGGCTCCGACAGAGGACCGACCGGCGACGATAACCGGGGGTTACGCGATGGGTGACCGGCGACGATACCCGGCCCCGAACGAGACGATAGATTGAAGGAGTGAACCCAAAGACTAACGAACACGGTCAAGGGGTTGATACATTGACACTCTTACGAATGTCCTTTGCATGCATTGCATCTTATGTTGCATCATAAGCTATATGCGTGAGACATCATGTATGCACTGTCATTCTTACACACTGTCATTCATCGCATCGAGTGTCTATTCTTTATCCTGTTCATTTCATTTATCATTTCATAAACATGATAAAGAGGGGCAGCTGTAGACACCCAAATTTTGCGTTTCCTTCTACTAACCTTGACAGGAGGGCGAAATCGTCAATTGAACCAGCTTGCAGGAGCAAAAGAGCGGGCACAAGGGCGAGCGCCCGGCACCGCCGCAATGATTTGGGCAGCCCAAGTCGACGTGACAGCATGACCGTCCAAGGCAGGCATTTCCGAATGAGGTGGCACGTCTCCCGGAAGTTCCCGGACTGCGGAATACGAGCCTGTCAGCGAAAACCGACGTTGCGGTACGAAAAATCGAGGCGTGGCACGAAAATCGAGAAAGTCAAGCCCGCCAGCCGCGGATAGATCTGCGGCCAAGTGGGTGCGCCAGCACGAAAACCGGGAAATCAGCACTACCAGCTGAGTGCGATGGGAGGCGTGCCAGCTGGCCAGCCGCAGATCCATCTGCGGCCAGCCGCAGATAGATCTGCGGCTGGCTCTGGCCAGCCTATTTAAGCCGCTTCGGGCAGCATACAGCAGGTTCAGCAAGTTCAGCAAATTTTGGAGAAGAAGAAGAAAAACAGCAAACAGCAGCACGGAATTTGAGAGAAAAATAGTAGATTTTGCAACAAAAATAGGAAGAAAAGAGAGGAAAAAGAGAGAAATTTTACTCCTTTAATTTTGATTGTATCAAATATATTTCTCATACCAAGACTTCATCCTTTTTGAGATCATTTTGCAAGGTAAAAATTCCTTTTGTTATAACAATTCATATCATCTTATTTGCTTAGATGGGATGTAGTTTTCATGTATATTGTTGAACAATCATGGATTATGGATTATTAGGGAGGGTTCCATCGGAACAAAATTCTTCCTAACAACCCGAGGATCTCCAATTGATAAAATTTCTAGCTTGTTTGTGATAATTTGTTGGGTGTAAGTTATTTAGATTGTCATTTCCGGATATCATGGTATATTAGATAAACCCGGGTTGGTTAGTCATGTAATATTCATTTTGTAGGCATGTATTAATCTCGTGTGAGCCTAGGAATGCGACCCCGAGGTCCAAATCCGATGATGGACGTTTTGATGTATGTGATAGATTCAAGATGCTCGTTTCGTAACATGTAACCTTTGGGCCTTAAAACGACGCCAAGGCGGGAATCGTGTTTAAGGCCCCGAAATAGTGAAATTTGTGATTGTTGGCGTTCGGGGATATTTTGATGGCTTACATGCCCATGAATAGCCCCGACGCGTGTTTATGCTTGATTTGATTTATGACACGAAATTGGTTTCAAAGCTAAATGATAAGATTTTCATAAAATCAATCAAAGTAGGATATTAGAATCACGAGGTTAAAATTTGAGAAATGTTAATGAATGTCGATTCCTATCTAACGAGAAAGCTAGAGAAGGATTGTTTTCCAAAACATCACACAAAATGATTTTATAAATAAAATGACGTTTTTATTAAACCGTTGTATATAGGGTTAAAGAGATTCTAGAAATTGCCCATCATTTTATGAAAGCAACGTATAGATCTCGATTCCTATTTAGACGAAGGTTTAAAATTCTTGTTTGGCCAAAACGACACTTAATGAAAAAATCTCATAGTTTTGGACAATTAAAATCAAACCTTTCTCATAAAGAAATAAAGCCTTCTCGTGTATATCGAAAAGACATTCCGAAGCGTTCTCAAATTAAAAGCACGATTTTCCCTCAAATCCAAATGACTCTTTCATACAAACTCACCATATCATTCACATAGACACACACACCCACACACAAGCGCGCGCACACACACATTCGTGAATTAAAGGATAGGAAAGCATCAAGATTGCGGTAACCGTGTTTCACGGAAGTCGAGGGGTGCCTGACACCTTCCCCTCACTTAAGCAAGCCCCCGAACTCTATGAATCTCGATTCGCAGACCAATTAATTCGGAGTCACACATGAGCCAGCGATTTATAAAAAAACGAAAACTCGGATGAGTTGGTACATCCATTTCAAATCTACCAACTGGCGACTCTGGTTAATTGGCTCATCATAAAAACGATCTTTCAAAACCCCGTCGACATAAATGCCGACCTTTTCCAAACGTCATCTAAATCAAAAGGCTAAAATTGGAAAAGACGAGAGAAAGCGAAAAACCCGGCGTCGACATAGATAAAATTAAACTGATGCAAGGTTAGTAATTGGATTATTAAGGCTATTAATCGCTCCTCGTGGGAACGATACTCTATTTGCCGCTATATTACATATTCGATCACGTATACTTGCGTGTCTTTTGCTAGTATAGAATTGGGCAAATAGGACTCTTATGTTAAAACTGAGATGAAGAACCCTAATAAAAAGGGGAAAAAAATAAAATCGGACAATAAGATTCCGATATGTCTGGATTAATATGTTGTGCACAATATAGTGGGTACGATAGGCTAATCCCCTAAAGTATTTGCAGATAGTGTTTTCAGTCTTTGTGACCATTAAATATTCTGTCGGTTTACAGTTGAATACTTGTTGAACCTTGTTAAAAGTTTGAGGTCTAGGGTGACCACTCAGTATGTTGTTTCAAAAATGTTGATTGAGAAATATCTCTTTTTTTATTCTTGTTTTTCTAAGTTACTTCATAATTATTGTTCAATTGTTGAAGCTTTCAGAAAAAATTCATTTTATTCATTATGTGTTGCTTAAATAACTGTTTATACATGCTGAGCATTTAGTTGCTCATCCTTGCTATATTTTTTATGCTTTCAGTTAAGTCCGAAGATTCTGCTGGACCGAGTAAGGATAAGGGCAAGGGAAAAGTCCAAGAATAAAGTTTAAATAATGTATTATATTATTATAAAGTGATGTAATATTTATTAGTAATATGTTTTGTATATGTAAAGTTGTAAGAACTTAAGACTAGACTAAGAATGATTGTAATAATTATTGTATTTATCTTTACGTATTTAAGAAATGCTTAGATAAAGGTATGGATAAGGAGTATAGTGAGCACCATATCTTATGTAAAGGTATATGTATGTGGGGGCGTCACACTTCCCAAGGATAGAATTGGGATAATAAACCTCGTCTGCCAAGGCTAAGATGTAGCTATAAAGACAAACATGTATCCTTAATGAAAGAAGCCTTGTTTGCCCAAGGCTGATATGATGCCCTAGGGACACTAAGAATGATGAAACCTATCCTTAGAGAATCCTATATATTTGGGGTTAAGTCGTTGTCCTAGAAAAACCTAAATTAATGAAAGGTATCTTAAATTGAACCTTAATGCAAAGTCTTCAAAGGGAGAAGGATATGTGAACCTGTAACGACCCCAAAACCCGGTCACCTTGACCTTGGGTCTGGTTCGCCACGATACTACATATACAATACAATTCTCTATGACGTAAAAGTAATTTCTATAATATTACAATACATCTCAATCTAATCCCAAGTTTTCTAACCTTTAATCGTTCAAATCATTCTAACTCAGAGTATACAATACATCAGCTTGTAAATATTAGTGCAACATTAAAATAATGCAATGTCGCCATATAGATTTTTAATTCTTCTTTTAAACATTTCCCCTTCAATCATCTTCTTCTGACCAGCCAGGTCCTTCCACGCTAGCTGCAAAAAAATCTGTTTGTGGCGTGGGTGAACAACTACGTTGTCCGCAAGTTTAACAGTTACACATAACACATAAATCATGTATCATGCATGCTTCACAATATTTTCATGTATGACAGTTATACATGTAAACATATTAACACGTAAATCACATATCATCGTGTTTTTCATTGCACAACATAAAGTTCAAATTGAACAATTCAAATGGACATCACAACTAAATCAACTGTTCATAGCATGTTGTAATATAACAACGCATTAACATATAATGATATTTTACACATAGGAGTAAGTTCTGAAAGACTTGCCTCGAAGCCTTCTTTGCGCAATTAGGAGAACTCCTCCTTCATTGCCCTACACGATTTAGTGTACATACGAATCAATATCAGCTACTTAATGACGCTTATTAGTCAATTATGCTAGCTCTTCATTTTTTTTATTTTTTTTTCTTATTTCCCTTTCGTTGAAAGCCTAATTACCCCCATTAAGCTTCATTAATCATTTCATTACTTTCTTCTATTCTTGCCACACACACACACACACATATGTATGTTTGTGTGTGTGTGTGTGTATATATATATATATTCGATACTCAAAAAATAATCTTTCTGGAATTCTTTTCAATTTCCTTTACTATTTTTCAAAAGTTAATTTTAACTTTCCTAACTTAGAAACATGATCTATACCTTGCTCAACTCCAATGATTCCCAATTTTTGATAGAATCTTATATATATTAACACGAGGTTCCAGTTAAAATTTCGTGGCCATCGAAGTTATAGAACTCCAGTTATAGCTGTTTTCGTCGGAAAACTCTTAGTTTTTGTTTTGGCCATAACTCGATCGATACAAGTCGGAATTCAACCATCTTTGGACAGGAGCTACATAACTCCCTATATTTTCAGTGTTAAAAAGGCCAAAATTTATTTCCTTCAGTAAAGGGTCTAAACAGTGCACGATAGTGATAGGATAGTGAGAATTGTCCGTTTTTTACAACCTCATTTTTTGGACAGTCTTACTAAATAATTTGTTTCAAAAATGTTTTGCTCTACAAAATGGCCCAATATCGCGAGTCTAACTATAAAACTTCAAGATCTAGAACTTTCGTGTTTACATGATCTTCAAATTCCAAACACACGAGGCTGCACACCTAAAGGAATGACTAAATTAAAACTGTCTCGCGAGAAAACTGGTTGACAGACCCTAGCTCGCTTAAACAGTCATAACTTCTTCGTTTTTTATAATTTTTGGGTGATTTAAGGGGCCATGCGGAGCTAACTTCCATATCTACAACTTTTTCCTTTTGAAATTTTTCCAATTCCGAACACATCAATCCAGGAATCTCACGCAAGGCGACTGACCCAATTCCATTTTTCAGATCTAGACAGATTCGACATGCCTGCTTTGAAATATCATAACTCCTTGCTCCGAAGTCAGAATGAGTCCGTTCTAGAGTCTATGAAAAGCTTATTCAATGTACTATAGCATACCAAAAACCCAGAATTTTCTAGCAACTCTAGCTAACCCCGAATGTTTGGTTTAGGGACAGCAATCCACTAGTTCTTCTAACTTTAGAAAAATAACTTTCTTTTCTTACTTTGATCAAACTTTTTAATACCCAAAATGACTAGATCTAAACATAATATACCATCTAACTAGTAGATCTAGTGTTCTTATGTTCAAGATTGTAATCTCATGATTTAACAAAAGACATCAAAAGAAGTTAATCAAAGTTTAGGATTTTATACCTTTTGTAATATTCCTCTTGATTTCCTCTTCCTTTCTTCGCTTTTCTCCTTTTTCTCCATTAATGACAGCCTTCTCCCTCTTCTTTTATCTCTATTTGGCTGGGTGGGAGTGTGAGGAATGGAAGATGAAGTGTTGAAAATTTGCCTAATTAAGCTTAATCATTTAGCCAACATCAAGGGCAAAATGGTCATCAACCATTGCTAGGGAAGGGCATAAAATGGTCTTTAAAACATCTCAAGAAAATTTTCTAAAAATTTTCTCCTAGGACACAATGGTCATAAGTAATTTTTTTCAAGGATAAAATTGTCATTCAACCATTACTAGGAAACTTTCTAGTAATTTCCTCTTAGGACACAATGGTCTTTAATAATTTTCTCTAAGGACAAAATAGTCTTTCCCTCATTATTAGGAAATTTCTTAAAAATTTCTTCAAGGATACCATTGTCATTAATACTTTTTTTTGGGATAAAATAGTTATTCCCCAATTACTAGGAAACTTCCTAGCAATTTCCTTCTTAGGACACATGAGTCATTAATCACTTTCTCTTGGATAATATAATCATTTCTCACAATTTCTTACATTTAACTCAAACATGATTAGTTCCTAACCATAGTTATTCTACTTACACATGTCCCATTAGTTTGGGCTACTAAATTAAATTCTTATTGGGCTTCTTCATTGGATTTGTCACAAGTTTTTAATCAAATAACTTGGGCCATATTAATTCTTTAAAATTGGGCTTGACACTATAATTCTTTGGACTTTTCTCATATAAAGTTAGACCAAAATTTGGGCCAACTTAATTCTCCACAACTATTTTATACATTGGGCTTGCAACCTATATTAATTTCTTACTAGCAAATACATAACACACATACTAACAAATAAATATATATCACATATATTTATTTACTCATCACACTTACACAAAATATTATCCATATAAACTTAATTTTATTAGAACAAAGTACATACATTAATTTACTAATTTGAACTAAGTAAATTAATTAACTCATATATGAAAATTTAGTTCATAATAATTCTATTATCGTCTAAAACTCAATATTCAAATTATAATATTTAAAAATATAATTTTAATTTAATCTCAATTAATTAATATTAGTTAATTAATTCTATCCACTTTCTATAATGATTTAATTAACTATTAAATCTTATTTTCCCAATATATGTATATATTTCACATACACATTTAGTCCATTACACAACATCACATACTTCACATTATATAAAACACACAAACACACACACACACACACACACACATATATATATGTCCAAATCTACTTGATCTCTTTATAAGAATTTTATTTATAAAATTCTTGTTTTAAAATTTTGAAATGTCTGGGATATTACATTCACCCATTCTTCTAAGAATTTCGTCCTCGGATTGAACGCATAGTCATCTCTATTCATTCTATTTCTCTATTTTTAAATCTAGGTTTTATTATTTAAACCTTTATTTAACTATTCGAGATTTTATTTACAAGTCTCATAAATTTTTGGGTTATCACATCACCCCATCTTCTAAGAATTTCGTCCTCAAAATTACAATCTACTAATATCTGCTCCTTTTATCCACCCAAAAATAGGTTTTCAATCTAACCTTTATCTAATCACGTCTAGTTATAATCTCAATTAACGAGTGTTGTCAGATTTCACAATCTACAATTACGTGCAAGTATACACGATCAACAAGTAATAAAGTGATAAGATAGAGTGTCGAACCCACAGGAAATCTCTGTTCAATAATTTTCAACTACTAGTCCTATATCAATTCAATTTTATTTAAACAACTGTAAATTGAATAATGATTAAAACTAATTAATTAAAACTAAGAATAAGAAATAACACAAAGGTTTAAATTCAGATTTTTAAAGGCTTAAGACTACAATATCCCCAATTATGTAATACAAACTAATTATCCAATTCATCCAATTATTAACTTCAACAGAGTTGTTAACAGGAATTCAAAGTTATTCATAAGCCCTTTCCTAAGTGATCAAATAAAATTATCTAACTCAATTAATTATGCAATATTCCTATGCAAAACTAAAGAATTAAATTCATTAAACACCAATTCCCAATAGTTCATGCAACGAAGAGATATCCATATTCACTTCACAACCCTAATTATTCATCCCATGCAAATAATTAAGAATACATGCTATCACATTCAAATCTAACCCTAGATTTCATCTCCCGAATTCATCTAAAGTATCCCGCTAATTGATGATCAGACAATTAATCAATAAACACAAAATATGATAGACAACTCAATATGAAGTAATAACTGGAATCAAATAGATAACTAATCCATAAACATAAAAGATTCAATTATAGCCTTAATTGCAAATTTAGTTCATACTGAAAATAGAAATCATGAATCCCAAATAAGTCATCACAATTAAATTACAAATCTAAGATAGAGGATAAGAAAAACTCAGTAGAAGTTCTTCAATCTTTAAGTCTCTAATCTGAATTCCTTGCGATGCTTCTCTAGTCTCCAATCTCCCAATTCAGCTTTGTATCTCAATCCTTGCATATGTATGTAACTATGAATGTATCTATGTATGTTTTCCCCTCTATTTCCATCTCTCTGTCTCTTTTATAGTTTCTGAATCAAATCAGTAGAAAGAATCCAATTCCAAATCAACTTCCCAAAAGAACTGCATTAAAATATTTTTTCCCTTCCGCGCATTCTCGCCCCAGCGAGAAATTTAAGCCTGAGATTCTCGCCCCGGCGAGAATGCTTCTGCTGCCCGAATCAGCCTCGACGTCGGTTGGAAATATGGCCATAACTTCTTCATCCGAACTCGGATTAATGCGATTCAAGAGGCTACGGAAAGATAAGAATTAGCTCTACAACTTTTATAACTGGAGCTCGTTGAGATACCGATCAGAGATAGGTCCAAAATGGCCAGGAAACAGATGCTATGTAAAATTCATGCCAAATCTGATGGTAAAATGATCATAACTCTCTCATACGAACTTCAAATTGGATGCTTCAAGATGTTCCTGAAAGCTAAGATCAAGATCTACAACTTTCGTTCTTTGAGTTTTGAGAGAATCGGATTGAATCATGGGTGAAATTGAGCCGTAAGCAGCTGCTATGTCAATCGGAAGCTCAAAAATGGCAAACAAGACACCCAAGCGTTGACGTACAAATGGCTTTGCTTTATTTCCTACAAAACCAATGCATAAACAAGTAAAATGACACTAAAAATACTCAAAGATAGTAAAGAAATAAGCCTAAGATATATCTAATTCATAGGTATAAACCCGCTCATCAACGAGTACATGTTATCTCCTTCTATGAGGATCTCTTTCATCATCACATGCTACCATAACTTCTTTCTAGGAGTTCAAGAAAATTTTTCATATCATGCTGAGGGGTCATATAGACCGACCTATATTTTAACCGACACCAACTTGTGTTTGTTTAATATCAAATTGCACTACCTTGACACCAACTTGTGTCAATTTGATACCAACTTGTATCACGTAATGCTGACACCAACTTGTGTCGGATACCAACTTGCATCCATTTGATACCAACTTGCATCAACTTGACACCAACTTGTGTCAGACTCTTGCATTGACACCAAATTATGTCAGATACCAACTTGTATCATATGCTTGAGTCAACATCATATTATGTCTATTTTATTAGAACATCATTGAGTCTGCTCTTTACTTTGACATCTTTTATGTCGATTTAATAAATCATTACAACATTTATCTAGCCGAATCAAATAGCTTAGACGTATACCAATAATTTGAACATCAATCGAAACATTTGTCTAGCCACTTTAGTTGGCATTGACTTATCTTTAAATGGTTCAAAATTCTGAAAATCATTTTATGACGTCATGATACTGCACTGTATTTACAGTCCGTTAAGGATTCCGTCATTTCATGATTTTGTCATACTACATCATACCATAGTGGGTTGACGATACTATGTTCACATCCAACACTAGGGTACTCTGCATTGATGACTCCATCATTTGTCATTCTACACCAAGTTTAATTATGCATTGATGACTGTTAAAAATGTATTTTAATATTTTTCAAATCATCTTTCTCTTAGCCGAAACAAATAGCATAGACATATGAATCATAGGACCTTTTTAAAACTTATAGGTTCAAAAATTGATCCAACATATTTTTCCAAAACACAAAAGTACAAATATCAGCATAATGTCAATAAATTTGAAATCTAGCATAGCTAGAAGATTTGGAATACCTATACTTCCTCCATCAACTCTAATTTTCTCCAATAATCCATTACTTAATAATTTTATCTGTTTCTATCATTTTTAAAGTTTACTATACTAAAAATCCTCAGATCTCAATACACAACTTTTCTATACAACGTTATGAGTTCAGGAACTTGCCACAATAATATGAGTTTAGGAACTGGTCCTAGCAATACGTAGTCCAAGAATCAATCAGGGACTGTTCATATGCTTAGGGGTTCAAAACATACCATATGATTATGAGTCACGAACTTACCATAGGCATGAGTTTTAAGAACGCGCACCTAATCTTAATATTCTCTAACTATCAAATATAATATGAGAAAAGAATCACCTTCTCACCATATGTATACTGATAACGCGACACCAACATTTCAATAATTGTTGATGTGATAAACTGGGTAGTCATTAGACCAAGCACAAAACCCCTGCCCATACAAAGGTTTGTACAACTCAGCTATCACATGATTCCTCAATTGAAATTCCACATAATTCTAATCTTAGCTTACTCTTTGCTCTATACGAACTTTTTCTTTAATTCGTATCTCATCTTTTATAACTCTTCAAGATTCTTCTTTGAATCTTCTTGTTTATAACTTAACCCATTTCTTTATGGATATATCTTAAACATCTGTTATAGATCTGTTCATGATCTGCTAGTATTCTTTCTGCTTTTTCAAAAATCTTATCATAAGATATCTCTTATCATTTATTTTCATTTAAGACCGGGTAGTCTTTCTCTATTCATTTCAAAGCACATTTATTAAGCATACTTTTATTAATATGGATCTCGTAGTACATAACACTTTGCATCTTATAGCACTTACATAACATATCCCTCTAATACTATACAAGTGGGGATTTATAACAAAACATATCTCTTAACTTACACAAAATTGGGATTACATATTAATAACATTATAAGTAGGTGTATCTATATACGCCATTCACACCTTAACCTCCTAGACCACGCTCAATGGCCTCTTCTTATTCTTCCTTGGTAATGATCATGACCTGGTCCCTACTAATGACGGGTCCAATCTGATCTTCTTCCTTAGGGTAATTGGTTACCCTATCTTGAATACGCCCGACTAGCTTGTTAAAGGCGTACCTTATTCTATCCATCTTCCTGTTCTTACTTTTCACTTCTTCTTTTAAATCCTACTCATGATCCTGCGATCTCAGCTTCTCTGAGATCTCATTTTCTAAGTGGGCTTCCACAACCTACTTCTCCAACCGGACTTCTTCTAGTCTCTCTTCTAATTCTCGTACCCTATCTTGTACCTGGGCATTGCTGTTTATCAATTCTGATATCAGCCCCTTTCTGGGATTAGGAGTTGCCGTGAATACAGACTCTGTCGTTATCGGCTCCTCCCAAACTACTGGAACATCTCTAAGTGCTTCATCTCCTGACATTTTCTTTTTATTTAAGACTCTGACTTTCTTTCTTTCTTATCCTTTCTCTCTAGCTTACTCTTGCTTTCTCTGCTTTTTCTTACTTCTGTCTTGGTAGAATACTCAATTCTATGAACGCTTATTTATAGGCCACTTCTCCGACTCGCAATTATTATTCTCTGTTCTTTTCACCTTCCCTTGGCTGTCCCACCAAGGTTTTATCCTCACTAACCTCAATTATTCAATTTATAAGGTTAAAGTAAGAATTTATTAGTTAAAGCAAGGGGACAAGATCCACTTTTTGGGTAATCAATTTAAACGAGTCTACTAAAGTTCTCGCCTCCTATATTCGGCCTATAGTTGGCTCCTACATCACTTGTGCCCCCTATTGGCCTATGTAACGAATGTGATATCTGTGAATAAATAAAATATTTATTGAGTTAAGTAAATATTTTATTTGATTTCTTTATTGAATAGAATAAATAATTGATAAAATTATTGTGGAGTAATTTATTTTAGTATAATTATGTTAATTGTTATTTGAATAATGATTTGATGTTATTCCAATTTAATTTAATAATTAAATTAGATGATTAATGATTTATTTGAATAAAATGATTTATTGAATTAATTTATAATTGGCCAAATAAAAGTTATAATTAGATTAGTAAGGTTTAATTGAATTTATTTAATAATAGGTTTAATTAAATTGAAAGTGTGACAATTAAACTATATAATATAATGGGTTATTAAAATAAATGGAAAAAAGGTTTTATTTTAGTTAAACCAAACAAGGCTTTGTGACCCTTGATTGGTAAAAATGGTTTATTTTGTTTCGGTTCAACCAAACAAGACCTAGACTTTTGAATTTGTTAACTGATGTTTTAATTGGGGGTTTGGTAACTGATAAGTGTTAAGTGAAGGTTACGTTAAAAAAATAAAAGTCATCAGTTATTTTCTAAGCCTAAGGAAGAAAGAACAGAGTTTTAGTAGAGAAAGAATAAAGAGAATATTAGAGAGGAATAGCTCTGTGAATTGAGAAGGAGAAGGAAGAGGATTACTAAAGCTAAGATCATCATCTTCTCATAATCTAAGAAGAATTATCAGGTAATAATCTAACCTAAAACTTTAGTTCTTATTTTCTTCAAACTAGTTCTCTGTAAAATATTGGTGAACCAAAATTGCTAAAAATTGTTTATGTGATGATTATGCATGTTAGTATGGGTATATAAACCATTATATAGCAATTGTAAATGATTTTCTGTAACTAGAATCCATGAAAACAAGTTTTAAATGGGTTTTGTGTTCTTGAGTTTATACATATGAATATGGCTTACTTTGGGTTTAAAATTAGTGTTCAATCCATGTAATAATCTGTAAATTGGTTGTTGTTATTGTTAGTATGTTCAATAACGAAAGTAATGTAACTTCAATGGATCAAAATGGATTAGAAACGAGTTCATACTGATCAATTACACTAAATGTGTCAAAATTTATAAACTAGCATGAACACTGAATTTTTAATCCGTAATATGGGATTAATTGATGTTCTGAGATGTTGAAAAGTTAGTGTGGATGTTAGTTTAGGTGTTTGTCATGTTTATATCATCTGGGTATGCCAAATTGTGAAAAACTTTGGCCAAATTTCGTATTTTCTATGTTCTTCGCGAACTGCAGGAACTGACAGTCGGGTCCATCGCCCTGGCGGTGGAAATACACTAGAGTTAGCGTCCCGACGGTGTCCCCGCCCCGATGGTGTAAATGAACTGGTTTTGTCACCCCGGCGGTGTCTTCGCCTCAGCGCCCAAGTTAAACTTATTTCAACTGCCCCGACGGTAGCCTCGACGGGAATTTTGTGAAGAAAATGTACCGCCCCAACGGTGCAACAGGAAATGAAAATTTTCCTTTTCTTTGTGCTCATGTTATATTACCATGTGCATGTTTAAAGCGTAGACTAAGGTATTAAATGAATAATAAGATACTACGATGGATGATAAGCAAATACCTATTGAATATCAGATGACAATTGAGATATTAAAATGAAATTGGATAAGAACGAATCATAAAGTGCTTATAATACTGTAACTAATCATTGTTACCGATTTATAAACGAAATGTATAGGTTGATTAAGGAATGTGAATTTTAATCTGTAATCTACGCACGAGGCAAGTTTTCTACCCTTAATCTTTTTATTTCGTTGAAAGCAAGTTCTCTAAAACTCAACTTTTATTTGAACTAGTTTCTTACTTTACTTTCATTGAACAAGCTTATTAACCTTAGCTTATTATTGTTCAAGCAAGGTTGTTATAATGTCAAATGCTTATATTCTATTCAAATCATCTGTTATTCGATTATGAATTGTTATTCAAGCTTCAGACATAAATCTCATTGTACAACTTTATTGTTGAATCAAATGCTTTAGCGACTAGCGAACCCTTATTGATTCAGCTAGTCCATAGTTGATGAGCGTTATTTTGGGGACATAATTCTTATAAGGGGGGAGGATGTAATGACCGTGAATTCTGGATAGCCTTGTAATTCGAGCTTATGAAAATTGATACATATTATTTAAATAAATTTTATGAGTAATGTTTTTTTATGTGATTAAATAAATATGTATATGCATTATATGTATACATATATTTATTTTTATATGATGAGATGTATATTTATAGTTGGTTTAAACTAGTTTAATTGTTTGAACTTACTAAAGAAGCTAACACTTCAAATTAAGTGGTTAAAACTCGAATATGAGTTCGGATTAGAATTTGGGGAAACGGACTGCGGATTTAAATCCGAAACGTCCAAATTAGTTAGAATAGACCCTAAACACATTTTGTGTGGGGGTTAACTTTTTGGTCAAAAGTCAACCGATTGACTTTTTCAGTAAAAAGTCAAACACAAATTTCAGAGATGAATTTGACAAAACGGATATTCCTATGACAATGAGAATGTTGATTTTAGTAGGAATCGATTGTCTTCACGAAAAAGTTGAATTTCGAATGTAAAAATGGTAAAATGGGCCATTAAATGGATAAATATGTATTAAATGGGAATAATTAGCCAAGGGAGGCCCCATGAGACAGCTGATATGATTTTTATTGGTGGAGCGAATCAGCAAATAAGCAAAGGAAGAAGGAGACCAACGGATGGAATGAAGAGAAAAGGAAAAATAAACTCAAAAACTCTTCTAATTCTCTAACCCTTCCATCTTCTTCTTGATTCCATTCAACTAATGATTTGGGAGGTACAAGGTTGAGTAAGGAAGCAAGCTCAGTCCATTTGCTAGGAGAGAAAGGAAAAAATCTGCAGAACACAAAGAAGAAGAAGAAGAAGTAGTAGTTCTAGAAAGGGAGAGAGAGGTGGTGCACGGGTGAAGAAGAGAAGGAAGCCAAAGCAAAGAACAAGAGCTCAAGCAAGCCCTAGCCAATCTTTTTAATTATCTAGGAAGGATTTACAGAGGTAAACAATCAATCAAATCCATTCCATTCGATTTCTTGTTAAGGTTTTCAAGTTTTGTGGTTTTTGAGCTCTTGAGCTTGTAATTCGATTTTCTGGCGATTTTTGTTGTTTGTTTTGTGTTGGATGTTTGTAAATGTTGTTAAGAGATTATTTAAGCCATTAATAACATCAAGTGGAACCAAAAACATGAGAATAATCCGTACCTATTCTTACAGGATGAAGAACAATGGACTTTAGACATGAACATGGACTGTTGGACGATTTAGAGGACTTTGTAGCTATGATTTCGTGTTTGTTTAATTCGTTTGTTGTTATGATATTGTAATTCCATGGGTTATGAGTTTAACTCAGTTGGAATGGAGTAAAAATGTGTAAAAACAAAGATTTGGTAATAATTTTTGTGAAGAACACCAAAAAACTAAGAACACGAAAATATAACATGAGTTGATACTTTGGCCTAAGATTTGGCCATGTTAATGTTAATGGGTAACTCTAAATTTTTGATATGTTGTAGCTTTATGTCTTAGGAGTCCATAGAGTCTAGAACGGACCAATTTGAACGTGTTTAGAAGAAGTTATGAAGGTTGGAGTGAAGAAAGGTCTGCAAATTCTGGGCATCGGCGCAGCCTCCGTGATTTCACGGAGGCCTTGCTGAGCTCGCTGGTCACTGGCGCAGCCTCCCTGATTTCATGAAGGCCTTGCTACCCTTGTGGTGCAGCCTCCGTAATTCTCACGGAGGCCCCGCCGACTGCCTGAATCCAAAATGTCTAGCATGAACACCTCTTGGTAAAATGACCATAACTTTCTCATACGAACTCGGATTAGGGCGATTCAAGATGATCCGAAAAACTTAGAGATAGACCCACAACATCCATTAATTATAATTGAAAATTTATAACTAGAACAATTTTGAAATTGACCGTTTTTAGGATTGTCGTGCAAACAGAGGGCGTCGGTCATGCACGTGTGCAATGTGTAATGCTTTCGACAATAAAAGGCAATGTTCTAAGTCCTAAAACATGAATGTTCTATGTTATAATGATACTTAGCATTAACTAATGAGTATTAGATAAATTGGATAGGCGTGCTAGGTGTACGCAATTGCGTGTCGCTTGGGCGTTCGAATAGGTAAGTTTAGCGTACAAGCGTCGTAACGCCGTAACTAGTGGGCATAACTTTGTCTAATATTTTGTTTCTAATATGAATGGGACATTATAGAGTAGTATAAACCAATATTTGGTATCAAGTATGTGACTAATGAAAGTAATATGCACACAAGCCAATCATATTTGATGTGATGTAGCATATACTTTGTAATCTTATTCGTTTGTTAAAGGCATTTTACTTTATCTACATGGTGTTGTTATATTAAATGTAATAAACTCATAATTTTGAGCAATGCCTTTAGAATCATTATGGTGATCATGCTAATGAGGTCTAAATTCTAGATAGCTCACAAACTAAAATCGTTCCTAATCGATGGATTACTAAAAAGGGGATTAGTGAATCCGGATAGATTAGTACATACGTTGCTCGCTAAAGAATACATAATGGAGTTTTACTCGCCTGTCAATAGGAATTCCTCTAGTGATAGTAGTACAAGTGATCCTTGGACTTGAGATCATCATAGTATCTTGTGTATGATGAGTTATACTTTGACATGTCCATTAAGACCTTTGGGGTATATCAAAGGGTATGATTGGGGATAATCATACCCAATCATACCCTTTATCTACCTCATCTACCCTTTATCTTAATAGGAATTGTACATGGAGATAGGTGAATGATCAACAAAGAATCTACCTCATCTAGTAAAAGATGTGAATATCCTATGTGATTCGATAAATGACAACTCAGTAGTTCTTGGCCAAGGTAAAATGAAATTAGAAAGGAGTTTCTAATTTGCATTATTTAGAGTTGTGCATTTGGGAATCGAAATACATATAATTAAATAAAATAAGACTTGACAATAAATCCATGTCTTATATATATTTAATTGGGACATTGTATGGTAGAAGGATTGAATTGTATGGTAGCTATTCACTGAAAGGTTCTTTTGTGATTAATGTTAAAATCTATATTATCTGGAAAGTCGTTGATCGCTAAGGAGGCTTACCCTTATTATAGAATAAATATTATTTATTTAAATGAATTATATAGTTTAATTTATTTATTTAAATAAGATTAGAATTGTTCTAATTGATTTATTCACAATCAGTTTAATATGGAGAACCTAAACACCGCAAAAGAAAAATATTTATTTAAGAAGTAAATGACATAATTGTAATAATAAGTTAAGTGTATTAATTTGATTTAATCTATGGAGATAGAATAAATTAAATAGCTTAATATTTATTATTTAATATTTTAGAAATATTAAATATAAATTAATAAGAGGAGTCTTATTATTATTATTACTATTATTATTATTTAATTCCTAATAGAGATTGAGAATTAATTAATAGAAATACTCTCTCATGAATTACTAATTGGATTGGGAGCATAATTAATTAAAGGAGTTTAATTATAATAGAAACCCTAATCCTAAATAGTTTAGGGAAGAGTTTTCCTACATCTATAAATAAGAGAAGTCTTATCATAGATTAGGGTTACACACTCTTGCATAAGAATTGTGGAGAGTACTTACAATTTCTATAGAGATAGAAACTAGGGTTTTGCCAACACCCATCTTCTTGAATAGATATTATTCCTTGGTGGATCACCTCTAGAAACCAAACACTTGGGTGGCTAACGTTGATCAAAGGAAAGAATTTAATCGGTGGAATTCAAGGAGAACACGAAGGAATTGGAGTTGAACTTGTACCCGAGGAAGCACGGTTCTATGAGGGTATAATTTCTTAATCTCTATCTATTTCGTTTAATTAATAATTGCGCATAAAGAAAGATCATGGTAATGGTTTGTATAAAATTTTAAAACCTGATTTTATCGCGCTTCCGCTATATTTATGTAATTTGATTGCATGTTCGCGTTATACAAACCTAACAGTGGCATCTGAGCCAAACTTTATGCGAATTATTAATTTTTTTGATTTTATATATATATGGGTCTGTATTTAGAATAATTTATTGGGCATAATTAGTTGTATAAAATTATTATTTTATGAAAAACAAATTCACATTCCACGAATCCGCGAATTATTATTTTCGCGAGCTAACAGATATTGTAATATTCCGAACCGTAAAAAGATTTATAAATATAAACTATGTGTTTAATAAATGAAATTTCATGATATGACTTTGTATTATATGGTTATGTATATTATTTAACAATTGGGTCAAATAAAATTTTTTCGCCAAGCAGCTGTGTCGTGCTTAATCGGACAAAATGATTTGTCGTGCTTCCGACAAATCCACCGAGAAGCGTTTCGGCAAACTATTTTTGTAAGCTGCTGTGTCGTGCTTGGAATTGACGAAGTACTTTGTCGTGCTTCGACGTTAATATGATATTATATTAATTGACAAAATTCTAGAAATAAGTTAATTAGGGTTAGAATGTTAAACGGAAATAGAAACCCTAATTTCAAAACCCTAATTGGTAAAATTTATCCAAATTGTTTAATCGAAACCCTAATAATTGTTTAAGAATTTTAATTGATATACTTAGATTCTAAATAATGAATCATGATATTAATTATGAATTACTGAGGTTAAATTAAACCCTAAATGAAAGATTAAAACCCTAATTATAGGATTGAAAACCCTAAACCCTAATTCGGAACCCTAAAACCCTAATTTGGTTAAATAACCCTAATTTATGAAATGTAAAACCTTAATTATGATATATAACATTCATTAAGGTATTACTAAACCTAAATTAACATCCTAATCATGATTAACAAAAATCTAGATTTAATTAGTGAGTAAATAAATCAAAAATCAAATTTTAAACCAATCAAGTGAAGATAGGAACACAAAATCAGATATTTATAAATATCTAGCTTAAGTAGGTGAATAATATCTGATTCTAAGCAGCACAAGTAACTAGGTTAGATATTTTTAGGGCAAAAATGGAAATTAAAGTCTAGGAAACCCTAATCTAAGTTGCTATAAATAGAAAGAGGTTCTGATAATTTAACCTACGAAATTTCAAAGCTTATACACTTATATTACCAACCTAAACAAACCCTAGCAACTACAAGTTCAGAATCAGAAAGAAGAAATTAAAAATTTGAAGAAAGAGGTGCATAAACTCTAATTTGTTGCTAGATCTTCAAGCCTGGAAAATTTTTATGTTTTAGATGTTTAGGAATACTTGTTAATGTGTTATTAAGTGATCTGGGCGGTTAAAACATGTTTACATATCATCTAGATATGAAAATCAAGCCAAAAACTCAAACTGTTCTTGGCAGTCAAGAACAGTCTGACAAGCTACTTTGTCAGGCGGTTTGATCGGCTTAATTTATGTGTTAGATCTGTTTTAATGTGTGTATGTGTAACCTGATATGTGGTCTATAATATCCAACTTGAATTGTAGTAAACGAATGTCTAGAACTGAAGTTATGATCGGTCAAAAGTCCTTTGACCGTTCGGATTTGTAAATTTCTGGGCAACCCAGAAATCTTTGAAGAACTCTGACAAGCTTTGTCAGAAGTTCATGCTGCCCAGATTTGGCCTAAACGAGATATTTTGGGTAATTTCTTTGCTTAGACTTGTTGTATGCTACATAAATAACAACCTCATAACATTAAAACACATGAACAATAATTAATCTAGCCAGAAATCGTGGTCAAAGTGCCTTGACCAAACCTGACTCATGAATTTCTGGGTTACCCAGAAATTCTCAAGAACAGTTGGTCCCTGCTAGTTTGACCAAATTTAAATGGCATCAAATGATGTTGTTTGATCTCAAACAACACATGTCGTTACTCTCTACCATATAGGCTATAACCAGCAACAAGAATCAAACACAACCATTAAAACATCAAAGAGAAATTTGAGATCAAAGTAGGCTGCAACTTGTTGACCAAATGTTCTTCATGAAGAACACCTTTAGCGACGAAACTCATCCCCAAACCCAGAAACCTTTAAATGCATGCAGACCGTCGCTAAAACCTTTAGCGACGGATATTTAATAAAAATAAAATAAATTAAATAAATAAATTATAAAATAATAAATAAATATTAAATAATTATTAATAATTAATAAATAAATACGAAAATTCATTTTTAAATTATAAAAATTTATTTTTAATATTTTTATATATTCTGAATTATTATTTAATTTAATTAAATAATAAATAATAATTATGATAAATCATTTAATAATTGTTTTAATTATTTAAAAATGATATTAAATTATTAAATAATTATATTAATTATTTAAAAATGATATTAAGGTAAGTAAAATTATTATATATAATAATTAAATAAAATATTAAATATTTAAATATTATTAATGATAAATAAATCATTTAAATAATATATTAAGTATTTAAAAATTACTTTAAATGATAATTAAATCATTTAAATATTAAATTAAGTTTTGAAAATTATTATAAGTAATAAATAAATTATTTTAATGATAAAATAAAGTCTAAAAATATTATTAATGATAAAATAAATCATTTAAATAATATTCTATCTTTCTAAAAATATTATAAATGATAAATAAATCATTTAAATAATATTTTAAATATCTAAAAATATTCTAAATGATAAATAAATTATTTAAATAACATATTAAATGTTTTAAAATTATTCTAAATGATAATTAAATCGTTTAAAAATATTCCTAAGCTTGTAAAATTATTTAAAAATACTTCCAAGCTTCTGAAAATTATTTAAAAATAATACCAAGCTTCTAAAAATGTTAGAAATAATAATTAAATTATTTAGACTAATAATTCGACTTCCAAATGAAGTTTTATCAAACAATCTATGTGTTTAGTCATTAAGGATGCGACCGAGATACCGAATCAACGTCAAACCTTAATGAAACTTGTTTAGATTAGCGTGATACATGTTTATATACGTGCTAACGATTATTATTGGTATACATAGACTACGTGTGTTGACCGATTGTACTAAATTATAGTGAGCTACGCTAAGGCAAGTGTCCTAACCTTTCTCAATTTATATTAAGCAAGTCTCCCAACTTTGTTATATTTAAGCAAGTATTATACATCTTGCTATCAATTATTGTGAAGTTATTGCTTCTTGTTCAGCATAACTTAAGAAATGAATTATTATTCATATATTGCTTGTTCGAGCTTAAATTGTTGTGTCAAGCCAAATTGTTTGGTACGACATCTTACACTGAGAAATGGAACACCTTGATGTAAGGTGAACTAGAAATTTTCCTTTAAAATAAGGTGACGAAATTCACTTAATATAAGGTGACGAACAGTTGATAATATATCAACATAAATTGGTAGGATGATATGCATACTCCTAGGATATTGGTGAGGTTGATCACCTACCAGATATCCAAAACTCAAATGGTTCTAAGTCATTAAAGACTGCTATAACTAAATGAAATATATGGTTCATGTACAGAACCCTCAGTATACATCATTGACATCTTTCAAATCAAACACATGGTGTTTACATATTCAAATGAACTTGCTGAGCATTTGTAGCTCATTCTTGCGCATATCTTCTTTTGCAGCTTTAAATGATATCCCTGGCACGTCTGGGACCGAAAAGGGGAAAAGCCATGATTATTAAATTTTATTTCTGTTGTTGAATATTTTAAGCCTTTTTACAGACTTGTTGTTGTAATAACTTAGTATAACGAATGATGTAACCGAACCAAATGATATGTAATATATTATGATCCTTTATGTTATCGAATGCGTTATACTCTGATCTTTAAATTCTTTAGAATAGTTGTACTAAGTTAAATACAGTGTCTATATGAACTATACATCTGAATGAGGGTATTTAAATGATGTTGAGAGTCCTATAAGCTCTGGGGTTACACTTAATGAGCGCCGGTAAGGTGCCATCTTTACCGGAATGCGCCCCTCAGTTCTATGGACAATCTTCTCATTAATACTGTGAATGTCAGATAGATAGGGAATATTGATATGAAAGAGATATCCACAAGATATGAATCTATACATCCAAGTGAGGGTATCCAAACACGGATAACGTTCTGACGAGAACTATTATCTGTTATGGGATACTGTGAACCTTGGATAGATAGGAGTCATATTTTATTGAATATTTACAGTTGTATAGTTCCACGTAAGCACCAGATCTGCTACAAGAGAGTGTAGAGAATTGGGGGCGTTACAAGATGGTATCAGAGCTGTAGATTATAGCTCTAAGGTAGTTGGGAAATACCTTAGGATATAATCTTTGAGTCCGTAAAATACTTAATACACATAAGATAACCTTAAAAGCCTTATATTTTGTGTAAACTTGCTTCATCATAATACTAAACAAGTAAAATTCTTTTGTAGGATGGCAGACCCAGATTGGGAAAATAGTTCAAGGGAGATAGGTTCACAGGTGATAGAGCTTGAGCAGGGCAGTGATCCTGAAAGACAAGAAGTTCAAAATAACTTGGAATTCCATGACGCCGAAGCGACAGAACCTAATGAGGACGCTACAGAGGTTCAGATTATAGACGAAGGAGAAGATGAGGAAGAACCAATAATATGGAGGGATATATCAGAAGTTCAAAATCAATCTGTCGAATAATTAGAAGAAGGAAACCCAGAGGAGGAAAACCTACTAGAACAAGCCCAGATAGAAATACATACCTTGAACAATAGGGTAACATATGTGGAAGAAAGGTTGGAGAATGAAGGACGATTGAATATCCGACTTCAGACACTGTTGTCAAGAAAGGAAAGAGAAAGATATCAAATCCAAGCAAGGCTTGATATGACTAATAAAGAATTTCGTGAAACACTTGTGGATCTGGATAAGCGAGTAGCGGATGATCTCGTAGAGAATGGAAAGACTGGATACGACATCAATAGGTGGGTAGTATCCAGTATGTTGTGTGATGAATATCGTAAGATTAAGCTTTAGATAAATCTGGTCACCAAAGTGTGTATGTAAATAGTAATATCTAAACTACTTTACCCAAGTTTTGCGAAACTAGTTTGGGAATGCTAGTAGTACTTATATAAACTACTAGCCGAATATGTAAACCTTCTGTATGAATATACAAATTATGTTTGAACATTATGTGCATTACATACTTGTAATTATACTAGTTCTTACTTATATAACTTAACGCCGCTTGAAAAAAGACCATAGACATTAATAGAGGCAGAAAATAGAGAAGTAAACCCAACAGTTAATAAATTTAGATATACCTTGTAAACGTAAAAAATTGCAAATAAAGAGATAATTCCCGGTAAAACCATATATAGAAATTATAACATAGAAATTAAGGGACATAAGTTTCTTGTGAACCTCACTCCTATACAGCTAGGGGAATTCGATATAATCTTAGGCAGGGATTGGTTGGTTAATCATAATACAAGGATTGACTACCATCGAAAGCGTGTAAACCTATTGACTGTGTCGAAGTCAAAGGTAGTGTTCAACGGTGGTTGTTCACCTAAACGATCTCGATGTTTGACAGTAATGCAAGCAGAGAGATTGCTTAGGAAGGGTTGTACAGGTTAGTTGGCATATATAGTAGATACTCGAAAAGAAGGAGTAAAAGCTAGAACAAATACCTGTAGTTAGAGAATTTCCGGATGTGTTTCCAGATGACTTACCCGGTTTACCTCCGGACAGGGAGATCGAATTTGTTATTGATCTAGCGCCGGGTACGGCACCAGTTTCCAAGGCACCGTACAGAATGGCACCTGTAGAGTTGAAAAAGTCACTTGTGCAGCTATAAGAACTCTAAGACAAAAAGTACATACAACCCAGTGTTTCACCTTGGGGAGCACCGGTGTTGTTTGTAAAGAAGAAGGATGGAACATTAAGGTTGTGTATTGATTATAGAGAGTTAAAGAAGTTAATAATAAAGAACAAATATCTTTTACCACGAATTGATGATTTGTTTGATCAGTTGAAAGGGGCCGAATACTTTTTGAAGATCGACCTACGATCGAGTTATCATCAATTAAAGGTAAGAAAAGAAGATGTGCCGAAGACAGCGTTTAGGTCACGCTACGGACATTATGAGTTTCTTGTGATGTCTTTTGGATTAACAAATGCGCCGGTATCATTCATGGACTTAATGAACAGAGTGTTTAAACCATGCTTGGACAAATTTGTCGTAGTGTTCATCGATGATATTTTAGTATACTCGAGAACAAAAGAGGAGCATGCTGAACACTTAAGAAGCGTAATGGAGATATTACGCAAGGAACAACTTTATGCAAAGTTTTCCAAGTGTGAATTCTGGTTGGCACGAGTCCACTTCTTAGGTCATGTAATTGACAAGAATGGAATAGCGGTAGATCCATCCAAGATAAAAGCAGTTGTGAATTGGGAACAACCAACAACTCCAATAGAAGTAAGAAGTTTTCTCGATTTAGCAGGGTATTATCGGCGTTTTATACAAGATTTTTTAAAAATAGCAATCCCGCTAACCAAGTTAACTAGAAAGATGGTAAAGTACGTCTAGACAGAAATATATGAAGAGAGTTTTCAAGAGTTGAAGAAGCGGTTAAGCATGGCACCAGTATTATCTTTACCTAATGATAAAAGAGGCCTTGAAGTTTATAGTGATGCATCACACAAGGGGTTAGGGTGTGTGTTAATATAATATGGAAAGGTGAATACATATGCATCAAGACAACTCAAAGATTATGAGAAGAGGTATCCTACGCATGATCTTGAGTCAGTCGCTGTAGTAATTGCCTTGAAAATTTGGAGACATTAATTGTACGGGGAGAAATGTGAGATATACACAGATCACAAGAGTCTAAAGTATATATTCACTCAGAAGGAGTTAAACATGAGGCAGGAGAGATGGCTAGAGTTGATAGAGGATTTTGACTGTGAGATCTAATAGGGAAAGCCAACGTCGTAGCAGACACGTTAAGTCGGAAGAACCAAGAGAAGTTAAATGTGATAACTAATAACGAGGTACTGATAAAAGAGTTTAATAAACTTGAGATCGAAATAATAATTCCAGTTAACTCTACACATAAGTTATTCGTCATAGAGAATAGTTCGACTTTATTAGATAGAGTCAAAGAACTACAAGAGGTAGATGAAGAGTGTCAGAAGTATAAGACCGAAATAACTTATAAAAAGAATAACAATTTCAGAATAGAAAAGGAAGAGATTCTGAGGTACGTGGATAGAATTCAGGTACCCTCAATACAAGAATTAAAAAGATGAAATATTGAATGAAGTCCATAGTTTTAAGTTCGTCATACATCCAGGTAGTATAAAAATGTACAAGGATTTAATTCCACATTTTTGGTGGTCTAACATGAAAAGAGAGATAGCGGAGTGGGTAAGTAAATGTTTAACGTGTCAAAGGGTTAAAGCTGAACATCAGAAACCAAGTGGATTATTACAACCCTTAGAAATTCCTGAGTGGAAATGGGAGCATATTACCATGGACTTCGTAGTAGGTCTTCCAAATACACCGAAAGGTCATAATGCCATTTGGGAAATTGTAGATCATCTTACCAAGTTAGCTCATTTTCTTAATCATCAAAATCAACTTCAGTCTAGACCAGTTAGCCGAACTTTACATCAATGAAATTATTTTTAGACATGGAGTCCCTGTTTATATAGTATCAGACCAAAATCCCTAATTTACTCCGAACTTTTAGACAAGTTTCCAGAAACATTTAGGAACCTAGTTGAGATTAAGCACAATTTGTCACCACAAACAAACGGTCAGAGTGAGAGAACGATTTAAACACTAGAGGACATGTTGCAAACTCGCAACATGGATTTCAAGGAAAGTTGGCAAGATCAATTACCTTTAGTAGTATTTGCCTATAATAATAGTTACCATGCCAGCATAGGAATGCCACCTTTTGAAGCTTTGTATGGAAGAAAATGTAGAACGCCTTTATATTGGGACGAAGTTGAGGAAACAACAAATGTTAGGACCCGAAATAGTGCAACAAACCACGAAGGTAGTTCGAATTATACGGGGAAGATTACAAGCATCACAGGATCGGGAGAAGAAATATACTGATCAACACAGGAAGTTACAAAATTTCGAAGTCGGTAGTCACGTGTTCTTAAAAGTATCTCCGTGGAAGGGAAAAATACGTTTCGGTAAGAAAGGCAAATTGAGTCCGAGATTTATTGAGCCATTTCAAATATTGAGGAGGATAGGTGAGGTAGCCTATGAGGTAGCCCTACCTCCTGAACTAGAACATATTCATAACGTATTTCACGTGTCCGTGTTACGACCGTACAAACCTGATTATAAACACGTTATCGATTATGAGCCCATTCAAATCGAGAAAGATCTATCGTATGAAGAGATTCCTATTGAAATTGTGGATAGGAAAGAACAAAATTTGCGAAATAAAAAGATACCTTCGGTTAAGGTTATCTGGAGAAATCAGAATATCGAGGAAGCTACGTGGGATCTCGAGAGTAAAATGCGAGATAACTACCCACATTTATTTTCATAGACTACACTGTAAATTTCGAGGACGAAATTCTTATTAGTGGGGGTGAATGTAATATTCCGAACCGTAAAAAGATTTATAAATATAAACTATGTGTTTAATAAATGAAATTTCATGATATGACTTTGTATTATATGGTTATGTATATTATTTAACAATTGGGTCAAATAAAATTTTTTCGCCAAGCAGCTGTGTCGTGCTTAATCGGACAAAATAATTTGTCGTGCTTCCGGCAAATCCACCGAGAAGCGTTTCGGCAAACTATTTTTGTAAGCTGCTGTGTCGTGCTTGGAATTGACGAAGTACTTTGTCGTGCTTCGACGTTAATATGATATTATATTAATTGACAAAATTCTAGAAATAAGTTAATTAGGGTTAGAATGTTAAACGGAAATAGAAACCCTAATTTCAAAACCCTAATTGGTAAAATTTATCCAAATTGTTTAATCGAAACCCTAATAATTGTATAAGAATTTTAATTGATATACTTAGATTCTAAATAATGAATAATGATATTAATTATGAATTACTGAGGTTAAATTAAACCCTAAATGAAAGATTAAAACCCTAATTATAGGATTGAAAACCCTAAACCCTAATTCAGAACCCTAAAACCCTAATTTGGTTCAATAACCCTAATTTATGAAATGTAAAACCTTAATTATGATATATAACATTAATTAAGGTATTACTAAACCTAAATTAACATCCTAATCATGATTAAGAAAAATCTAGATTTAATTAGTGAGTAAATAAATCAAAAATCAAATTTTAAACCAATCAAGTGAAGATAGGAACACAAAATCAGATATTTATAAATATCTAGCTTAAGTAGGTGAATAATATCTGATTCTAAGCAGCACAAGTAACTAGGTTAGATATTTTTAGGGCAAAAATAGAAATTAAAGTCTAGGAAACCCTAATCTAAGTTGCTATAAATAGAAAGAGGTTCTGATAATTTAACCTACGAAATTTCAAAGCTTATACACTTATATTACCAGCCGAAACAAACCCTAGCAACTACAAGTTCAGAATCAGAAAGAAGAAATCAAAAATTTGAAGAAAAAGGTGCATAAACCCTAATTTGTTGCTAGATCTTCAAGCCTGGAAAATTTTTATGTTTTAGATGTTTAGGAATACATGTTTACATATCATCTAGATATGAAAATCAAGCCAAAAACTCAAACTGTTCTTGGCAGTCAAGAACAGTCTAACAAGCTACTTTGTCAGGCGGTTTGATCGGCTTAATTTATGTGTTAGATCTGTTTTAATGTATGTATGTGTAGCCTGATATGTGGTCTATAATATCCAACTTGAATTGTAGTAAACGAATGTCTAGAACTGAAGTTATGATCGGTCAAAAGTCCTTTGACCGTTCGGATTTGTAAATTTCTGGGCAACCCAGAAATCTTTGAAGAACTCTGACAAGCTTTGTCAGAAGTTCATGCTGCCCAGATTTGGCCTAAACGAGATATTTTGGGTAATTTCTTTGCTTAGACTTGTTGTATGCTACATAAATAACAACCTCATAACATTAAAACACATGAACAATAATTAATCTAGCCAGAAATCGTGGTCAAAGTGCCTTGACCGAACCTGACTCATGAATTTCTGGGTTACCCAGAAATTCTCAAGAACAGTTGGTCCCTGCTAGTTTGACCAAATTTTAATGGCATCAAATGATGTTGTTTGATCTCAAACAACACATGTCGTTACTCTCTACCATATAGGCTATAACCAGCAACAAGAATCAAACACAACCATTAAAACATCAAAGAGAAATTTGAGATCAAAGTAGGCTGCAACTTGTTGACCAAATGTTCTTCATGAAGAACACCTTTAGCGACGAAACTCATCCCCAAACCCAGAAACCTTTAAATGCATGCAGACCGTCGCTAAAGCCTTTAGCGACGGATATTTAATAAAAATAAAATAAATTAATTAAATAAATTATAAAATAATAAATAAATATTAAATAATTATTAATAATTAATAAATAAATACGAAAATTCATTTTTAAATTATAAAAATTTATTTTTAATATTTTTATATATTCTGAATTATTATTTAATTTAATTAAATAATAAATAATAATTATGATAAATCATTTAATAATTGTTTTAATTATTTAAAAATGATATTAAATTATTAAATAATTATATTAATTATTTAAAAATGATATTAAGGTAAGTAAAATTATTATATATAATAATTAAATAAAATATTAAATATTTAAATATTATTAATGATAAATAAATCATTTAAATAATATATTAAGTATTTAAAAATTACTTTAAATGATAATTAAATCATTTAAATATTAAATTAAGTTTTGAAAATTATTATAAGTAATAAATAAATTATTTTAATGATAAAATAAAGTCTAAAAATATTATTAATGATAAAAATAAATCATTTAAATAATATTCTATCTTTCTAAAAATATTATAAATGATAAATAAATCATTTAAATAATATTTTAAATATCTAAAAATATTCTAAATGATAAATAAATTATTTAAATAACATATTAAATGTTTTAAAATTATTCTAAATGATAATTAAATCGTTTAAAAATATTCCTAAGCTTGTAAAATTATTTAAAAATACTTCCAAGCTTCTGAAAATTATTTAAAAATAATACCAAGCTTCTAAAAATGTTAGAAATAATAATTAAATTATTTAGACTAATAATTCGACTTCCAAATGAAGTTTTATCAAACAATCTATGTGTTTAGTCATTAAGGATGCGACCGAGATACCGAATCAACGTCAAACCTTAATGAAACTTGTTTAGATTAGCGTGATACATGTTTATATACGTGCTAACGATTATTATTGGTATACATAGACTACGTGTGTTGACCGATTGTACTAAATTATAGTGAGCTACGCTAAGGCAAGTGTCCTAACCTTTCTCAATTTATATTAAGCAAGTCTCCCAACTTTGTTATATTTAAGCAAGTATTATACATCTTGCTATCAATTATTGTGAAGTTATTGCTTCTTGTTCAGCATAACTTAAGAAATGAATTATTATTCATATATTGCTTGTTCGAGCTTAAATTGTTGTGTCAAGCCCAATTGTTTGGTACGACATCTTACACTGAGAAATGGAACACCTTGATGTAAGGTGAACTAGAAATTTTCCCTTAAAATAAGGTGACGAAATTCCCTTAATATAAGGTGACGAACAGTTGATAATATATCAACATAAATTGGTAGGATGATATACATACTCCTAGGATATTGGTGAGGCTGATCACCTACCAGATATCCAAAACTCAAATGGTTCTAAGTCATTAAAGACTGATATAACTAAATGAAATATATGGTTCATGTACAGAACCCTCAGTATACATCATTGACATCTTTCAAATCAAACACATGGTGTTTACATATTCAAATGAACTTGCTGAGCATTTGTAGCTCATTCTTGCGCATATCTTCTTTTGCAGCTTTAAATGATATCCCTGGCACGTCTGGGACCGAAAAGGGGAAAAGCCATGATTATTAAATTTTATTTTTGTTGTTGAATATTTTAAGCCTTTTTACAGACTTGTTGTTGTAATAACTTAGTATAACGAATGATGTAACCGAACCAAATGATATGTAATATATTATGATCCTTTATGTTATCGAATGCGTTATACTCTGATCTTTAAATTCTTTAGAATAGTTGTACTAAGTTAAATACAGTGTCTATATGAACTATACATCTGAATGAGGGTATTTAAATGATGTTGAGAGTCCTATAAGCTCTGGGGTTACACTTAATGAGCGCCGGTAAGGTGCCATCTTTACCGGAATGCGCCCCTCAGTTCTATGGACAATCTTCTCATTAATACTGTGAATGTCAGATAGATAGGGAATATTGATATGAAAGAGATATCCACAAGATATGAATCTATACATCCAAGTGAGGGTATCCAAACACGGATAACGTTTTGACGAGAACTATTATCTGTTATGGGATACTGTGAACCTTGGATAGATAAGAGTCATATTTTATTGAATATTTACAGTTGTATAGTTCCACATAAGCACCAGATCTGCTACAGGGAGTGTAGAGAATTGGGGGCGTTACAGATATAGTAGATTTTGTTTGTTTTATCTTAATTAATTAAATAGGTGATCCAGGATTTCATGTTTACTTTAGTTTATATATATACATATATGATATGTTAACTTACTTTTGCTTCACGGTATGCAATTAACGTGAATCAGTTAATATGTGATTACATATATATATATATATATATAATATACCGAAGTCACCTATATATATAATATTCTTAATAATTTTATAATTAAAATAAAGAATTTATTTTAATCTTGAAATTGGATTTCATGCAACTTAAAATTGCCCATTAAATGATACTCATATATATATGGAATGGTTTTATTATTCATGAGATGAATATTATTTATTGATACATATGGAGATATATATGATAATAAATAGGGATTGATTATGGACTATTGACCAATGTATGATTGGATTTATTTAAAGGATGCTTGAATTTATGGGTTTTTATAAATGGGGTCTGCGTACCTCGTCTTCTCTAATTTTTCTCTCGATGTAATTTCTATCTCCCTCCTATGTACTTCCCCTTGACTGCTGATCAAGGTTTCTATATATTGTAAATAGTTTATGTAATAGGATTAGTTAGAATTATTTTGAAGAATTGAAGACAAATGAGCGAGGAGCGCTTGAAGACCCATTTGTATTGGAGCCCGGGTTTAAATGTAATAGTTATATTTAAATTTAATTCTTGCACCCTAGGTTTGACCTTTTGGTTCACTTGGTGGCTTTAGTGAACCAAACTAGAATAAAAGTGCATAATCAATCCGGGTAGAATATAGTATTCTATATGTGCATGTTTACTATATATATATATATATATGTGTGTGTGTGTGTGTGTGTGTGTGTGTGTGTGCATGCGCGCTAAACAAGATGAGACTAATAATTACAAATCCCTCAAATAAATTATATTAAGTCCTAAGCGTTCAAAGATATTTGGAATATCGAACGTCGCCTTCTAGCATGGTAAAGCGATAGAGTATTAAATATTTAATATGAGTTTATTATGTCACACAAGGCAAGTATTAAATATTTAAGATGTTGCTTTATCACATTTGATGCTTATAAATAGACTGAACGATATTGTTTTGTTGTGTCACATAAGGACAGTGTTTTTCTTTCGAATATATGGAAGTGCTAGGTTGGACTTAACTTGGATAATTTTGATTCGGATGTGTCACACTTGATCAAAATAATCTAAGAGGCAAAATACAAGGAGTTATATAGTAATGTAATTGACAATAGTTGTCTACCTATTTATTTATATATAATTTGTTGTGTCACACAAGGCTATATACATTTGAAATGGGATCCTTATTCTCACTAGCAAATCTTTAATTAGATTTGTCGAACTATATATTGAGGGTAATATAGTTTGATGAAAATAGTGAGAGATACCAATTTAAAATAAAAAGCTAATTTATTTTGGTAATTAATTAAATAAATGTATGCTAAAATATTGTCTATTTCATTTACAGAATTTTACAATGTCTAATTTACTATTATTGCGGAGCATATTAGATGCTAATTAACCGGACCAAATTAAAAGGACTGGTTAAAGAATTTGAGAATAGTTCTCAAGGCTGAAAAGCTATCTTATGTCCTTAATACGCCTATCCCTGCAATGGTTGCAGAGGATACCTCAGAGGAAGAGATTGGTACTTTTAGAAAGTGGCAATATAATACACAGTTGGCTCATTACATCATGCTCGCATCCATAAGTAACGAGCTTCAGCATCAGCATGAAACTATGGATGCTCCTACTGTACTCCTGCACATTCAAGGAGTTGAATGGTGAGGAAAGTAGGACTATTAGATATCAGATATCTAAGGAGCTCTTCCAATCTAGAATGACCGATGGCAATACAATACAGACTTATATCCTAAAATGATCAATCTGATTGAACAATTGGGACAACTGGGTTTTAATGGATGAAGAGTTGATCCAAGATTTGATCTTGCAATCACTTCCAGATTCTTTCTCACAAATTATTGTGAATTTTTACATGAACAAGCTATATGTCAGCCTGCCTGAGTTGCTTAAACATGTTGAAAACTGTAAAGAGTCACTTTCCAACCAAGAAAGACCAAGTCTTACTGGTAGATGATTCTTCTAGGAAGCGGAAGAAGGCCAAAGGATCTTCTTAAAAGAAGAATAATTCAAAGAAGGTAAATGGAAAGGCAAAAACAAAGGACAATAAGAACAAGACTGATGCAGATAGCAAAGGAGTTTGCTTCCACTGCAATAAGCCTAGATACTACAAAGGAAACTGTAAGGAGAATCTTATAGAGGCTAACAAGAAGAAGCATAGTGAAGCTTCGGTTACAGATATAGATTTGTTCATGATTGAAATAAATTTTTCTGTAAGTCAAGGTTCTACTTAGGTATTGGATACCGGCTGTAGTTCTCACATATGTAATCCAATGTAGAGACTAAGTAGAAGTGGAAAGCTAAACAAAGAGTAAGTAATCTTATGTGTGAGAATGGAGCAAAGGTTGCTACATTAACCATAGGAACGTATAGTTTAGCAATGCCTACGGGCAAGTCTATTAAATTAATAAGTTGTTATTATATTCTAGTTCTCATTAGAAACATTATTTCTTTTCGTTGTTGGACAAGGCTTCTGGTATTATATTTAAGAACAATGGTTGTTCTATTTATAATGATAATGTTTTGTTTGAAACTGGAAGATTACTTGATAGACTTTGTATACTTGACTTACATGAAAAACACTTTGCAAATTGAATAAACTAATAAAAGAAAAGGAGATGGTCATTCAAAGAGTTGAATGTGTGTATTTGATAAAATACAAGTTTGAATCATTTGAAATGTTCAAAGAATTCAGAAGTGAAACATATTGACAAAGTATTAAGGTTCTTTGATCAGATCGAGGAAAGAATACTTGTGCAATGAGTTTCTAGATCATCTCAAAATGGTATTTTCTCATAATGGACATCTCCTGATACGCAATAAATGATTGGTGTATCTAAAAGGAGAAATTGTACCTTGTTGGATATGGTGCAGTCCATAATGATTTTTACCGACATTCTAGTATTTATCTGGGGTTATGCCCTAGAAACGGCTGCATATCTACAAAAATAAGGTAACCTCAAAAATTCGAGCCCAAGACTCTATAAAGGTTATGGATAGGAAGGATTCCTACTCTTAAGTATGTTAAGATAAGGGGTTGTCCAGCTTATGTGAAAAGGTTTCAAAGATAAGTTTGGGACAAAATCTGACAAGTGCAGACTTGTGGGATATCCTAAAGAAAGTTTAGAGTATTATTACTATAATCCTACACGCTGCCTTCTTAGATAAAGGTGTTTATCATTAAAGGATCTAGTGGGAGGGTAATAGATCTTGAAGGAGTTCAAGAGCCACAAAGCACTTTAAGTCGAACCGAGGAACCTATAGATAGACCTATTGTACCACAACCGAATCGTAAATCTAGAAGAGTACCAAAGATACCTGGGAGATATGGATTCATCATAGAGGATAATGATGAGGTACGCATCATAGAGGATGATGATCTAGTTATATACGATGAGGCTATGAGTAGAAGACACTTAGAGAAATGGAAGATGGCCATGAAATCCGAAATGGACTCCATGTATGAGAACCAAGTATAGACTATGGTTACTCCACAAAAGGGCATAGTGCCTACTTGACATGGTAGATTCTTTGTTGATCATTCATCTATCTCCATGTACAACTTATTATACCCAATCATACCCTTTGATATACCCCAAAGGTCTTAAGGGACATGTCAAAGTATTACTCATCATACACAAGATACTATGATGATCTCAAGTCCAAGGATCACTTGTACTACTATCACTAGAGGAATTCTTATTGACAGGCGAGTAAAACTCCATTAGGTATTCCTTAGCGAGTCACGTTCAGTGAACTTATTCTCCAATAAGCACCTACATACTTGCTTTAGTGTCTCCACACAAATGATTATGATATCAATCATCCTCTTCCTAAGAGCAAGCAACGTATGTACTAATCTATCCGGATTCACTAATCCCCTTTTAGTAATCCAACGATTAGGAACGATTTTAGTTTGTGAGCTATCTAGAATTTAAATCTCATTAGCATGATCACCATCATGATTCTAAAAGCATTGCTCAAAAATATGGGTTTATCACATTTTAAATAACACACAATCATGTAGATAATGAAAATGCCTTTAATAAACGAGTAAGATTACAAAGTATATGCTACATCATATCAAATATGATTGGCTTGTGTGCATGCTACTTTCATACACACCCTTGCCCCAACAATCTTCTGGCCTGCAAGATCGTCAAAAAATCGTTTATCTAGGCGACTTTGTTAGGTTTGTATAACGTGAACATGCAATCAAGTTACATAAATAAAGTGAAAGCGCGATAAAATCAGATTTTAGAATTTTATACAAACCATCACCATGATCTTTCTTTATGCACAATTATTAATTAAACGAAAGAGATGGAGAATAAGAATTATACCCTTGTAGAATTCTATCTTCCTCAGGTACAAGTTCACCTCCAATTCCTTCGCGTTCTCCTTGAATTCCACCGATTAAATTCCTTCCTTTGATCAACGTTAGCCACTCAAGTGTTTGGCTTCTAGAGGTGATCCACCAAGAAATAATACTTGTTCAAGAAGATGGGTGTTGGCAAAACTCTAGTTTCTATCTCTATAGAAATTGTAAGTACTCTCCACAATTCTTATGCAAGAGTGTGTAGCATTAATCTTTGATAAGATTTCTCTTATTTATAAATGTAGGAAAACCCTTCCCTAAACTATTTAGGATTAGGATTTCTATTATAATTAAACACCTTTAATTAATTATGCTCCTAATCTAATTAGGAATTCATGAGAGAGTACTTCTATTAATTATTTCCTAATCCATATTAGGAATTAAATAATAGTAATAGTAATAATAATAAGACTCCTCTTAATGATTTATATTTAATATTTCTAAAATATTAAATAATAAATATTAAGCTATTTAATTTATTTTATTTCCATAGATTAAATTAAATACACTTAACTTATTATTTCAATTATGCCATTTGCTTCTTAAATAAATATTTTTGTTTTTGCGGTGTGACCCTTTAGGTTCTCTATATTAAACCAGTTGTGAATAAATCAATTAGAACAATTCTAATCTTATTTAAATAAATAAATTAAACTATTTAATTTATTTAAATAAATAATATTTATTCTACAATAAGGGTAAGCCCCCTTAGCGATCAACGACTTTCCAGATAATATAGATTTCAACATTAATCACAAAAGAACCTTTTAGTGCATAGTTACGTTACAATTCAATCCTTCTACCATACAATGTCCCAATTGTTAGGTTTGTATATAGCGCGAAGATGCAATCCAATTACATAAATAGTGCGAAAGTGCGATAAAACGGATTTTAAAATTTTTCATACAAACCATCACCATGATCATCCATGTGCTCAATTATTAATTAAACGAAAGAAATAAAATATGAGAATCATACCCTTGTAGAACCATGCTTCCACAGGTACGAGTTCACCTCCAAATCCTTCGCGTTCTCCTTGAATTTCACCGATTAAATTCCTTCCTTTGATCAACGTTAACCACCCAAGTGTTTGGCCTCTAGAGGTAATCCACCAAGGAATAATAGTTGTTCAAGAAGATGGGTGTTGGCAAAACCTTAGTTTCTATCTCTATTGAAAGTGCAAGTACTCTCTCTGTCCAATTCTTATGGAAGAGTATGTAACTGTCTAACAGTCTAACTGTCTAACTCCAAATCATGATAAGACTCCTCTTATTTATAGATATAGGGAACCCACCTAAACTATTTAGGATTAGGGTTTTTATTCTAATTAAACTCCTTTAATTAATTAAACTCCTAATCCAATTAGGAATTTATTAGAGAGTACTTCTATTAATTAATTCACAATCCCTATTAGGAATTAAATAATAGTAATAGTAATAATAATAAGACTCTTCTTATTAATTTATATTTAATATTTCTAAAATATTAAATAATAAATATTAAGCTATTTAATTTATTCTATCTCCATAGATTAAATTAAATACACTTAACTTATTATTACAATTATGCCATTACTTCTTAAATAAATATTTTCCTTTTTGCGGTGTGACCCTTTAGGTTCTCCATATTAAACCGGTTGTGAATAAATCAATTAGAATAATTCTAATTTTATTTAAATAAATAAATTAAACTATTTAATTCATTTAAATAAATAATATTTATTCTACAATAAGGGTAAGCCCCCTTAGCGATCAACGACTTTCTAGATAATATAAATTTCAACATTAATCACAAAAGAACCTTTCAGTGAATAGTTACCGTACAATTCAATCCTTTTACCATACAATGTCCCAATTAAATATAAGACATGGAATTACTGTCAAGTCTTATTTTATTTAATTATATGTATTTCGATTCTCAAATGCACAACTCTAATAATGCAAATTAGAAACTCCTTTCTAATTTCATTCTGCTTTGGCCAAAGACTTCTGAGTCGTCATTTATCGAATCACATAGGACATTCTCTCCTTTTACTAGAAGTGGTAGATTCTTTGTTGATCATTCACCTATCTCCATGTATAACTTATTATACCCAATCATACCCTTTGATATACCCTAAGGGTCTTAAGGGAAATGTCAAAGTATAACTCATCATACACAAAATACTATGATGATCTCAAGTCCAAGGATCACTTGTACTACTATCACTAGAGGAATTCCTATTGACAGGCGAGTAAAACTCCATTAGGTATTCCTTAGCGAGCCACGTTCAGTGAACTTATTCTCTAATAAGCACCTACATACTTGCTTTAGTGTCTCCACACAAATGATTATGAGATCAATCATCCTCTTCATAAGAGCAAGCAATGTATGTACTAATCTATCCGGATTCACTAATCCCCTTTTTAGTAATCCATCGATTAGGAACGATTTTAATTTGTGAGCTATCTTAAATTTAGATCTCATTAGCATGATCCCCATCATGATTCTAAAAGCATTTCTCAAAACTATGGGTTTATCACATTTAATATAACAACACCATGTAGATAATATAAAATGCCTTTAATAACCAAATAAGATTACAAAGTATATGCTACATCATATCAAATATGATTGGCTTGTGTGCATACTATTTTCAATCTCCCACTTGCACTAAAGCCAATCGTCATGGTATCTAATACCCTTCTTCTCTAAGTGACGATCATCCTGTTGTTTGGATAAAGCTTCAGTAAATGGATATGCAATGTTGTTCTTGAGAGTCTACTATGTCTATAGTGACTTCTCCTCTTTCAATGATTCCACTAATCAAATGAAAGTGCCGCAACATATGTTTGAATCCAAGATGAGACTTGGGAACTATTCCTAGTTCTGTAATGAACTTTTCATCCAAACAATCAACTTGCAGCTTCATTTACAGCTATATACTTTGTATTTGTCACTAAACCAGCAACTCTTTACTGTTTGGAACCTTTCCAATTCACTGCACCACTTTTCAAGGTAATGATTTACTTTAAAGTGGATTTGTTATCGTCTTGGTCAGTCTGAAAAACTTGAGTCTATTAAGCCCTCTAGTTTTTTAATTCAGACCTACCATGTATCATGATCAAATCCTCAATACCGGTTAGGTACTTAAAGATGTTTTTCACTGTCTTACAGTGATATTCTCCAGAATATGACTGATCAACATCAGGCCTTGTATATTCACTGCATACATGATAGTAACTCATGCGATCTCTTTTTTAATTGGAGACAATTTTAGAGAGATACACTCCATGGCTCATCATCATAAGACCTCTCTCGGAGTTTGCCATGCTAAACGCCTTTAGCATCGAATGAATATACGTTCATTGGGTCAAGCCGAACATCCTTTTAAATCTATCTATATAGATTTATATCCCCAATTTATAGGATGCTCCTCCCAAGTCATTCATGGAGGAATGTTTAGACAATTTTATCTTTACTGATTATAGCATTGGTGTGTTATTCCTTATCAGTAGTATATCAACATATAATACCAAGAATGTCACAACGCTCCCACTGACCCTTTTGTACACACTAGGTTCATTCTCGTTTTTGATAAAATCAAACTCTTTTGATTGTCTCATCAAAACGAATGTTCCATCTTTGAGAAGCTTGCTTCAATCCATCATTGGATCATTGTAGCTTAAAACACGATTTGCTTCAACCTTTGAAACAAATTCCTCTGGCTGTATCATACATACATTCTCCTCAAGTCTTCATTGAGGAAGGGTGTCTCCACATCCATTTTGCCAGATTTCGTAATAAGCTGCAATCACAAGAAAAATCCAAATGGACTTGAGCATTACCCGGTAATAAGGTTTTATCACAGTCAACTCCTTGACTTGAAAAACCTTTTAAATAGGTCTGGTCTTATAGGACTACACCTTGCCATTTGCCCCAGTCTTTCTTTAAAGACCCATATACACCAGAGTCTATACTTGGTTCTCATACATGGAGTCCATTTCGGATTTCATGGCCATCTGCCATTTCTCTGAGTCTCTTCTACTCATAGCCTCATCGTATATAACTGGATTATCATCCTCTATGATGTGTACCTCATCATCATCCTTTATGATGAATCCGTACCTCCCAGGTATCTTCGATACTCTTCCAGATTTACGATTCGGTTGTGGTACAATAGGTCTATCTATAGGTTCCTCGGTTCGACTTAAAGTGCTTTGTGGTTCTTGAACTCCTTCAAGATCTATTACCCTCCCACTAGCTCCTTCAATGATAAACACCTTTATCTAAGAAGGCAGCGTGTAGGATTATAGTAATAATACCCTAAACTTTCTTTAAGATATCCCACAAGTCTGCACTTGTCAGATTTTGTCCCAAACTTATCTTTGAAACCTTTTCACATAAGCTGGACAACCCCTTATCTTAACATAGTTAAGAGTAGGAATCCTTCCTATCCATAACCTTTATGGAGTCTTGGGCTCGGATTTTTTGAGGTTACCTTATTTTGTAGATATGCAGCCGTTTCTAGGGCATAACCCCAGATGGATACTGGAATGTCGGTAAAAATCATTATGGACTGCACCATGTCCAACAAGGTACAATTTCTCATTTTAGATACACCAATCAATTATTGCGTATCAGGAGGTGTCCATTATGAGAAAATACCATTTTGAGATGATCTAGAAACTTATTGCACAAGTATTCCTTCCTCGATCTGATCAAAGAATCTTAATATTTTGTCAATTTGTTTCACTTCTGAATTCTTTGAACCTTTCAAATGATTCAGACTTGTATTTCATCAAATACACACATTCAACTCTTTGAATGACCATCTCCTTTTTCTTTTACTAGTTTGTTCAATTTGCAAATTTATTTTTCATGTAAGTCAAGTATACAAAGTCTATCAAGCAATTTTCTAGTTTCAAACAAAACATTATCATTATAAATAGAATAACAATTGTTCTTAAATATAATATCAGAACCTTCCTTGTCCAACAACGGAAGTAATAATGTTTCTAATGAAAACTGGAACATAATAATAATTTATTAACTTAATAGACTTGCCCGTAGGCAATGCTAAACTATAAGTTCCTACGGCTAATGTAGCAACCATTGCTCCATTCTCCACATGTAAGATTACTTATTTTTTGTTTAGCTTTCTACTTCTGCTTAATCTCTGCATTGGATTGCATATGTGAGAACTACAGCCGGTATCTAATACCCAAATAGAACCTTGACTTATAGAAAAATTTATTTCAATCATGAAAAAATCTATATCTGTAACCGAAGCTTCACTAAGCTTCTTCTGGTTAGCCTCTGTAAGATGCTCCTTACAGTTTCCTTTCCAGTATCCAGGCTTATTGCAGTGGAAGCAAACTCCTTTGCTATCTGCATCAGTCTTGTTCTTATTGTCCTTTGTTTTTGCCTTTCTATTTACCTTCTTTGAACTGTTCTTCTTTTAAAAAGATCCTTTGACCCTCTTCCGCTTCCTAGAAGAATCATCTACTAGTAAGACTTGGTCTTTCATGGTTGGAAAGTGACTCTTTACAGTTTTCAACATGTTTAAGCAACTCAGGCAGGTTGACATATAGCTTGTTCATGTGGAAATTCACAACAATTTGTGAGAAAGAGTCCGGAAGTGATTGCAAGATCAAATCTTTGATCAACTCTCCATCCATTAAAACCGGTTGTCCCAATTGTTCAATCAGATTGATCATTTTAGGACATTTGTCTGTACTGTAGTGCCATTGGACATTCTAGATCGGAAGAGCTCCTTAGATATTTGATATCTACTAGTCCTACATTCCTCACCCTTCAACTCCTTGAAGGTGCAGGAGTATAGTAGGAGCATCCATAGTTTCATGCTGACGCTGAAGCTCGTTACGCATGGATGCGAGCATGATGCATTGAGCCAACTGTGCATCATCTTGCCACTTTCTAAAAGTAGTAACCTCTTCCTCTGAGGCATTGTCTGCAACCATTGCTGGGATAGGCATATTAAGGACATAAGATAGCTTTTCAGCCTTGAGAACTATTCTCAAATTTCTTAACCAGTCCGTTTAACTTGGTCCGGTATTAGCATTAATATGCTCCGCAGTGCTAGTAAATTAGACATTGTAAAATTCGGTAAATAAATTTGTAATTTGACAACATTTTAGCATACATTCATTTTTAATTAATTACCAAAATAAATTAGGTCTTTATTTTAAATTGGTATCTCCCATAGTTCGACAATTCTAATTAAAGATTTGCTAGTGAGACTAAGGATCCCATTTAAAATGTATATAGCCTTGTGGTGACACAACAAACGATATATAAATAAATAGGTAGACAACTATTGTCAATTACATCTTTATGTAACTCCTTGTATTTTGCCTCTTAGATTATTTTGATCAAGTGGTGACACATCCGAATAAAAATTATCCAAGTTAAGTCCATCCTAGCACTTCCATATATTCGAAAGAAAAACATTGTCCTTGTGGTGACACAACAAAACAGCATCGTTCAGTCTATGTATAAGCATCAAATGTGATAATGCAACATCTTAAATATTTAATACTTGCCTTGTGTTGACACAACAAACTCATATTAAATATTTAATACTCTATTGCTTTACCATGGTAGAAGGCGACGTTCAATATTCCAAATATCTTTGAACGCTTAGGACTTAATATAATTTCTTTGAGGGGTTTGTTATTATTTGTCTTATCTTGTTTACCGCGCATGCACATATATATATATAAAATATGCGTCATATTATTTAACATGCGAAGCATGTTGTATAATATATAATATATATATATTAAGCATGCACATATAGAATACTATATTCTACCCGGATTGATTATGGAATTTTATTCTAGTTTGGTTCACTAGAGCCACCAAGTGAACCAAAAGGTCAAACCTAGGGTGCAAGAACAAAATTTAAATATAACTATTACATTTAAACCCGGGCTCCTTTACAAACGTGTCTTCAAGCGCTCCTTGCTCCTTTGTCTCCAATTCTTCAAGTAATTCTAACTAAACCTATTACATAAACTATTTACAATAAATAGAAACCTTGATCGACAGTCAAGGGGAGGTACATAGGAGGAAGATAGAATTTACATCAAGAAAAACTAGAGAAGACGAGGTACGCAGACCCCATTTATAAAAACCCATTCATTCAAGCATCCACTAAAATAAATCCAATCACACATTGGTCCGTAGTCCATAATCAATCCCTATTTATTATCATACATATCTCCATATGTATCAATAAATAATATTCATCTCATGAATAATAAAACCATTCCATATATGCATAGATATCATTTAATGGGCAATTAAAAGTTTACTAGAAATTTAATTTTGAAACAAAAATAAACTCCTTTATTTTAATCAAAATTTAAATCATAATAAACTTATTTATTTTATTTTATCCAATTTTGAATAAAAATAAACTCCTTTATTTTTAATCAAATTCTAAATCAAAATAAACTCTTTTATTTCAATTAACATGGAATCCAATTTCAAGTTCAAAACAAACTCTTTTATTTTAACTTAAAATAGTTGGAAAATAAAATATGTTGAATCCTATTCCTTATCAAAATAAACATATTTATTTTTAAGGAAACATGGAATCCTATTCCATATGTGAATAAACTCCTTTATTCTAGGAAACATGGAATCCTATTCCATATGTGAATAAACTCTTTTATTCTAGGAAACATGGAATCATATTCCAAGTTCAAATAAAACTTTTAATTTTAATTATATTCCAATTGAAAATAAACCTTTTATCTTAATTGAAAATAAATAAAATCAAAAATAAAAATTTTTCAAACTCTGCAGACTGGCGCGGCCGCGCTCAAAAATGAACTAGGAGCGGCGCGGCCGCGCTGCACCCCCAGAAACAATTTCTGGGTTCGGGCGCGCTCCAGAATGAACTGGAAGCGGCGCGGCCGCGCCGCGTAGCAGATTTCGAAAAAATTTTTGTTGCCCAGAAAATCGATCCAATCGCATACCCATACATACATGGAATCATAATAATTGATAATTAGCACAAGGTTAGGCTTTGATACCACTGTTAGGTTTGTATATAGCGCGAAGATGCAATCCAATTACATAAATAGTGCGGAAGTGTGATAAAACGGATTTTAAAATTTTTCATACAAACCATCACCATGATCATCCATGTGCTCAATTATTAATTAAACGAAAGAAATTAAATATGAGAATCATACCCTTGTAGAACGATGCTTCCACAGGTACGAGTTCACCTCCAAATCCTTCGCGTTCTCCTTGAATTTCACCGATTAAATTCCTTCCTTTGATCAACGTTAACCACCCAAGTGTTTGGCCTCTAGAGGTAATCCACCAAGGAATAATAGTTGTTCAAGAAGATGAGTGTTGGCAAAACCCTAGTTTATATCTCTATAGAAAGTGCAAGTACTCTCTCTCTCCAATTCTTATGGAAGAGTATGTAACTGTCTAACAGTCTAACTGTCTAACTCCAAATCATGATAAGACTCCTCTTATTTATAGATATAGGGAACCCACCTAAACTATTTAGGATTAGGGTTTTTATTCTAATTAAACTCCTTTAATTAATTAAACTCCTAATCCAATTAGGAATTTATTAGAGAGTACTTCTATTAATTAATTCACAATCCCTATTAGGAATTAAATAATAGTAATAGTAATAATAATAATAAGACTCTTCTTATTAATTTATATTTAATATTTCTAAAATATTAAATAATAAATATTAAGCTATTTAATTTATTCTATCTCCATAGATTAAATTAAATACACTTAACTTATTATTACAATTATGCCATTTACTTCTTAAATAAATATTTTCCTTTTTGCGGTGTGACCCTTTAGGTTCTCCATATTAAACCGGTTGTGAATAAATCAATTAGAATAATTCTAATTTTATTTAAATAAATAAATTAAACTATTTAATTCATTTAAATAAATAATATTTATTCTACAATAAGGGTAAGCCCCCTTAGCGATCAACGACTTTCCAGATAATATAAATTTCAACATTAATCACAAAAGAACCTTTCAGTGAATAGTTACCGTACAATTCAATCCTTTTACCATACAATGTCCCAATTAAATATAAGACATGGAATTACTGTCAAGTCTTATTTTATTTAATTATATGTATTTCGATTCTCAAATGCACAACTCTAATAATGCAAATTAGAAACTCCTTTCTAATTTCATTCTGCTTTGGCCAAAGACTTCTGAGTCGTCATTTATCGAATCACATAGGACATTCTCTCCTTTTACTAGAAGTGGTAGATTCTTTGTTGATCATTCACCTATCTCCATGTATAACTTATTATACCCAATCATACCCTTTGATATACCCTAAGGGTCTTAAGGGACATGTCAAAGTATAACTCATCATACACAAAATACTATGATGATCTCAAGTCCAAGGATCACTTGTACTACTATCACTAGAGGAATTCCTATTGACAGGCGAGTAAAACTCCATTAGGTATTCCTTAGCGAGCCACGTTCAGTGAACTTATTCTCTAATAAGCACCTACATACTTGCTTTAGTGTCTCCACACAAATGATTATGAGATCAATCATCCTCTTCATAAGAGCAAGCAATGTATGTACTAATCTATCCGGATTCACTAATCCCCTTTTTAGTAATCCATCGATTAGGAACGATTTTAGTTTGTGAGCTATCTTGAATTTAGATCTCATTAGCATGATCCCCATCATGATTCTAAAAGCATTTCTCAAAACTATGGGTTTATCACATTTAATATAACAACACCATGTAGATAATATAAAATGCCTTTAATAACCGAATAAGATTACAAAGTATATGCTACATCATATCAAATATGATTGGCTTGTGTGCATACTATTTTCAATCTCCCACTTGCACTAAAGCCAATCGTCATGGTATCTAATACCCTTCTTCTCTAAGTGACGATCATCCTGTTGTTTGGATAAAGCTTCAGTAAATGGATATGCAATGTTGTTCTTGAGAGTCTACTATGTCTATAGTGACTTCTCCTCTTTCAATGATTCCACTAATCAAATGAAAGTGCCGCAACATATGTTTGAATCCAAGATGAGACTTGGGAACTATTCCTAGTTCTGTAATGAACTTTTCATCCAAACAATCAACTTGCAGCTTCATTTACAGCTATATACTTTGTCTTTGTCACTAAACCAGCAACTCTTTACTGTTTGGAACCTTTCCAATTCACTGCACCACTTTTCAAGGTAACGATTTACTTTAAAGTGGATTTGTTATCGTCTTGGTCAGTCTGAAAAACTTGAGTCTATTAAGCCCTCTAGTTTTTTAATTCAGACCTACCATGTATCATGATCACATCCTCAATACCGGTTAGGTACTTAAAGATGTTTTTCACTGTCTTACAGTGATCTTCTCCAGAATATGACTGATCAACATCAGGCCTTGTATATTCACTGCATACATGATAGTAACTCATGCGATCTCTTTTTTAATTGGAGACAATTTTAGAGAGATACACTCCATGGCTCATCATCATAAGACCTCTCTCGGAGTTTGCCATGCTAAACGCCTTTAGCATCGAATGAATATACGTTCATTGGGTCAAGCCGAACATCCTTTTAAATCTATCTATATAGATTTATATCCCCAATTTATAGGATGCTCCTCCCAAGTCATTCATGGAAGAATGTTTAGACAATTTTATCTTTACTGATTATAGCATTGGTGTGTTATTCCTTATCAGTAGTATATCAACATATAATACCAAGAATGTCACAACGCTCCCACTGACCCTTTTGTACATACTAGGTTCAACATATAATATGATTGGCTTGTGTGCATACTACTTTCATACACACCCTTGCCCCAACAATCTTCTGGCCTGCAATATCGTCAAACAAATCGTTTATCTAGGCGACTTTGTTAGGTTTGTATAACGCGAGCATGCAATCAAATTACATAAATAAAGCGGAAGCGCGATAAAATCAGATTTTAAAATTTTATACAAACCATCACCATGATCTTTCTTTATGCACAATTATTAATTAAATGAAAGAGATGGAGAATAAGAATTATACCCTTGTAGAATTCTTGCTTCCTCAGGTACAAGTTCATCTCCAATTCCTTCGCATTCTCCTTGAATTCCACTGATTAAATTCCTTCCTTTGATCAACGTTAGCCACCCAAGTGTTTGGCCTCTAGAGGTGATCCACCAAGGAATAATACTTGTTCAAGAAGATGGGTGTTGGCAAAACCCTAGTTTCTATCTCTATAGAAATTGTAAGTATATTCTCCACAATTCTTATGCAAGAGTGTGTAACACTAATCTATGATAAGACTTCTCTTATTTATAGATGTAGGAAAACCCTTCCCTAAACTATTTAAATACACTTAACTTATTATTACAATTATGTCATTTACTTCTTAAATAAATATTTTCCTTTTTGATACAATCCTGACCACGCTCGCATCGAACAACATTCACTCAACTCGAGTTCAAGAGGTTCATCAGTTAGTCGCGAGTGATTAGATTGAAATCCATTCAAGGATGTGTACATTGGAGCTAAATTCATATGAACGGCGAGGAGAGGATCAATTATGTGATTTGGGATTACTAGATATCATCTATTTAGTAAGGCCAAATCAACGCAAGCCAAGGCATCATGCAATGTACGGAACAATGGAAGTTGGTTCAAGGATGATTGGAGTGGGGATTGAGGAGTTTGGAGATGTCATTTACACAACTGTCACGTTGAGCTCAATTTGGACCTTGATCCAGCTGGAATCTCGCAAATCCCAAATCACTTTTGCGGTGTAACCCTTTAAGTTCTCCATATTAAACCAGTTGTGAATAAATCAATTAGAACAATTCTAATCTTATTTAAATAAATAAATTAAACTATTTAATTTATTTAAATAAATAATATTTATTCTACAATAAGGGTAAGCCCCCTTAGCTATCAACGACTTTCCAGATAATATAGATTTCAACATTAATCACAAAAGAACCTTTCAGTGCATAATTACTGTACAATTCAATCCTTCTACCATACAATGTCCCAATTAAATATAAGACATAGAATTACTGTCAAGTCTTATTTTATTTAATTATATGTATTTCAATTCCCAAATGCACAACTCTTAATAATGCAAATTAGAAACTCCTTTCTAATTTCATTCTGCCTTGGCCAAGGACTACCGAGTTGTCATTTATCGAATCACATAGGACATTCACATCTTTTACTAGACGTGATAGATTCTTTGTTGATCATTCACCTATCTCCATTTACAACTTATTATACCCAATCATAACCTTTGATATACCCCAAAGGTCTTAAGGGACATGTCAAAGTATAACTCGTCATACAAAAGATACTATGATGATCTCAAGTCCAATGATCACTTGTACTACTATCACTAGAGGAATTCCTATTGACAGGCGAGTAAAACTCCATTAGGTATTCCTTAGCGAGTCGCGTTCAGTGAACTTATTCTCCAATAAGCACCTACATACTTGCTTTAGTGTCTCCACACAAATGATTATGAGATCAATCATCCTCTTCCTAAGAGCAAGCAACGTATGTACTAATCTATCCCGATTCACTAATCCCCTTTTTAGTAATCCAACGATTAGGAACGATTTTAGCATGATCACCATCATGATTCTAAAAGCATTGCTTAAAACTATGGGTTTATCACATTTAATATAACAACACTATGTAGATAATGTAAAATGCCTTTTAAGAAAATCAATTCTTTTATTAATAAATGAATAATATTACAAAGTATATGTTACATCATATCAAATATGATTGACTTGTGTGCATACTACTTTCAATCTTCCACTTGCAATAAAGCCAATCACCATGGTATCTTATACTCTTCTTCTCTAAGTGACGATCATCCTGCTATTTGGATAAAGCTTCAGTAAATGGATATGTAATGTTGTTCTTGAGAGTCCACTATCTCTATAGTGACTTCTCCTCTTTCAATGATTCTACTAATCAAATGAAAGTGCCGCAACACATGTTTGAATCCAAGATGAGACTTAGGAACTATTCCTAGTTCTGTAATGAACTTTTCATCCAAACAATCAACTTGCAGCTTCATTTACAGCTATATACTTTGTCTTTGTCACTAAACCAACAACTCTTTCTTGTTTGGAACCTTTCTTATTTGGAACCTTTCCAATTCACTGCACCACCATTCAAGGTAACAATTTACCCTAAACTGAATTTGTTATCGTCTTGGTCAGTCTGAAAAACTTGAGTCTGTTTAGCCCTATAGTTTTCATTCATACCTACCACGAATCATGATCACATCTTCAATACCGGTTAAGTACTTAAAGATGTTTACCACTGTCTTACAGTGATCTTCTCCAGAATCTGACTGATCAATATCAGACCTTGTATATTCATTGCATTTATGATAGTAACTCATGCGATCTCCTTTTTATTGAGGACAATTTAAAGAGATACGCTCCATGGCTCATCATCATGAGACATCTCTTGGAGTTTGCCATGCTAAACACCTTTAGCATCGAATGAATATACGTTCATTGGGTCAAGCTAAACATCCTTTTAAATCTATCTATATAGATTTATATCCCCAATTTATAGGATGCTCCTCCCAAGTTATTCATAGAGGAATGTTTAGACAATTTTATCTTTACTGATTGTAGCATTGGTGTGTTATTCCTTTTCAGTAGTATATCAACATGTAATACTAGGAATGTCACAGTGCTCCCACTGACCCTTTTGTACACACTAGGTTCATTCTCGTTTTTGATAAAATTAAACTCTTTTGATTGTCTTATTAAAACGAATGTTCCATCTTTGAGAAACTTGCTTCAATCCATAAATGGATCATCGTACCTTAAAACACGATTTGCTTCAACCTTTGAAACAAATTCCTCTAGCTGTATCATATATACATTCTCCTCAAGTCTTCATTGAGGAAGGATGTCTCCACATCCATTTTGCCAGATTTCGTAATAAGCTGCAATCACAAGTAAAATCCAAATGAACTTGAGCATTACCTGATAATAAGGTTTTATCACAGTCAACTCCTTGACTTTATTTGAAACCTTTTAAATAGGTCTGGTCTCGTAGGTCTCTGCCTTGCCAATTGCCCTAGTCTTTCTCTTAAAGACCCATTTACACCCTCTAGGCACTATGCCTTTCGGTGGAGTAACCAGAGTCTATATTTGGTTCTCATACATGGAGTCCATTTCGGATTTCATGGTCATCTACCATTTCTCTAAGTGTCTTCTACTCATAGCCTCATAGTATATAACTAGATCATCATCCTCTATGATGCGTACCTCATCATCATCCTCTATGATGAATCCATACCTCCTAGGTATCTTCGGTACTCTTCCAGATTTACGATTCGGTTGTGGTACAATAGGTCTATTTACAGGTCCCTCAGTTTGACTTAAAGTGCTTTGTGGTCCTTGAACTCTTTCAAGATCTATTACCTTCCCACTAACTCCTTCAATGATAAACACCTTTATCCAAGAAGGCAGCGTGTAGGATTATAGTAATAATACCCTAAACTTTCTTTAGGATATCCCACAACTCTGCACTTGTCAGATTTTATCCCAAACTTATCTTTTGAAACCTTTTCACATAAGTTGGACAACCCCTTATCTTAACATACTTAGGATTAGGAATCCTCCCTATCCATAACTTTTATGGAATCTTGGGGCCGAATTTTGAGGTTACCTTATTTTGTAGATATGCAGCCGTTTCTAGGGCATAACCCCAGATGGATACTGGAATGTCGGTAAAAATCATTATGGACCGCACCATGTCCAACAAGGCACAATTTCTCCTTTTTAAATACACCAATCAATTATTGCGTATCAGGAGGTGTCCATTATGAGAAAATACCATTTTGAGATGATCTAGAAACTTATTGCACAAGTATTCCTTCCTCGATCTGATCAAAGAATCTTAATACTTTGTCAATTTGTTTACTTCTGAATTCTTTGAACCTTTCAAATGATTCAGACTTGTATTTCATCAAATACACATATTCAACTCTTTGAATGATCATCTCCTTTTCATTTACTAGTTTGTTCAATTTGCAAAATTATTTTTCATGTAAGTCAAGTTTACAATGTCCATCAAGTGTTCTTCCAGTTTCAAACAAAATATTACCATTATAAATAGAACAACAATTGTTCTTAAATATAATACCAGAACCTTTCTTGTCCAACAACGGAAGTAATAATGTTTCTAAAGAGAACTAGAATATAATAACAACTTATTAACTTAATAGACTTGCCCGTAGGCAACGCTAAACTATAAGTTCCTACGGCTAATGTAGCAACCATTGCTCCATTCTCCACACGTAAGATTGCTTACTCTTTGTTTAGCTTTCTACTTCTGCTTAGTCTCTGCATTGGATTACATATGTGAAAACTATAGCCGGTATCCAATACCCAAGTAGAACCTTGACTTACAGAAAGATTTATTTCAATGATGAACAAACCTATATTTGTAACCAAAGCTTCACTAAGCTTCTTCTGGTTAACCTCTACAAGATCCTCCTTACAGTTTCCTTTCCAGTGTCTAGGCTTATTGCAGTGGAAGCAAACTCCTTTGTTATCTGCATCAGTTTTGTTCTTAGTGTCCTTAGTTATTGCCTTTCCTTATACCTTCTTTGAATTGTTCTTCTTTTAAGAAGATCCTTTGACCCTCTTCCGCTTTCTGGAAGAATTATCTACCAGTAAGACTTGGTCTTTCTTGGTTGGAAAGTGACTCTTTACAGTTTTCAACGTCTTTAAGCAACTCATGAAGGCTGACATATAGCTTGTTCACGTGGAAATTCACAACAAATTGTGAGAAAGAGTTTGAGAGTGATTGCAAGATCAAATCTTGGATCAACTCTTCATCCAATACAAAACTCAGTTGTCCCAATTATTCAATCAAATTGATCATTTTTAGGACATTTGTCTATACTGTAGTGCCATCGGTTATTCTAGATTAGAAGAGCTCCTTAGATATCTAATATCTAGCAGTCCTACTTTCCCTACCATTCAACTCCTTGAAGGTACAAGAGTACAGTAGGAGCATCCATAGTTTCATGCTGACGCTGAAGCTCGTTACTCATGGATGCGAGCATGATGCATTGAGCCAACTGTGCATCATCTTGCCACTTTCTAAAAGTAGCAATCTCTTCCTCAAAGGCATTGTCTGCAACCATTGTAGGGATATGCGTATTAAGGATACAAGATAGCTTTTCAGCCTTGAGAACTATTCTCAGATTCCTTAACCAGTCTGTGTAATTCGGTCCGGTTAATTAGCATCTAATATGCTATGCAGTGATAGTGAATTAGACATTATAAAATTCTGTTAAATGAATTTGAAATTTAACAACATTTTAGCATACATTCATTTAATTAATTACCAAAATAAATTTAGGTCTTTATTTTAAATTGGTATTTCTCACTTTTTAATCAAACTATATTACCCTAAATATATATAGTTCGGCAAATCTAATTAAAGATTTCCTAGTGAGAATAAGGATCCCATTTCAAATGTATATAGCCTTGTGTGATACAACAAACTATATATAAATAAATAGGTAGACAACTATTGTCAATTACATCACTATGTAACTCCTTGTATTTTTCCTCTTAGATTATTTTGATTAAGTGTGACACATCCGAATCAAAATTATCTAAGTTAAGTCCAACCTAGCACTTCCATATATTCGAAAGAAAAATACTGTCCTTATGTGACACAACAAAACAACATCGTTCAGTCTATTTATAAGCATCAAATGTGATAAAGCAACATCATAAATATTTAATACTTGCCTTGTGTGACACAACAAACTCATATTAAATATTTAATACTTTATTTCTTTACCATGCTAGAAGGCGACGTTCGATATTTCAAATATCTTTGAACGCTTAGGATTTAATATAATTTCTTTGAGGGGTTTGTTATTATTTGTCTAATCTTGTTTAGCGCGCATGCACATATATATATAAAATACACGTCATATTATTTAACATGCGAAGCATGTTGGATAATATATAATATATACATAGTAAGCATGCACATATAGAATACTATATTCTACCTGGATTGATTATACACTTTTATTCTAGTTTGGTTCGCTAGAGCCACCAAGTGAACCAAAAGGTAAGTTGCAAGAATTAAATTTAAATATAACTATTACATTTAAACCCGGGCTCCATTACAAACGGGTCTTCAAGCGCCCCTTGCTCCTTGGTCTCCAATTCTTCAAAATAATTCTAACTAATCCTATTACATGAACTATTTACTATAATAGAAACCTTGATCAACAGTCAAGGGGAAGTACATAGGAGGGAGATAGAATTTACATTAAGAAAAATTAGAGAAGACGAGGTACGCAGATCCCATTTATAAAACCCATTCATTCAAGCATCCTCTAAAATAATTCCAATCACACATTGGTCAATAGTCCATAATCAATCCCGTTTATTATCATATATATCTCTATATGCATCAATAAATAACATTCGTCTCATGAATAATAAAACCATTCCATATATGCATTGGTATCATTTAATGGGCAATATTAGTTAATATAAAATCCAATTTCAACTCCAATTAGTTATCATGGAATCCAATTCCAACTCTAATTAGTTATCATGAAATTCAATTTTAATTAAAATAAACTTCTTTATTTTAATCATATTCCAAATCAAAATAAACTCTTTTATTTTAATTTATCCAATTTTTGAATAAAAAATAAATTCCTTAATTTTTTAATCAAATTCCAAATCAAAATAAACTTCTTTATTTTAATTTATCCAATTTTAAATAAAAATAAACTCCTTTATTTTTAATCAAATTTCAAATCAAAATAAACTCCTTTATTTTAATTTACAAAAAATTAAAAAAAATTAAAAAAAATGAGGTCAACCCTTGATCATAAACCTTTAAAAGAAATAATCAAACAAGTCTTTAAGTCAAACTTCAAACCCAGAATTATATAGTTTAAATATTAAACATTCTGATTCATAATCAAAAGTGATTCTGGTGTAGTGGTAAGACTTCTAACTTATGACCAATAAGTCAAGGGTTCAAAACCTTCTAACTCCAAATTATTTATTTCATTTTTTAAGGTTGACCAGTCAGCGCCACGTTAGCAGTTGACCAGTCAGTGCCACGTCAGCAGTCAACAGTTGACCAATCAGCACTACGTCAGTAGTCAGTGCCACATCAGCAGGCAGTGCCAGGTCATCAGTTGATCAGTCAACGTTTGACCGTTGACTTTGACCAACTTTTTTTTTTATAAAAAATTTTAATAAAAAAAAATAATTTTACACAAACAATTATGCCCAATTAAATTGTTCTAAACACATATCAATGTATATATACAGAATCAAAACAATTAATAATTCGCATAAAGTTTGGCTCTTGATACCACTGTTAGGTTTGTATAACGCGAACATGCAATCAAATTACATAAATAAAGCCGAAGCGCGATAAAATCAGATTTTAAAATTTTATACAAACCATCACCATGATCTTTCTTTATGCACAATTATTAATTAAACAAAAGAGATGGAGAATAAGAATTATACCCTTGTAGAATTCTAGCTTCCTCAGGGTTCACCTCCAATTCCTTCGTGTTCTCCTTGAATTCCACCGATTAAATTCCTTCCTTTGATCAACGTTAGCCACTCAAGTGTTTGACCTCTAGAGGTGATCCACCAAGGAATAATACTTGTTCAAGAAGATGAGTGTTGGCAAAACCCTAGTTTCTATCTCTATAGAAATTGTAAGTACTCTCCACAATTCTTATGCAAGAGTGTGTAACATTAATCTATGATAAGACTTCTCTTATTTATAGATGTAGGAAATCCTTCCCTAAACTATTTAGGATTAGGGTTTTTATTATAATTAAACCCCTTTAATTAATTATGCTTCTAATCCAATTAGGAATTCATGAGAGAGTACTTCTATTAATTAATTCCTAATCCCTATTAGGAATTAAATAATAGTAATAGTAATAATAATAATAATAATAATAATAATAATAAGACTCCTCTTAATAATTTATATTTAATATTTCCAAAATATTAAATAATAAATATTAAGCTATTTAATTTATTTTGTTTCCATAGATTAAATTAAATACACTTAACTTATTATTACAATTATGTCATTTACTTCTTAAATAAATATTTTCCTTTTTGCGGTGTGACCCTTTAGGTTCTCCATATTAATCCGGTTGTGAATAAATCAATTAGAACAATTCTAATCTTATTTAAATAAATAAATTAAACTATTTAATTTATTTAAATAAATAATATTTATTCTACAATAAGGGTAAGCCCCCTTAGCGATCAACGACTTTCCAGATAATATAGATTTCAACATTAATCACAAAAGAACCTTTCAATGCATAGTTACCGTACAATTCAATCCTTCTACCATACAATGTCCCAATTAAATATAAGACATGGAATTACTGTCAAGTCTTATTTTATTTAATTATATGTATTTCAATTCCCAAATGCACAAATCTTAATAATGCAAATTAGAAACTCCTTTCTAATTTCATTCTGCCCTGGCCAAGGACTACCGAGTTGTCATTTATCGAATCACATAGGACATTCACATCTTTTACTAGACGTGGTAGATTCTTTGTTGATCATTCACCTCTCTCCATGTATAACTTATTATACCCAATCATACCCTTTGATATACCCCAAAGGTTTTAAGGGACATGTCAAAGTATAACTCATCATACACAAGATACTATGATGATCTCAAATCCAAGGATCACTTGTACTACTATCACTAGAGGAATTCCTATTGACAGGCGAGTAAAACTCCATTAGGTAATCCTTAGCGAGTCATGTTCAGTGAACTTATTCTCCAATAAGCACCTACATACTTGCTTTAGTGTCTCCATACAAATGGTTATGAGATCAATCATCCTCTTCATAAGAGCAAGCAACGTATGTACTAATCTATCCGGATTCACTAATCCCCTTTTTAGTAATCCAACGATTAGGAACGATTTTAGTTTGTGAGCTATCTAGAATTTATATCTCATTAGCATGATCACCATCATGATTCTAAAAGCATTGCTCAAAACTATGGGTTTATCATATTTAATATAACAGCACTATGTAGATAATGTAAAATACTTTTTAAGAAAATCAATTCTTTTATTAATAAATGAATAAGATTACAAAGTATATGCTACATCATATCAAATATGATTGGCTTGTGTGCATACTACTTTCAGACTTGCTGCCATAAAACACTACCTTTGATGGAGTCATAAGGTTCACATACTTCGTTTGGCAATCAATAACTACCCCATGGTTGAACAACCAATCTATTCCCAAAATAACGTCAAACTCCCCAAGACGAATTGATATTAAGTTTACCGTCATCACATGACCCTTAATATCTACCCGACAGTTCTTGTGTACAAACTTAACAGAAATCACTTCCATGTTCGCAATTTCTATGTTCACAGGGTAATCTAACTCTTCCTGAGGTAACTCTAATTTTCTAGCAAAATCATCGGAAATAAATGAACAAGTAGCACCCGAGTCAAATAATACGTAAGCATTTACACTATTGACCGGAATGATACCTGACACCACATCCTTTGACTGCACAGCATCCTGCACCGTCATGTTGAATGTTTGGGCGATAGGTCGATTGGACGACGTCGATCTAGTGATAGTCAAATTGCCACCACTGTTGTTTCCCTTTCCTCCGCTTTCTCCTCCTGTAACTTTCTTAGGGCAATCTCGAGCAAGGTGATCCTTCGATCCGCAAGTGAAACATGCGCCCTTCTTTGGACTAGGACAATTTGGTGCAATGTGGCCCTCTTGTCCACAATTAAAGCGTAATCTCTTTCCCTTCAAGCAAACACCCACGTGATTCTTTCCACAATTACTGCATGCCTCCACGTTCTTCTTCTGATTTCCTTGCTGACTGCCACCAGAGGTACTGTCATTCCACTTCCTCTTTTGATTGCTGCCACCATGGCTACCACTTGCTTTATTCTCATTCTCACTCTTCTTTTTCTTCTGCTCTTGGTTGTATTTAGACAGAGCATCACTCCCCCCTTCAGCGATAATCGCCTTCTCTAACACTGCCACAAACGAATTCAGTTGAAACATCGAAACTCGACTATACATTCAGGGCTTCAGTCCCTACTCGAACCTTCTAGCCTTTCTCTCATCAGTATTAACTTGATATGGCGCAAACCTTGCCAATTCATTAAATCTTGCAGCATACTCAGGCACCGTCATCGTACCTTTCTTTAACTCCAAAAATTGCACTTCCATCTGATTCTGTGCACTCGTCGAAAAATAAGTTTCGAAAAACATCTCCTTGAATCGTTCCCACGGAACTACTCCTTGACCACCTCGGGTTTTGTTAGCTTGCCACCAGTAACTAGCTTTTGATTTAAGCATAAATGTCGCGAACGCAGTCTTTTGGTCCTCGCTGACCCTAGCGACATCAAATACTTTCTCCATCTCCATAACCCAAGTTTGAGCTTCAATTGGATTCATAGACCCTTAAAATTCTGGGGGTCCTACTCCTTTGAAGTCTTTGAAAGTTATGGCCTGAGCTTGAGGTTGATTTGCAAATGCTTCCATTAGCAAATTCACCAACTGCTGCATTGGATTAGCGTTGGTTTCTTCGTTGTTATTTGTGGATCCCTCAGGGGTCTATTGACGTGTTTGTCTTCTTCTTGGCGGCATCTTACTGTTAAGAATTCGCGCTATTAGATTATTGCTCAAGTACTTAAATATTTAAGTCTTAACTTAAACATTAAACAACACTTAGCACATAGTACATCTGATAAACTTCCGTATTTTATTCATTTACTGCTTCAAAACATAACATAAATAGCATCATAGTTATTTACATCATGTATCCTAAATTCATAATATTCTAGGATTACATCATCATATTCCAGTATTTATCTCATTTAAGATTTACATCATATTAACTCTCTCAGAAAATAACTTATTATTACTGCTATTTGTGACCTATAAAGACATTCCACGTCGCACGACTTCTTCACGCTCTTGCTCCATGATACGAATCATTGTCCTGTGATCCATCACATACCACAGTAAATCCTCGAACTGCACTGGATAGTGGAAAACTCGATCATGAGCTCTATCCATCGATGTGTGAAAAACATGATCCATCTCCTCCATTTTAGCCTTCTTTGACTGAACCTCGTCCTCAACACGATCTGCATGATCAACAACTTTCATCCACACGTCCTCGGCTCTAGCACGTTTTGCAGACTCTTCTCTCAGCTCACTCTTCAGTTTCTCCACCTCAGCCGATAACTCCTCCTTTTGGCTCTCTGCCTGAACCGACTTCCACTCCACGTCTCCAAGACGTATATCAAGCTCCTTAATCTCGCCATTCTTTTGCTCCAGAACAGTTTGACGCTTAGCCACCTGCTCCTCTAACTCCTCCACCCTATCCTGCAACTCTGTGTTGTGATCATACACCTGCTCATACATCTGAACACCTAAGGAAGATAATGGTATCTCCTCAGGGTCTTCTTTCTCCTCCTCAAGATCTGACTCAGGTTCATACTCAGGTTCTACAACAGTGGTCAGTGGGGTTGGTTCTCTCAGAACTAGCTACTCCCAGACTGAATGAATGTCTCGATACTCCTCCTCCCTAGCTTGGCTGGGTTCTCCTCTATCAGACATCCTGACAATAAAATTTTAAATTCCAATTACTACTCGCGTGCATATAAGTTTGTTAACAAGTAAGCACATAGCACATAATTATTTTATTGTCTTTAATGAATTTCCGTAATCCATTCCCTAGAACTCGATAAAAGTTATAACACAACTATCTTTTCGATAAAGAATATAAACCTAAGGTTTTTTTCCCCACCTAAGGTGATGAGGACATCCTTAGTTTAGAAGCCCGTGACGAAACCCAAGCGGATCCATTGCATATAGCACTTGGACCCATTACGAGGACTCGGGCTAAATGCCTCAAAAAAGGACTTAACGGGATAATTCATGAATTATGGAACAAGGTTGGAACAAGTACGGAGAACGTAGAGACGGGATACAAGTACGCGAAGATCATAAACACATTGATAGTAAGTGTACCCAAAGCACCGCAATAGACTTCACTGTTGTTGAAAACTGACTTTCTTGGATTGCGGGATTCCTTCCCCAAAACAGGGTTCCATGGTCTAGGTAATGATGTTTTCCACCAATTGTTCCCTTCCCTAAAACAAGGTTCCATGTTTTAAGTAATGGTGTTTTCCACCAATTGTTTCCTTCCCTAAAATAAGGTTCCATGTTTTAAGTAATGGTGTTTGCCACCAATTGTTTCCTTTCCCAAAACAAGGTTCCTTGTTTTATGTAATGGTGTTTTTTTAGGGTTTGTTTGATTCTAGATTGTTCTCAAGCTTAGTATAAATAGGCTTCATGATGTAATGGTTTAAGACACCGATTTTCAGATTATCAATATTATTGTGAATTTGTTTCTCTACTTGTGGTTCTTTGAAGAATTCCTAAGTGTTCCTTAGTTCTCTTTAGAGATTCATAATTGACTTATCATACAACCATTCATAGTTGTGTGTGGCGTCTTTTACTGCATCAATCATCGATTGTACCGAGATTACCGCTTCAATATAAGCGAGAGATCGAAGTGTCGTTGGTGTCCATCCTACGCAAATTTCATTGGCAAGCAATTGTACCAAGATTACCGTCTACATATAGGCGAGGGGTTAAGGTGTTGCAAGCTATCCATCCTATCAACTTGTTAGAAACGATCCGGGCGACGACCACCTCACACAAGCGTGTCGTGGAGTCTTTCATAAGGTTTATAACCTACAGCTCTGATACCAACCTATGACACCCCCTAATCCGGTTACTTAAATCCCACGGATCTAGTGCTCACGATACTTCATAATCACATCTAACTACCCATGGTAAAGGTAATATAAACCAAACATGGTAAAATAAATAAAAATTACATATTCCAAACCAAGTTTAATTACATAACCAATACGATCCCAAGTAATCTAACCTTTAATTATTACATCGAACAGCGGAATATCATAATTAAAATTAAGTCCATTACATAATTCAAATTGTTTAAACTTTAAATTAATCTTCTTTAGTTATTCATCTTGCCTTTACCCTTGCTCGAGGACGACTCATCTGTCTTTCCATTCTTAGCTACAAATATTTATGCAAGAGTAAGTAAACAATTTCCCACAAAGATAACAATAATATCATATGAACAATCGATGAATAATTTCAAATGAATAATATAAACCTTTCTGAATTCAACCAAACATAGATGAAGGACTATTCGCTCGATAAGAAACTTTACTTTTGAATCAAGTTTATATTACGAGATCAAAAGTACATCTGAGGGTCACAAGACCATGAACTATGTCCTTAGGTTAACGAGTATTTCTACTGCAATCTTTAACAGTCTTATAGACCATAAGACTATCATCTCGTACTCCGGGGGATCAGCCCTTCATACAATGTAATGTGCACATACACCTTAACGCTATTGCATAACTTATTCCCCTATATTGCATAACTTATTCCCCTATATTAGGGTTGTTCATCTCAGTTCAAACATCGGAGTCCGTACCAAAAGAAATTTAGATTGGAACAGTTTCGAAGAAAATCCAAGTCTTTGGAATGCACATCAACTATGGACTAGTTGAATCAAAATGGGTTGAATAATCATTCAAGGTTTGATAATAAGTAATCTTGAAAGTAAAGTAAAGTAAGAACTTGCTTTCAATGAAATAAAAAGATTAAGGTTAAGAACTTGCTCAATGAAAGTAAAGTAAGAAAGCTGCGACATTTTAATCAAGACAGGGATAAAAGAACTTGCTTTCAATGAAATAAAAAGATTAAGGGTAGTAAACTTGCCTCGTGCGTAGATTACAAATTAAAATTCACGTTCCTTAATCAACCTATACATTTCATTTATAAAGCAGTAATAATGATAGTTACAATATTATAAGCACTTCAGGATTCGTTCTCATTCATAGTTGTGTGTGGCATCTTCTACTGCATCAATCGTCAATTGTACTGAGATTACCGCTTCAATATAAGCGAGAGGTCGAAGTGTCGTTGGTGTCCATCCTACGCAAATTTCATTGGCAAGCAATTGTACCAAGATTACCGTCTACATATAGGCGAGGGGTTAAGGTGTTGCAAGCTATCCATCCTATCAACTTGTTAGAAATGATCCAGGCGACGACCACCTCACGCAAGCGTGCCGTGGAGTCTATCATTTGGTATCAAAGCTAAGTTCCTATCAAGTTACTTATCTTTACTTTTATTGTTGGATTTTAGTCACACAAAAAAAACTGCAGAAAATATATTGCAGAAAATTATTATTGTTGATTGCTATTATTGGGATTTCATTTACAAAGAATCATATTTGATGATTGTGAAGTCTTGTTGGTATTCTGAGAGTCATACCTTCTATATTGTATTCTTGATAAGTTCTTATTGGATTGAAATTGGAAAATTGAGGTAATATTTGTGTGAATTCAAAAAGAACCTATTAGAGAGAACTACGAGCGGAAAAAGGCAAGAGTAGTGAGATTACTAGAGGGTAAAAGCTATTAGTGTGATACACGAGCATTTCATATTTGTGTAATACATTGTTTGAGCGAAACACGTAAGGGAGTGGTGAGGAACTTGTTTTCTACTAACCTTTGTTTTGCAGAAAATATGTCTAACACAAGAGATAAGGTAATTGAAAATGAACCTTCTACTATGATGAAAGGTTTAGCGAAGAAGATGATCGAGAAACTGGCTTTATCCCTAGGAGATATTTTGCAAGGGATAGAGGCGGCCAAAATCGAGAGGACAACAACCTCGATAGCATCAAAATGAAAATTCCCACATTCCAAGGCAAGAGTGATCCCGAGGCATACTTAGAGTGGGAGAAGAAAATGGAATGGATATTTGATTGTCACAACTACTCGGATCTCAAAAAAGTTAGAATTGCCGCTACAGAATTTTCAGATTATGCGGTTACTTGGTGGGATCAATTGATGACCAGCCGAAGGAGGTGTAGAGAGCGTCCAATAGAGACTTGGACAGAAATGAAAGCTGTAATGAAAAAGAGGTTTGTGCCAAGCCACTACTATCGAGATCTGTTTCAAAATTTGCAAAACTGGAGACAGGGAAGTAAGAGTGTGGAGGACTACTTCAAGGAGATGGAGATGTTAATATCTAGGGCTGACATCGATGAGGATAATGAGGCAACCATGGCCCGATTTTCACCAGGGTTAAATTGGGAAATTGTAGATTTGGTGGAGCATCAACACTATGTGGTATTGGAAGATATGGTGCACATGGCTATCAAAATAGAAAAGCAGCTTAAGAGGAGAGGTGGCCAGCGAATAAATTCTACCACAGGATCATCATGGAAGCCCAATAATGTGAAACGCGAGGAAAAACCAACTGTTTTCAAACCAAAAACAGAAATCAAGAAAGGAGCGATACTCAGGGATTGCAAGGTAAAACCAATCAACCTTCTACTAGTCGTAATCGAGATATTGTATGCTTTAAATGTTAAAGCAGTGGACATATTGCAAATCAATGCTCAAATCAAAGAACTATGTTCTTACTTGATAATGGAGAAGTGGAAACCGAGGAAGAAGATAGTGACAATGACTCTATGCCATCATTGGAGGAAGATAAGGAAAATGACTCTATGATATGCATGGTGAAGTGTTGGTTACTCGAAGAATGCTTAGTACACAGGTAAAAGAAGAAAGTAGTGAACAAAGGGAAAATTTGTTTCATACTAGATGCATGGTAAATGGTAAGATCTGTTGGGTCGTGATTGATGGTGGGAGCTATACAAATGTTGCAAGTATCGCTATGGTGGAGAAATTGGGACTTACAACTTCAAAACATCCTCATCCATACCGATTGCAGTGGCTCAATGACAGCGACGACATCAAAGTAACCAAGCAAGTATCAGTTCCGTTTACAATTGGGAAGTATGTCGATGAAATTCTATGTGATGTAGTTCCTATGCAGGCAGGTCACTTACTACTTGGGAGATCTTGGCAGTTCGATCGACGAGTAAAACACGATGGTTTTACTAATAAGTACTCTTTTGTTCACAATCAAAGGAAAGTTACCTTGTGTCCTATGTCACCAAAACAGGTGCATGAGGATCAAATGCATTTACAAAGAGATCATGAAAACAAAAAAACAAAAGAGAAAGAAAAATATAAGGGAAAAGAGAGAAAAACAAACATTTTTGCAAAAAGGAGTGATGTAAGGCGAGCTTTGGATTCTAAAAAGCCAATGATTATACTTCGGTATAACGAGGCACTTTTAAATACTAACGCTAATAATCCTTCTTTGCCTAGTGTTGTTTCTGCTCTTTTACAGGATTATTAGGATGTATTTCCCGAGGAACTTCCACAGGGATTACCACCAATTCGGGGAATTGAGCATCAAATTGACTTTGTCCCTGGCGCGACCATTCCAAACCGCCCGGCATACCGAAGCAATCCCGAGGAAACAAAATAATTGCAAAGTCAAGTTGACGAGCTAATGGACAAGGGGTTCGTAAGGGAAAGCATGAGTCCATGTGCGATTCCAGTTATTTTAGTGCCTAAAAAGGATGGGAAGTGGCATATGTTCATTGATTATCGAGCAGTAAATAACATCACGGTAAAGTATCGACATCCCATTCCTAGGTTAGATGATATGTTAGAATAAATTGCATGGATCTTGTGTATTTTCTAAAATTGATTTGAAGAGTGGTTATCATCAGATTAGAATGCATGAGGGAGATGAATGGAAAACTTCTTTTAAATGGGTTATATGAGTGGTTAGTCTTACCTTTTGGTTTAACTAATGCTCCTAGCACGTTCATTAGATTAATGAACCATGTTTTGCGTCCCTTCATTGGGAAATTTGTAGTTGTCTACTTTGATGATATCTTGAGCAAGGATTTAGTTGAGCATGCGTTGCATATAAAATCTGTCCTAGATGTGCTTCGAAAAGAAAAATTGTATGCTAATATGGACAAATGCACATTTTGTACGGATCGAGTTGTGTTTCTTGGTTTTGTTGTCAGTACACAGGGAGTACAGGTTAACGATGAGAAGATACGAGCAATCTGAGAATGGCCAACTCCTACGAATGTCAGTCAAGTTCATAGCTTTCATGGACTCGCAAGTTTCTATAGACGGTTTGTAAGAAACTTCAGCGAAATCATAGCACCACTCACCGAAGTAATCAAAAAGAGTGTAGGATTCAAGTGGGGTGATGCACAGGAAAAGGCGTTTAATTTGATTAAAGAAAAATTAACTAACGCTCTTTTACTTGTATTGCCTAATTTCACTAAAACCTTTGAAATTGAATGTGATGCTTCAGGTTTAGGCATTGGAGCTGTGTTGATACAAGAAGGAAAACCAGTGGCATATTTCAGTGAAAAATTGAGTGGAACAGCTTTAAACTATCCTACCTATAACAAGGAGTTATATGCCTTAGTTCGATCATTAGAGACTTGGCAACATTACCCGTGGCCTAAGGAATTTGTAATTCACACGGATCATGAATCATTGAAATATTTGAAAGGCCAACACAAGTTGAACAAAAGACATGCACGATGGATGGAGTTCATCGAGACATTTCCACACGTCATTCGTTATAAGCAAGGTAAGGAAAATGTCATGGCCGATGCTCTTTTGCGAAGGTATGTGTTGTTAAATACTCTTGACACAAAATTACTTGGTTTTGAACAAATCAAAGAATTATATGATAATGACCATGATTTCTGTGAAGTGTTTAAAAATTGTGAAAAGAATGTTGTAGGTAAATACTTCAAGATGGATGGATTCTTGTTTTGTGAAAATCGATTATGTATACCTGCATGTTCTTTACGTGAATTATTGGTTCGAGAATCACATGGAGGTGGTTTGATGGGACATTTTGGTATTGATAAGACTTTATCTGTTATAAAAGAACATTTCTATTGGCCCTATATGAAATGAGATATGCAAAGAATTTGTGATAGATGCATTACATGTCGTCAAGCTAAATCTCGTGTTCAACCCCATGGGTTATACACACCATTGCCTATTTCGAGTGACTTTGGATTGACTTGTCTATAGACTTTGTATTGGGTTTACCTAGTTCTAAGCATGATCATGATTCTATATTTGTGGTCGTGGATAGGTTTTCAAAAATGGCACACTTTATCCCATGCCACAAAACTGATGATGCATCCCATGTTGCTGATTTATTCTTTAGAGACATTGTGCGTTTGCATGGCATGCCCCGAACAATTGTTTCGGATAGAGATGCTAAATTCTTGAGCTATTTTTGGAAGACATTGTGGTGTAAATTAGGAACTAAACTGTTGTTTTCAACTACTTGTCATCCACAAACAGATGGTTAAACGGAAGTAGTAAATAGAACTCTATCTGCATTATTGAGAGTTATCATTAAAAAGAATATTAAGCTTTGGGAAGAATGTCTACCACATGTTGAGTTTGCTTATAATAGGTCTATTCACTCTGCTACTAAATTCTCACCTTTTGAAATTGTGTGTGGCTTTAATCCTTTAACACTATTGGATTTATCACCATTGCTTGTTTCCGAGTATACTAACATGGATTGCAAAAACAAAGCTGATTTTGTTAAGAAGATACATGAGAAGATAAGACTCAACATTGAGAAGAGGACGGACCAATATGCCCAAACAGGCCAACAAGGGTCGGCATCAAGTAATCTTCGAACCCGGAGATTGGGTGTGGCTACACTTGCGTAAAGAAAGATTTCCTGATCAAAGGCGTTAAAAACTACTTCCAAGAGGAGATGGTCCATTTCAAGTGCTCGAACACATTAACAACAATGCTTACAAATTGGATTTACCCGGTGAGTATACTGTTAGTGCAACTTTTAATGTTTCTGATCTAAGCCCGTTTGATGTAGGTGAAGATTTGAGGACAAATGCTTTTCAAGAGGAGAGGTATGATGAGGACATCCTAAGTTTAGAAGCCCGTGACGAAACCCAAGCGGATCCATTGCATATACCACTTGGACCCATTACGAGGACTCGGGCTAAACGCCTCAAAAAAGGACTTAACGGGATGATTCATGAATTATGGAACAAGGTTGGAACAAGTACGGAGAACGTAGAGACGGGATACAAGTATGCGAAGATCGTAAACACATTGATAGCAAGTGTACCCAAAGCACCGCAATAGACTTCACTGTTGTTGAAAACTGACTTTCTTGGATTGCGGGATTCCTTCCCCAAAACAGGGTTCCATGTTTTAGGTAATGGTGTTTTCCACCAATTGTTCCCTTCCCTAAAACAAGGTTTCATGTTTTAAGTAATGGTGTTTTCTACCAATTGTTTCCTTCTCTAATACAAGGTTTCATGTTTTAAGTAATGGTGTTTGCCACCAATTGTTTCCTGTCCCAAAACAAGGTTCCTTGTTTTATGTAATGGTTTTTTTTAGGGTTTGTTTGGTTCTAGATTGTTCTCAAGCTTAGTATAAATAGGCTTCATGATGTAATGGTTTAAGACACCAATTTTCAAATTATCAATATTATTGTGAGTTTGTTTCTCTACTTGTGGTTCTTTGAAGAATTCTAAGTGTTCCTTAGTTCTCTTTAGAGATTCATAATTGACTTATCATACAACCATTCATCGTTGTGTGTGGCGTCTTCTACTGCATCAATCATCGATTGTACCGAGATTACCGCTTCAATATAAGCGAGAGGTCGAAGTGTCGTTGGTGTCCATCCTACGCAAATTTCATTGGCAAGCAATTTTACCAAGATTACCGTCTACATATAGGCGAGGGGTTAAGGTGTTGCAAGCTATCCATCCTATCAACTTGTTAGAAACGATCCGGGCGACGACCACCTCACACAAGCGTGTCGTGGAGTCTATCATAAGGTTTATAACCTACAGCTCTGATACCAACCTATGACACCCCCAAATCCGGTTACTTAAATTCCACGGATCTAGTGCTCACGATACTTCATAATCACATCTAACTACCCATGGCAAAGGTAATATAAACCAAACATGGTAAAATAAATAAAAATTACATATTCCGAACCAAGTTTAATTACATAACCAATACGATCCCAGGTAATCTAACCTTTAATTATTACATCGAACAGCGGAATATCATAATTAAAATTAAGTCCATTACATAATTCAAATTGTTTAAACTTTAAATTAATCTTCTTTAGTTATTCATCTTGCCCTTACCCTTGCTCGAGGACGACTCATCTGTCTTTCCATTCTTAGCTACAAATATTTATACAAGAGTAAGTAAACAATTTCCCACAAAAATAACAATAATATCATATGAACAATCGATGAATAATTTCAAATGAATAATATAAACCTTTCTGAATTCAACCAAACATAGATGAAGGACTATTCGCTCGATAAGAAACTTTACTTTTGAATCAAGTTTATATTACGAGATCAAAAGTACATCTGAGGGTCATAAGACCATGAACTATGTCCTTAGGTTAACGAGTATTTCTACTGCAACCTTTAACAGTCTTATAGACCATAAGACTATCATCTCGTACTCCGGGGGATCAACCCTTCATACAATGTAATGTGCACATACACCTTAACGCTATTGCATAACTTATTCCCCTATATTGCATAACTTATTCCCCTATATTAGGGTTGTTCATCTCAGTTCAAACATCGGAGTCCGTACCAAAAGAAATTTAGATTGGAACAGTTTCGAAGAAAATCCAAGCCTTTAGAATACACATCAACTATGGACTAGTTGAATCAAAATGGGTTGAATAATCATTCAAGGTTTGATAATAAGTAATCTTGAAAGTAAAGTAAAGTAAGAACTTGCTTTCAATGAAATAAAAAGATTAAGGTTAAGAACTTGCTCAATGAAAGTAAAGTAAGAAAGCTGCGACATTTTAATCAAGACAGGGATAAAAGAACTTGCTTTCAATGAAATAAAAAGATTAAGGGTAGTAAACTTGCCTCGTGCGTAGATTAAAAATTAAAATTCACGTTCCTTAATCAACCTATACATTTCATTTATAAAGCAGTAATAATGATAGTTACAATATTATAAGCACTTCAGGATTCGTTCTCATATAATTTCATTTTAATATCTCAATTGTCATCTCATAATCAATAGGTATTTGCTTATCATCTATCGTAATATCTTATTATTCATTTAATACCTTAGTCTAAGCTTTAAACATGCACATGGTAATATAACATGAGCACAAAGAAAAAGGAAAATTTTTATTTCCTATTCCACCTCCAGGGTGGTACATTGATGAGTAGGTTTCATACCTCCTTATTGGATACTAACTTGCTTAAATGTTGCTAACTAGTAGCTTCAAAGTGTGCTTGTTATACATTTTTTTTCTTATTTTTGATAATGCTTCACAATTCACATTCTATGGCTTTTGCACAGTTAAAGGGCACTTTGACACGAGTTACAATGCATACAATGTTTGGGATTTGAATGAATAAATGTTGCTAGCACAGTGCATGAGAATCGAGGAGACATCCTGAATGATGCAGTGCAGCAGCAACTTGACAGCCAGCGCAGCTGCGCCCAACTTGGCTTGGGAGCCAGCGCAGCTGCGCCCATGCCCTGCGCCCAGACGCTGCCTAGCGCAGCTGCGCCCAGCTTGGCCTTAAGGCCGGTGCAGCTGCGCCCAACCTTGACTGATGATACTTTTAGCTCGCAGTTGCGCCCAATTTGAGCAACATCCAGGCGCAGCTGCGCCCGTCGCCAGCCAGCCATGAAGACCATGTTCCAGACAGCTATGCAGACTTGCCAAAAATGTGAGGAAACAATGCCAGGTTTTCAGGAAATTGGGGGAGTGGCATTTTATCAGTTGGGAATCAAAATAAGTCAACAAAAGACAAATGTGGAGGTGGAATATAATCATGTAGAGAATCAATTAGAAGGGACAGCTCCTCCACGAAAAAAAATCATCACAGACTGCATTCTATTTCCAAAAATGAAAGATAGCTGTTGATCATCAGGATCACTTGGGAACTGAAGAATGGAGCTACATGGATGCTGAATTGAAGTTTGGGAGCAAGGAATTAAGAATCATCACAACTTGGAAAATCAACGAATTTGCAGAAACGGAAAAATTGAAGCAGGGAGTTTTATTATTTTTTGTCTTTGATTTATTTTCTTATTCTGTAAAAATAATGGTAAACCATTTGTGTATGATGAATTCTATTATTGTTATCATGAGCTAAACTTAATTTTTGGGATTATAATGAATCTTTTGCATAACTGAAATTTGATATGCTTCCTTATTGTTAATGGTTGGTTATGAATTGAATGTCTGGCATAATTTATACTGAAAGTTTAATTGCTTGATCACCAATTACTGTGATAATTTATATGGAATTGAGAAAGAAAATATAAATTAAGATCTGATTATGCTAGCATATGTTCATTATAAAAAGAATAAATGCTTGGTAGCCTAGTTTTGTGGCCTTTGATACTCGAGTAAGTACACCCTAGGGGATGTCTCTACACCTAGCGCCCTAAAACCAATTGGTTTGGGAGTTGGTCGAAAGCTCGCTATACGGGTTTCATTGAAAAGCCTAAGGGAACTAAGCATTGCACAACCAAGTATCATAGTCCTATTAACCTCTAAGTCGGTCCCCAATCTAGACATAGCCGTATCTCAGCTGTAACTTACCCCATTTGTTGTGTTTGCAAGTTGGAGTATACAAATTTCCCCCTTAGAAACATATTATGAGAATCATTTGGGTTGCTATAAGTATTGATGAATACCACACACACACACACACACACACTATATCAATCATTACAGGGTTTGATTTGCATGACTATCATGGTACATGAACTAAGTTTTGGTTAAAATCTATGTGTGTTTATTACTGTGATTCTTCTAAGGCAAAGTACACAAGGATTGTTTACTAATTGATGAGGATTCATGGTACATGTATAGATTATTACATTTCATTCATCTTTGCATTCACTTCATTTTTAATTGCTTGAGGACAAGCAACAGTTCAAGTTTGGGGGTATTACAAAAACTTGTTGGGATATTTGTATGTATAACAAATATGATTCATGCACACAAGTGCACGTGATCCACAAGTAATATAATGTAAGTAAGATATCGATCCCACGGAGAATAGAATTGCAAATATAACTAACAAACACCAATTTTATAATTATTTCGGTCTCTTTAAACAGATGAGTAATATGATAAAATTGATCTAATGATTATTAGAGAGATAAATAAATCAAATTACAATTGTATAAATACAGATTTATGGGTTTTGGGATTATAATTTCACTTATTACAAAACTTAGATTTCCATGCTTCCTATTGCTTCTAATTGGTTATTATAGAATGTTGGTCGAGAACACGAAAGTAAAATATGGCCACCTCCCGATGCACCATATCCGTATCACACTAAGTCCACAATTGATAGAATGAATGTAAACACCCTAGATGACTAACACACTATATCTCTATATGAATTACAATCAAGAGGGTTGAAGTATAAGTTCTTAATTGGCCACATATGGTGCTTCGGTATATCTCTATCCTAAGCACGAAACATTAATCCACGAGGAATGCATAAATAATGAACATATGCTAGCATAATCAGATCTTAATTTATATTTCCTTTCTCAATTCCATATAAATTATCACAGTAATTGGTGATCAAGCAATTAAACTTTCAGTATAAATTATGCCAGACATTCAATTCATAACCAACCATTAACAATAAGGAAGCACATCAAATTTTAGTTATGCAAAAGATTCATTATAATCCCAAAAATTAAGTTTAGCTCATGATAACAATAATAGAATTCATCATACACAAATGGTTTATCATTGTTTTTACAGAATAAGAAAATAAATCAAAGACAGAAAATAATAAAACTCCATGCTTCAATTTTTTCGTTTCTGCAAATTCATTGATTTTCCAAGTTATGATGATTCTTGATTCCTTGCTCCCAATCTTCAATTCAGCATCCATGTAGCTCCATTCTTCAGTTCGCAAGTGATCCTGATGATCAACAGCTATCTTTCATTTTTGGAAATAGAATGCAGTCTGTGATGATTTTTTTTTCGTGGAGGAGCCGTCCCTTTAATTGATTCTCTGCATGATTATATTCCACCTCCACATTTGTCTTTTGTTGACTTATTTTGATTCCCAACTGATAAAATGCCACTCCACCAATTTCCTAAAAACCTGGCATTGATTCCTCATGTTTTTGGCAAGTCTGCATAGCTGTCTGGAACGTGGTCTGCATGGCTGGCTGGCGACGGGCGTAGCTGCGCCTGTATGTTGCTCAAATTGGGCGCAACTACGAGCTAGAAGTATCATTAGTCAAGGTTGGGCACAGCTGCGCCCGCCTTAAGGTCAAGCTGGGCATAGTTGCGCTGGGCAACGTTTAGGCGCAAGGCATGGGCGCAGCTGCGCTGGCTCCCAAGCCAAGTTGGGCGCAGCTGCGCTGGCTGTCAGGTTGCTGCTGCACTGCATCATTCAGGTTGTCTCCTCGATTCTCATGCACTGTGCCAGCAACATTTATTTATTCAAATCCCAAACATTGTATGCATTGTAACTCATGTCAAAGTGCCTTTTAACTGTGCAAAAGCCATAGAATGCGAATTGTGAAGCATTATCAAAAATAAGAAAAAAATGTATAACAAGCACACTTTGAAGCTACTAGTTAGCAACAATTTAAGCAAGTTAGTATCCAACAATTTAACCTACTCATCATACATTTCCTTCACAAAATTCCCGTCGGGGCGAGGCTACCGCCGGAGCGGTTGAAATAAGTTTAATTTAGGCGTCGGGGCGAAGACACCGCCGAGGCGACAAAACCAGTTCATTTATACCGCCGGGGCGCTAACTCTAGTGTATTTCCATCGTCAGGGCACTAACTCTAGTATATTTCCACCGCCGGGGCGGTGGACCTGACTGTTAGTTCCTGCAGTTCGCGAAGAATACAGAAAATGCCAAATTTAGCCAAAATTTTTCACAATTTGGCATACCCAGATGATATAAACATGACAAACACTTAAACTAACATCCACACTAATATTTCAACATCTCAGAACATCAATTAACCCCATATTACGGATTAAAAATTCTGTGTTCATGCCATTTTTCTAAATTTGGACACATTTAGCATAATCTATCGGTATAAACTCGTTATTAAACTATTTCGATCTATTCAACTTGCAATCTCTTCGTATCTTAACGAATTAAGACAAACAACTATTAATTTTACATTCTATTAACCAATAATCCGTCAATTTTGGCCTTAAGGTAGACTATAATGAACACAGTGATTACAAAAGTCTAATTTCTCTTATTTCATACAATTACACAAGTTTGATTACCGCAAAACAATTTATAAATACCTTATAATCAATTATACGTACTTATTAATCTATATAATCAACATGTAGTCAATCCTCAACAATTTATTTTATCAAGAATTACTACAGAGAAATAATTTTAAGAAAACACAAATAAGAGTTTATAGTTGAACAATTACCTCTTAATTTTTCTTAGTCCAAGAATAGATGATGATTGGAATGGCTAGCAATCCTCCTACTTCCTCTTGAATTTCCAGAACTAACCCTAATTCTCTCTATACTCTGCTAAAAACTATGATCTCTTTAGACGTAAGAACTGAACTGATGGTTTAGTTTTAACGTGACTCTGTCAGTTACCAAACCCTAAAAGAATTATCAGTTAACAAAACCCAAGGGTCTAAGCCTTGTTTGGCTAAACCCATGTATAATAAATCCTTTTTACCAACCAAAGGTCTTAAGACCTTGTTTGGCTAACTCAATCCCATCTCCTTTTAATTTATTTTAATAATCCCCTTTATCGCATAGTTCAAATGTTACACTTCATTTAAAAACAAATTCAATTAAACCTTACTAATTAAATTATAACTTCTATTTGGCCAATTATAAATTAATTCAATAAATCATTTTATTCATGTAGACACCCAAATTTTGCACTTTGTATACTAACCCTGATAGGAGGGCAAATCCGTCAAATGAACCGGCCTGCGAGACGGAGGGTGGACATAAGTGCAAACAATCAGAGCCACCACGACGACTTGCGATCAAGGCTGACACGACGACGGGCGAAGCAAACACCCATGAATGATGTGGCACTTTTCCCAGCGGTTCCCGGACTGCAAAATGCAAGCCTTTCAGCAGAAACTGATGATTCGACACGAGAAACGAGGTGCGGTTCGGAAATCAAGAAAATCAGCCCACCCAGCCGCGGATCAATCTGCGGCCAAGCGATTAAAATAATTGAGTGCGCACGGGACTCGAAACCAGGAAACCAGCTGAGTGCGATTGGGGGTGGCCAGCCAGCCGCAGATCAATCTGCGGCCAGTCTGCGGCTGCCCTAATGCAGCCTATTTCAGCTCATTTCCGCATCAACATACAGGAGGTTGAGCAGATTTGAAAGTAAGGAGATTTCAACAGCAAGAAGCACGGAAATAGAAGGAAAAGAGAGCAAATCTTGCAACTAAATAGGAAGAAAAGAGAGAAAAAGAGAGGATTTATACTCTTTTGATTTTGATTGTACCAAATATACTTCCTATCCTATTCGAATACACAAGTTTGCATCATTTGAGATCATTTGCAAGGTGAAATTTCCCTTCGTTATAGCAATTTATATCATATTATTTGGTTAAATTAAATGTAGTTTTTCTTGTATATTGTTGTGGATCTATGGATTGAGGGCTATTAATGAGGTTTCCCAAATGGAACGAAATTCCTCCTAATGGCCCGATGATATCCATTTGGTGAATTTTAGCTCATTGTAATGATGTATTATGCATAGTTTATTTAGATTGTTATTTTTAGGATTTTGTGGGTGTGTAGCGATTTTGGATGTGAGCCTAGGAGCGCGACCCCGTGGTCCAAATCCGATGATGGACATCTTTTGATATATGTAATAAATTCGATGTACCTTTCATTGTAAATATGTAATCGTCGGGCCTTAAAACGACGCCAAGGCGAGAATCGTGTTTAAGGCCCCGAAATAGTGAAACTTGTGATTGTAGGCGTTCGGGGTTATTTTGATGGCTTACATGCCCATGAATAGCCTCGACGCGTGTTTATGCTCGATTTGATTTATGAGACGAAATTGATTTCAAAGCCAAATGATAATATTTTCATAAAATCAATCAAACTAGGCTATTAGCATCACGAGGTTAATAAATGGAAAGCGCTAATGAATGCCGATTTCTATGTAAAGGAGAAAGCTAAAGAAAATCGTTTTCAAACGTTACACAAAATGATTTTATAAATAAATGACGTTTTATTAAACCGTTGTGCATAGGGTTAAAGAGATCCTAGGAATTGCCCATCATTTGAGTTACGAAGGCAACGTATAGATCTCGATTCCTATTTTGACGAAGGTTTAAAACTCTTGTTTTGCCAAAACGACATCTAATAAAAACCTCATAGTTTTGATAATAAAAATCAAACCTTTTCTCATAAAGCTTTCTCGTGTATGCCGAAAAGACATTCCGAAGCATTCTCAAATTGAAGCACGACTTTCCCTAAAAATCCAAATGATTCTTTCATACAAACTCACCACAACATTCACATAAGCACACACACACACACCTGCCCATATATACATTTCATAAATTAAAGGATAGGACAACATCAAGATTGCGGTAACCGTGTTTCACGGAAGTCGGGGGGTGCCTAACACCTTCCCCTCGCTTAAGCAAGCCCCCGAATTCTATGAATCTCGGTTCGCAGACCAATTAATTCGGAGTCACATATGAGCCAGCGATTTATAAAAAAATGAAAACTCGGATGAGTTGGTACATCCATTTCAAATATACCAACTGGCGACTCTGGTTAATTGGCTCATCATAAAAAACGATCATTCAAAACCGTCGACATTAGTGCCGATCTTTTCCCAAAAATCATTCAATCAAAAGGCTAAAATCGGAAAAGACAAAAAGAGCGAAAACCCGGCGTCGACAGATGGCGACTCCGCTGGGGACTATTAGAGGGCTTAAGCCGCGTTCAAATCTTAATGCTACCCTATCCTTTAAAATTTATGAATGTGTATGTGCGTGCGACATTTTTATTTATTGTTGTGTGAATGTGTGATGTTGTCCAATGAATGAATGATTGAATGGGTTTGCTTTACTTCAAAGTAATCATTTGCATACGGTGAGGACGATGAATGTGAATGTATGTTGAGAGAGTACCTCCTCCTGAGGCGAACCTGTCGGTTGCTTATTACTGGACTCGAAGGGGTTGCTCCCCGGAGATGGCTCAGGAAACGCACCACCCAAATCCACTCCAATCGAAAGGATTCAGACGAGTAGATTGCGAAGATTTGGGGACCTTCATGCCGAAAAGCCCGCGAGAGTAACCCTAGGGTAGGTCAGCCTCTGATAAACCTAACGAAAGGGAAGCTTCTTCATGCCCTTTTATCATTCAGTCGAATAAATAAATGTCATGTAAATGGCATATAACTGTCATACCGGCATCATCGTAATAAATATGTCCTGTATCATGTGATTACATCACCTGCACATATAAAGAGAATACTGACATGGTTTTGCAGGAAGGCAATCCGTGCCACGTGCCAAGGTTTTCTACAACTTCTAAATACTATCCTGTCATCAAACACTGACCTTGTTTTGCAGGATAAGATTAAGAGAACCGTGAAAGCGTGGCGTAACGATCACAAAGAACCCGGAGTAGGGGCATATTCGACCACAAAAAAAAAAATAAAAATAGCCGAGTTGTTGAGCCTGTATGGAGATATGTTCGCTTGGTCCCGTGGCGACGTGATTGGATTGTCCACAGACGTTATAGGACATCGACTGCCCATCAAGGAGGGTTCCGACCAATTAAGCAAAAGTTGAGAACGTTGAAGCCTGAATGGAGGTTGAAAATAAAGGACGAAATTGTCAAGCGGTTTAAAACAGGAATCATCACGGTGTCTATTTACCCTAAATGGCTTTCCGACAGAATCCCAGTACCACAGCCTGGAGGAGAAGTAAGGGGCCGTATCGACTATAGAAATCTGAACGATGCCCTTCAAGATCAAATATTTTCATTCAGTCATTTACCGGCCCAAAATGAATGGGGCAGTGGGGGCTGCAAATAAAACACAAAAACGATCATGGGAAGAATGTCCGCCAATCATCGGGGATGGCCGGATTTATTGTCGCTCACCCTGTTTGCCTGTCGAACCTCAGCTCGCACATTTGCAGGGGCAGCCCTTACGCATCTCCCGGGCATACGACAGGAGGGTACGATCCCGGAAATTCAAAATAAACGATTTAGTCCTCAGAAGGATCGCGCCCTGCCAAGACGAAGCTATGGGGTTTCGCTCTAAATCAAAAGGAGCCGTCACAATAAAAAAAAAAAAAAAAATCCTCTCTGGGGAGCCCTCATCTTACAAGGAATGGACGGAAAGGCGTTCCCCAGCCCGTTAATTCTGACTCTGTGAAACAACCCTGTGAAAAAAAAAGAAAAAAAAAAGAAAAAAAAATCAAAAATCAAAAAAATCAAAAAAATCAAAAATCCCCCAAATCTTTCAATAAGTCAAAGGACCGGATCTTTTGTCAGCCCAGCAAGATACCGATGCAACCAGTACGGGGGAGATCACAAGAAAAGCAACTTAACACTGGGGCATTTGTCACTACCCAGGAAATGATGACGTGCAAATTGGCACCCATGCAACAATCCCATCGACATGCACCATCGTCATCAAATGCTACCTCATGGCAATTAAATCTTCAACGGTACGATCATCTGGCATTTGTCAAGCATAGTTTTCCCGGGATACGATGATCCGCGTGAAAGGGGGATCTTATTTTGGCTTGATAGGAATCGGAAGCAACCGTGGAGCACGATCGTGAGTATGATTAAACGAAGAAGGCTATTAAACATTTTGATCGGGTACAAAGCCTTAATTCAAAGCAACGTTTGCGACAGAATCGACCTCATGTGACAGCCTTCACTTTGCATTTGCACAAACTTTCAGTTGTGGGGTATAAAACTATGACGACGCTGATAGCAATTAACCCGTAGTCAGACAGTCAATGATTATCAAGCTAATATCAAGAAGTCAGACGATAAATGATTATCAAGCTAATGTCTCGAATCGTGGCCTGGGTTATTCGAGTAATTAAGCCCGAGGGGTGTCTCTACACCTGGTGCCCTAAAGCCATCTGGTTTGGGAGTCGCTGGCCCAACACTCGTTACATGGGTAACTCAGAGCCTAAGAAAATGAGCATTACAGTAGAGGAGGCCCGAGCAGATTCGAATCGTGGCATGGGCTACTCGAGTAATTAAGCCTAAGGGGTGTCTCTACATCTGGTGCCCTAAAGCCGTCTGGTTTGGGAGTCACCAGCCTAACACTCGCTACATGGGTAACTCAAGCCTAAGAAAACGAATCTTGCGCAAGGTCAAGCAAAGAATGAATGGTGCAAACTACCAGCTTGTCTCGAACCGTGGCCTTTGTTACTCGAGTAAATAAACTCGAAGGGGTGTTTGTACACCTAATGCCCCAAAACCGTCTGGTTTGGGAGTCATTGGTCCAAAACTCGTTAAATGGGTAACTTTGAATAGCCTAAGAAAACGAGACAAGTGAAGTGGGCTAATAAAGAGAAAAGATAATACGAAAAAAAAAAACTCTCAGCCTTAAACAAGAGGTCATGGAAGAGAAACCCCTACTGAATGCTGCATCGCACAGTGCATTTGTCATATGACGTCAATCCTGCTAAGGACGTTGTCGAGAATGGAGACAGAATACCTTTGACGAGGGAAGGTAGTTCTTTTGAATTCGACCTTACTCACGTACAATGACCATGAATGCTTGAAGGTGTTCTTACGATTTCCTAACCCGTTAAATAGAAAACCATCAATTCACGAAGGATCGGAAAAACTTCCAATCTAGTACATTCACGGTTCACAACTTGCTAGATTGTGCGATCAACAGATATTCGATTTCATGTGCTTTAACTGCATTTACTCTTTTGTCGAGATTATAATATCTTTGTGTTGAACTAACACTAACGGCCCGAGCCTTCAAGTTTCGGCATTTGTTAGTCATCTGATGTGCAGGATCTGGCAGAGCTGTGGATAGCTCAGCACGGTCGAAATCGCGAGTTTTCGATAGAAATTCTTGGTAGCGACACGCACCAAGGCAGGGGCAGTTAAGAATCGTGAAATGAAAGGAAGCTGAGGTTGCACAGAACTTCTCATCATTGAGCCTCTCCCTAATCCTGACTATCACTACCTCGACATCCAAATGATCCACGTGCATGAGCATATACAAGGATGATATAATGCAAGAAAACAGCATATCGGCCAGGGAAATGATCAAAAGGCCAAGGAGCCCAACATAGCTGTCGATCATCACAGAGAGCGAAACAGACTGCCTCAACTCGATGAAATGAAGACGACCAAGAACAGGCAGAGTACAACACCAATGTTGAAGTCTAGAAACTACACTTCACGACGAGGCGTGATCCAATCAAATGTTGGCAAGCAACGACGACCATCGAATCGTATCATTTGACTGAACAGGGGTCATTTCTATCTAAAACATATGTTGTGCACATGCATCTGTCCATAACATATCTGCCAGATCATGCATAACATCTTTTTCATGCATGCAGGTACGATCAAAATGAAAATCATCAAGAAAGTACAAGCATGTCGCTTTCAACCTCACAAATGATCAAAGTGATGGCTTTTGCGGCATAGTACGTGGACGATGTTGGTGGGAGATCCAGGACAAAAGCCGATCACACATCCCATTTCAAATCAAAGCAATCAATGACCCTGGGAAGGGCTGGTATCCAAACAAGAAGTGAACCTGGGAAGGCATCCAAGCAACCCACAACAAAGTGGTGAGCAAACCTGGGAAGGCATCCAAGCAACCCACAACAAAGTGGTGAACAAACCCTGGGAAGGGCTGAGATCCACGCGAACCACAACAAGATGGTGAGCACCCCTGGGAAGGGCTGATATCCACAAAAAGAAAAAGACAAAAAAACAACAAACCCTGGGAAGGGCTGAGATCCACGCGAACCACAACAAGATGGTGAGCACCCCTGGGAAGGGCTGATATCCACAAAAAGAAAAAAGACAAAAAACAACAAACCCTGGGATGGGCTGAGATCCACGCGAACCACAACAAAGATGGTGAGCACCCCTGGGAAGGGTGATATCCACAAAAAGAAAAAAGATAAAAAACAACAAACCCTGGGAAGGGCTGAGATCCACGCGAACCACAACAAGATGGTGAGCACCTCTGGGAAGGGCTGATATCCACAAAAAGAAAAAAGACAAAAAACAACAAACTCTGGGAAGGGCTGAGATCCACGCGAACCACAACAAGATGGTGAGCACCCCTGGAAAGGGCTGATATCTACAAAAAGAAAAAAAGACAAAAAAACAACAAACCCTGGGAAGGGCTGAGATCCAAGATAACCAACCGGCGACGATAACCGGGGGTTACGAGATGGGTGTCCGGCGACGAAAACCGGCCCCGACAAGACAATCGACCGACGACGAAAACCGGCGATTACGAGATGGATGTCCGGCGACGAAAACCGGCTCCGACAAGATAACCAACCGGCGACGATACCCGGGGGTTACGAGATGGGTGACCGGCGACGATACCCGGCCCCGACAAGACAATCGTCCGGCGACGAAAACCGGCGATTATGAGATGGATGTCCGGCGACGAAAACCGGCTCCGACAAGATAACCAACCGGCGACGATAACCGGGGGTTACGAGATGGGTGACCGGCGACGATACCCGGCCCCGACAAGACAATCGTCCGGCGATGAAAACCGGCGATTATGAGATGGATGTCCGGCGACGAAAACCGGCTCCGACAAGATAACCAACCGGCGACGATAACCGGGGGTTACGAGATGGGTGACCGGCGACGATACCCGGCCCCGACAAGACAATCGACCGGCGACGATAACCGGCGATTACGAGATAGATGTCCGGCGACGAAAACCGGCTCCGACAAGATAACCAACAGGCGACGATAACCGGGGGTTACGAGATGGGTGACCGGCGACGATACCCGGCCCCGACAAGACAATCGACCGGCGACGATAACCGGCGATTACGAGATGGATGTCCGGCGACGAAAACCGGCTCCGACAAGATAACCAACCGGCGACGATACCCGGGGGTTACGAGATGGGTGACCGGCGACGATACCCGGCCCCGACAAGATAATCGACCGGCGACGATATCCGGTGATTACGAGACGAGCGACCGGATACGAAACCCGGCGCGGACAAGACAATTGTGTGAGGCATTGACACCCTTACGAATGTTTTGCATGGTTTGCATCTTGTGTTGCATCATAAGCTATATGTGTTGCATCATGTATGTACTGTCATTCTTAGACACTGTCATTCATGCATCGGGTGTCTATTTCTTTATCATGTTCATTTCATTTAACATTTCATAAACATGATAAAGAGGGGCAGCTGTAGACACCCAAATTTTGCACTTTGTATACTAACCCTGATAGGAGGGCAAATCCGTCAAATGAACCGGCCTGCGAGACGGAGGGTGGACATAAGTGCAAATAATCAGAGCCACCACGACGACTTGCGATCAAGGCTGACACGACGACGGGCGAAGCAAACACCCATGAATGATGTGGCACTTTTCCCAGCGGTTCCCGGACTGCAAAATGCAAGGCTTTCAGCAGAAACTGATGATTCGACACGAGAAATGAGGTGCGGTTCGGAAATCAAGAAAATCAGCCCACCCAGCCGCGGATCAATCTGCGGCCAAGCGATTAAAATAATTGAGTGCGCACGGGACTCGAAACCAGGAAACCGGCTGAGTGCGATTGGGGGTGGCCAGCCAGCCGCAGATCCATCTGCGGCTGCCCTAATGTAGCCTATTTCAGCTCATTTCCGCTTCAGCATACAGGAGGTTGAGCAGATTTGAAAGGAAGGAGATTTCAACAGCAAGAAGCACGAAAATAGAAGGAAAAGAGAGCAAATCTTGCAACTAAATAAGAAGAAAAGAGAGAAAAAGAGAGGATTTATACTCTTTTGATTTTGATTGTACCAAATATACTTCCTATCCTATTCGAATACACAAGTTTGCATCATTTGAGATCATTTGCAAGGTGAAATTTCCCTTCGTTATAGCAATTTATATCATATTATTTGGTTAAATTAAATGTAATTTTTCTTGTATATTGTTGTGGATCTATGGATTGAGGGCTATTAGTGAGGTTTCCCAAATGGAACGAAATTCCTCCTAATGGCCCGATGATATCCATTTGGTGAATTTTAGCTCATTGTAATGATGTATTATGCATAGTTTATTTAGATTATTATTTTTAGGATCTTGTGGGTGTGTAGCGATTTTGGATGTGAGCCTAGGAGCGCGACCCCGTGGTCCAAATCCGATGATGGACATCTTTTGATATATGTAATAAATTCGATGTACCTTTCATTGTAAATATGTAATCGTCGGGCCTTAAAACGACGCCAAGGCGAGAATCGTGTTTAAGGCCCCGAAATAGTGAAACTTGTGATTGTAGGCGTTCGGGGTTATTTTGATGGCTTACATGCCCATGAATAGCCTCGACGCGTGTTTATGCTCGATTTGATTTATGAGACGAAATTGATTTTAAAGCCAAATGATAATATTTTCATAAAATCAATCAAACTAGGCTATTAGCATCACGAGGTTAATAAATGGAAAGCGCTAATGAATGCCGATTTCTATGTAAAGGAGAAAGCTAAAGAAAATCGTTTTCAAACGTTACACAAAATGATTTTATAAATAAATGACGTTTTATTAAACCGTTGTGCATAGGGTTAAAGAGATCCTAGGAATTGCCCATCATTTGAGTTACGAAGGCAACGTATAGATCTCGATTCCTATTTTGACGAAGGTTTAAAACTCTTGTTTTGCCAAAACGACATCTAATAAAAACCTCATAGTTTTGATAATAAAAATCAAACCTTTTCTCATAAAGCTTTCTCGTGTATGCCGAAAAGACATTCCGAAGCATTCTCAAATTGAAGCACGACTTTCCCTAAAAATCCAAATGATTCTTTCATACAAACTCACCACAACATTCACATAAGCACACACACACACACCTGCCCATATATACATTTCATAAATTAAAGGATAGGACAACATCAAGATTGCGGTAACCGTATTTCACGGAAGTCGGGGGGTGCCTAACACCTTCCCCTCGCTTAAGCAAGCCCCCGAATTCTATGAATCTCGGTTCGCAGACCAATTAATTCGGAGTCACATATGAGCCAGCGATTTATAAAAAAATGAAAACTCGGATGAGTTGGTACATCCATTTCAAATATACCAACGGGCGACTCTGGTTAATTGGCTCATCATAAAAAACGATCTTTCAAAACCGTCGACATTAATGCCGATCTTTTCCCAAAAATCATTCAATCAAAAGGCTAAAATCGGAAAAGACAAAAAGAACGAAAACCCGGCGTCGACAATTCAAATAAATCATTAATCATCTAATTTAATTATTAAATTAAATTAGAATAAACACCAAATCACCACACAAATAACAATTAACATAATTATACTAAAATAAATTACTCCACAATAATTCCATCAATTATTTATTTTATTCAATAAATAAATCAACTAAAATATTTATTTAACTAAATAAATATATTATTTATTCACAAAAATCACATTCGTTACATCTCTGACTTGTGATTAGTGAATCCATTGATGAAGAAGAACGATTCCACATTCATATTGTCTTTTCTAATTCCTCTATTTTAAAGTTAAGAGCAGACTCCCTCAATGCACTGGTTTTAGTTATCTTTCTTAAATTTTCATTTTCAGCCTCAACCTTGGATAAAGAGGCAGTGTTCTGTAGAGTAGTTTCCAACTCTACGTGCACCTTCTCTTTTTCTTTTAAAGAAGAGAATGATCCTTTGATAAAACCTTGAATAACTTCATATATTTATGTGATTTAGATGTTATACCATGTAGAGCTAATCTAAGATCATCCATATTAACATCAGGAGAGTTGGAGTCAAATACCTCACTGATATCGATCACTCGTCGATCAGTGGTTGTACTGGAATTTCCTTCTATTGCCATCAGGCATAGATTTACAATTTGAGGTTCTTCATCATCACTAGAGCCTGAATCGGAGTCACCTTCAGATTCGCTACATACCCTCTATCTTTCTTGTTATGTTTCTTATTATCTTTGTGCTCTTTCTTTTCATGAAACTTCTTATTCTTCTTAAGATCTTCACATAGAGGCTTGGTTCACTCTACGATGAAGTGACCAGGCTTCTTGCAGTTGTAGCAAAGATCTTTGTCTTGGTATTTGCTGTTGTTGCCTTTGTTGAAGTTGTTCCTTGACCTCCAACTGCTTTTTTTCTTCATGAACTTCCTTAGCCTTCGAGCAAGTAAGGTGATATCCTCATCTTTATCAGCTTCATCTTCATCATCATCTTCCTCTGCAATAGTTGGAGCTCTTGAAGTAGCTTCAGAGGTTTTGAGAGCGACACCTTTGTCTCTTCTTTTGCTCTCAGAAAGAGTCTCAGCTCTTTGATTCAGCTCAAGTTCATAAGTGAGGAGATTTCCATATAGCTTCTGCACTATTATCTCATATAAATTCTTTGACTCTCGTATAGTAGTGGTCTTGGCATCCCATTTGCTTAGCAGGACTCTCATGAACTTGATGTTTAGGTCTTTGTTGGGATTGACCTTGCCATAAGATCTCAAAGAGTTGAGGAGCACATTGAACCTTTCATAGGTTGTAGTGATATTCTTTCTAGAGATATGAAAGAATATATCATACTGCTGTGTCAAGAAAGATTGCTTGTTTTCTTTGACCTCTTCTGTGCCCTCATGCATTACTAGCAGAGCTTCCCAGACTTCCTTAGCAGTAGTGCAGTTTACAACATTTTCAAAAAAGTTCATCTTCTAGAGCTATGAATAAAATATTCTTAGCTCTCTTATCCAGCTGCACCATCTTCTTTTCATTATTTGTTCATATTATCATTTACTTGACAGTTACTTTGTTGGGATCATCAATTGTTAGAGCTAGCTTGGTAGGAATATATGGATCATTTAGGACAACATCAAATAAATCATTATCGATCGCGTCCATGTATGCCTGCATACGTACTTTCCAGTTAGCAAACTTTTCTCTATTTAATAGAGGTGGCTTGTTTCCTCCACCAAGCTCAGAACTGGTTTTGCTTAGTGCCATTAGATCAACTCAAAGTGTAAGTGTTATTTCCCAAAGGCACAATAGAGATCTAGAAGGGGGATTGACTAGATCTTTAAAAACTTTTTCAGTTTATTAAGAAGTATTACTAGATAAATCATTTTATCAAGATTGATTTTGCACAGCGGAATATTGATTTGAAAATTCCCCTTAAAGATATGTTAAGATCTCAGTTCTAAAGTTTAGTTCATATTGAAGTTAACCATTCATCACATGTATTGAATATATTAAATAAATGACAGAATGTAAAAGACATAAAGTAAATGACATATGAGAGTTTAAAGTGGATCGAAGACTGAACAACTCCTACTCCACTATTCTACTTCAACAAGTAGGAAATCCACTAAGAATTTGGTTGCCTCGAGCAGGACACTCTTGCCCTCTTCAAGCCTAGCAGACTTGGATATTTTAGTCACTAAGACAAGGACACTAAGACCTCTTTAAGCCCAGCAGACTTGGTAATTTAGTCACAAAGACAAGGACTCTCTAGCCCTAATTCGGTCACTAGGACCAGGACACACTGGCCCCAATTTGGTCATTCAAGACCAGGACACACTTGGCCCTAGTTCGGTCACTTAAGACCAGGATCCCCCGACCCTTGGTCCTGTTGTTGATGTTTGTTGGAGGTGCTGCTGAGATATCGTTTAGGATTTATTGTCTTCAGATACTCAACAACTTGATATGATCATCCTTGAGATGTGATTGAGTGTAGCAATGAGGCCCTGCTTCTTCGGATACTCAACATTTTCTCGTGGTCATCTGTTGTGCTGTTTAACTTGGCAATTAGACTCCTTCTTATCTTTGGTACCTGCCAGTAGTTCATGAACTACTAAGATGACTACAAAGCTCCTTCTATTTTGGTACTTAGTAGCTTCTCAAGATTGATGTCAAGGGGGCGTTAATGCTCCTCTTCTTCTTGTGCTTAGCAGCTCTGAACACTGTTTGTGTAGTAGAGTTAATCTTCTCCACTTTTTCATCCTTTCAGCACCTAATGTTCTTGGTGGATCGTAGAGTGAGCTTCTGCATATTCTCTCTTGGTATTTCACTCACGTTTTTTTGTGTTTGTACACCATCTCTCCAACTCTCTTTGATTATTTGAACTAATGCTCTTTTATAGTCTGTTGGTTAATCTTCCCATTGGAAAGTGTCCGTTAGAAGTATTTAATATGCGGATACTTTGATATCCTTGATGTTACCTTTCTAGTGCTTTTGTGTCAGCCTATTCTTTCTAGTCCATGACCTATCACATCAGTCTGCAACTTTACTTGTTCGGTTGACAGGTCACTTTCTGCATACTAGCCGTTAGACACATCTTTGCTATCCATCAAGGATATATCTATGAGTGATTGCATTAAGAACCTTGGGAAAACTTTAACAACTCTTTGATGTTGAAGATAGTTTTACGATTATGCCGTCTCTTTGAAGCTTTATGATATAAGCTGCTACTTTACATTCTCTGACTGACTCTATGAATTGACTTGTCCTTTTCGACTAGCAGAGTACTCTTTCAACCTGACCTTTATTTGCTCATTATTTATCTTGTCCTCTTGATGTGTAGAAGAGCTTTACTATTTAGTTCTACGATCTTTCAGGTAACTTTGCAATGCTAGCTTTACATTATGAAGTAGTAGAGTATTCTACGATCCATTCTTTATCTTTACTGAGCGATCCTTGAGTTGTTTTAGTGATTCCTTGAACTATTCTACGCTAAGTCTTTCTACAACAATCTTGCTTAGCCATTCTTCTGTCACCTCATGACCTGATTTGTACTTTGAGAACTGAGATGATCTTTATGTCAGGATCATGGACTCTAAGATGTACCTTCCTTTGTTTGTAAGAAAATATTCAGCTAATTTCTATCTGCTCAACCATCTCAGTTCTGTTATGATTCAACCTGTAACTCTAAGATCCTTATTGTTCTATCTCATAGTTGCTTTACGCTTTGGTTCTTACTCTGTGATTCCATAAAGCATTTGCGTTCAGTCTTTGCCTTATGAGCTTTGCTGGACTTTACAATTCTGGTCACTTTACTAGCTGATATTTGCTTTATAACCTGAGTTGAGCTTTTCGATAGATGCAATTGCTCTGCGACCCTTCTGATGCTTTACGATCATAGGTTAACTCTGTGATCCATTTCGACTCTACGTCCTGGAAGAGTAACTTTACGAGCATAGAATTCCTAATAACTATACATCAGATTCATTTAGCAAGATCAACCTAACATTCTTGATTTTTATACTCTAAGTCCTTGTACATATCTTTCCTTGAAGGACTTTACAAAACTTGTTATACAATTATACTTTCTCTACTCAATTGAGATTACTCTGCTTAAAATATTCACATTACGAATATGCAGAGTAACTCTACGATAAGATCAACCTAACATTCTTGATCTTTATACTCTAAGTCCTTCTACATGTATTTCTTTTAAAAGAACTTTACAGCATTCAGAACCAAATGGATTTTGATCTCATATTCATCATTACATCTGATAGACTCTACGGCACGCTTGCAACAACTTAACCCCTCGTCTATATGTAGACGGTAATCTTGGTACAATTGCTCGCATTGGAATTCTGCGTTGAATGGACACCAATGACACCTTGACCCCTCGCTTATATTGAAGCGGTAATCTTGGTACAATCAACGATTGATGCGGTAGAAGACGCCATACACAACTATGAATTGTTATATGATAAGTCAAACTTGAATCTAAAAAAAAACTAAGAAAATACTTAGGAATTCTTCATAGAACCAAAAGTAGAGAATAATCTCATGAGTATGATAAAAATCTGAATATTGTTGAAGTGTGTATGAATTACATTCATAAAACTTATTTATAGTAGCCAAGAAACCCTAGAATGCATAAAGGTAATAACAATTGATTTAGAATCCAAGTCTAATCCAAAAGTATCCTAATTATAATAGAAATCTAAAAAGATACTTGAAATAGCTAAATAATAAGGAAATCCCGCGTCCAAATCTGGTAAATACGCGTCAACAAAATTTCCCCTGCGGCGTGGCCGCGCTGGAAATGAACGGCCTTTGGGCGCGACTAAGCTTTAATCTTTGTATGAACCAAATGAATGAACTAAGAATCATATTCCACAAGGAATGCTTGGACGATTCCCTTGAATTGGACTTCCAAATAAGTATTCTCACGTAGCTTTTAGCCCAATCACTCACGAGCATTTGAATTATCCCTTGAACTTGCGTTGTGTCTCAAATGCCTTATGCGAGCCTAGTTAGGATCTCATCATTCCCCTCCTCTTGAAAAGGATTTGTCCTCAAATATGACATCCCCTCCTCTTGAAAAGGATTCACCCACAAATCTGATCCTTCATCAAAACAAATCAAGTTAGTAGCATCAAACAAATCATGATCCCAAATCTCAACTTGCAAATGAAATATAAACACAATATCAATAATGTAAGTAAGAACATGTAAAGAATCATCAAAAACTCCAACTCCTGCAAGGAACATATTGCCATCTGGCAACTCCCCCGAATTGATATGAACAACTTATAAACATCTCTTTCCAAGCAATGCTAGAATCGACATATCATCCTGCAAGCTCCTCGTAACACAACTTGGAAACTTTAACTTTCGATCTCCTTTACATAAGAACCTGCCCACACCAATACAATTCTCGTCCACACATAAATCAGATACTTCCAAAACGCTAACTACATCAAAACAAACTAAATTAACAACTATAGCAAAAATGCAAACTAAATTACTACCAAACAAAATAAATGGATATCTATTAAAATAAATGCAAATAAAACTTTGAAAAGTTCTAGCTCCTCCTGGATCAAATATCAGTATATAGAACTCTTCATTTAGCATATACTCCCATTCACGAATTCCTGGATCAAAGATCAACGTGGTGATCTCGCCCATTCGCAAATACATCCATTGACGAATTCCCGGATCAAAAGTGAATTCTATGATCTCGATCATTCGCACAAACTCCCATTTCATTACACCGGGGTCAAATATCATCGTTTGAAACTCATCATGGCGCAATAGCAAACAATCTTGAATTCCTGGATTAAACATAAAACAAAACGAATCAACAAGTAACTTTTGTGTAATCACGGAAAGCTCAAGAAACTCAAATCCACATGCATAGTCTACCAAATCAAAAATCAAAACACTTCCCTTTTGACTTTCCATGCATGGCTCGAATTGGTTTGCAAATTGATTTAAAGCTTCTCCTCAACGAGTATGTACCCGTCCCGAATCTGCAAAACAAAACCAACCTTCCCCTTTCCATTTATATTAACAAATTCAAAATCAACTAATTGCATCAAAGAATTGAACGATCGAATCCAACACCACAAAATGAAAACTCACTAGCATATTTACGATGATCACAATTAAACTTAATTAATGCTAAAGAATTTCCCCAAGTGTTAACAAAAGTCGAAGTATCATCAACATAGATATTAGCAAATTTCCTCATAAAAGAATACAACACATGATTTAGCATGAAAACTTTTAATGCATTAGTTAATCCCAACGATTTAACTAAACATGTCTGTAAACCATATCTCAATACAATCCGATGATAATCACTTTTCAATTCAATACCAAATGATAGTAATTCTTTCCCATTCAAGACAACATTCTCAAAATCATGCAATGAAGATTTATCTAATGGAAATACATGATCACTACCATTGTCATCTAACGACATACCATGTAAAGATTGATTAGCATGAAAACTTAACTCAACATATGAATAAGAAAACCTAGAATGAATTTCATGCAAATTAGAACATTGAAAACGAGAATATACCAAATGATAGTAAGAACACTAGAAACGAGAATAGGTAATATGATCATAAACTAACTCAAAAAATATCAAATAACCTCCATAGTTTATGACAAAGACGATTCTACCATCAAAATAGTTAAACACAAATTTATCGATGGAAGCATGCAAAACATATTTTAAATAATTCATGAAAACACTAGATGTATCAGTTAATCTAACACAAATAACTATCCATCTATACACTTCACATGTTAACATAATTTTCCATTTACCACATTCTCTTAAGCTAACTTGTCTAGGCAATATCATCACATGGTTATCAACACCAAATGTAGATAAAACACAAGTATTATGCAATTTATCAAACATATTATCTAGGTAAAGAAAATAATAACGATACTTGTTTACTAATTCGAAATCAACGCACAAGCTCAACATCCTTTCCTTCTTAGGTACTATGATCTCATGAATAGCACATGCACTAATGCTTTCATCCACGATACCCATTTCCATCAACTCTCTAACCTGCCTTGATAACTCCGTCGTTTCCTCGGGAATACTACAAGTTGGCTGATACAGAATGATAGCACGGGGTACATCCTTAATAAGCTCTATAAGAGACAAAACAGAACTAGACAAAGAAGAGTTATTCTCGTTAGTATTCAAAAGCGTCGTCTTGTACGAATGTACAGTCATTGGCTTTTCAAAATACAACTCATTCTCCTCTCTTTTTTCACTCTTACTCTCCACTGTTTCTTCCTCTCGTTTATTTTCATTCTCTCTATTTTCAACTTTTTCTTTTTCATTCTTTTCAATCTATTGTACCATTTCTTCTTGTCGTTCACTTTCTTTTTGTAGCTCACTTTCTTGCTTTTGATCACGAACTTTTTGAATGTAGTATGCACACAAATCAATCATATTTGATATGATGTAGCATATACTTTGTAATCTTATTCATTTATTAATAAAAGAATTGATTTTCTTAAAAAACATTTTATATTATCTACATAGTGCTGTTATATTAAATGTGATAAACCCATAGTTTTGAGCAATGCTTTTAGAATCATGATGATGATCATGCTATTAAGATCTAAATTCTGGATAGCTCACAAACTAAAATGGTTCCTAATATTTGGATTACTAAAAGGGGATTAGTGAATCCGGATAGATTAGTACATACGTTGCTTGCTCTTGGGAAGAGTGTAACGAATGCAAATTTTTGTGATTGGATAAAAAAAATATTTATTGAGTTATATAAATATTTTTATTAATTTATTGGGCTAAATAAATAATTTATTAAGTTTTTGTGGAATGGGTATATGTTAAGTTTAATAATGTTAAATGTTATTTGAATGTGATTTGTAATGATTATTCTAATTTAATTTAATAATTAAATTAGATGATGGAAAGGTTTATTTGAATAAATGATTTATTTGAATAAGAGAATTTATTTGGTATTAATGTTGTTTGTTAAATGAAATTATTAATTTGGTTAGTAAGGTTTAATTGAATTTATTTAATAATAAGTTCAATTAAATTAGAAGTGTGACATTTTAAAACTATATGTTATGATGATTTATTAAAATAAATGAGAAAGTGTTTAATTCAGTTTTACCAAACAAGGTGCTATGATATTTGTTTGGAAATAATGGGTTATTTTATTTGTGTTTTACCAAACAAGGCCTTAAGACCTTTAGTTAGAATAATGGGTTATTTTATTTAGTATTTGCCAAACAAGCCTTATGGCTTTTGAAATTTTATAACTGATGATACGTTATTATTATATTAAGTATCAGTTTTTATTTGTTTTTAATTTTCATCAGTTTTATATTTTTAAACTACGTCAGTTGTAAAAAGAAAAGAAAGAAGAGAAAGAAGAAGAAACACAGAGCTTGAGAGAAAGAAAAGAACTCTGTGAATTTGAGAGTTGAGAGAAAAGAGAGAAATTGTGTGAGAAGCTTGGTGATTGGAGTAAGAATTCAAGCAAGGAAGTTTAATCAAATTTTCTTACATCAATTGAGGGTATAATTCTTTTTTTTTCCTCCTGGTTTTATTCTACTGTATATAATTTTATTACTGTAAGTGAATTCAATTGCTAGAATATATGAATTATTTGATTATAGTTGTTGTAATTGGTAGTAATCATGTGTTAGATGATTATATGTTGATTAATAATCAATTTAGAGGTGTTAATTCATGAAAACATGATTTAGAATGAAGTCTTTGTTTTTACAGAGTCTTTTTTTTCATGTATGGCATATATATACAGACACAATGGAGCAAGCACCTAGCTATTGGATGTTCATAAATAAAATTTTATCCAAAAGTAACAACCTAGGTGAACTTGATACAATGGCCTTGATAAGTGCATAATGTTCTATGATTTTGATTCCATTATGTTTGGTTTTATTACATGTTTTATGTGTGTATGGACTTATTAAGGTGTTTATTGATTACGGGAGGAATTGGCGTTGAAAAGAAGAATTGTAGCTAAAAATAGGGAAAAGAAGAAAATTCTGAGACTTAAGGATGCATGATCTTGACTTGTAACTTGGATTTTATTGTAGATCTACGTTTTAGCTTTCCGGATCATCTTGAATTGCCTCAATCGGAGTTCGTATGAAAACGTTATGACCTATTTACTAACGGGCGATGAACTTCAGATTTTCGGCTTGTCGTTTACACAACAGTCACTTCAGAGCCAATTTCGACATTTCTCCAGCTTGTATCTCTGAAAACTCAAACAATGAAAGTTGTAGATCTCGTCACGATCTTCGATTTGATAGGTGACAGGTCCCGTAACTCTTCCTGAATCATACGTTATGGCCGTTTTTCCAAAGGACGTCGCAGTAGAAAAGTTGAGTGCGGTCGGCTCTGAAATGACTTGTTTTCAGCGCTGTCGGCACTGAAGCCTCTGTAGTTCAGCGTTGTCGGCGCTGAATCTAGTGTTTTTGAGCGCTGTTGGTGCTGAAGCGTGGCACGAATCCCGAGGACACATTTTTGCCTGAGTTATTTCCATAATTTGTGAGATTTCTGATATCTTTTCCAATTTTAATGTAACTAGGATGTTTTCTTAGATAGGATATTATCTTAGGACTATAATATGTTATTAGTTAGATATTAAGGACATCTATCATCTACATCACATTTATTAGTCCTTCTACTCAATTACAAACCCTAGTTTGGAAGATTGAAAGATGTCAGGCTAATTTTCTATATTCAGTTCTAAAGGGAGGTGAAACCATATTTACAAGTAATTGATTAATCAAGTTTTATTCTTTATTCCTTCTTGCATGAAACTTATTCTGATAATCTATTTCAATTGTTTGCATGCTAATTGATTTCATTAATTTAATATGGCCAATTGGATTAGTTTGATCACCAATAGCAATTAGTAATATTTATTGTGTCAGAACTTTTGATGGACAGTGGGGAAATCGTGGTGGAACAGCCAGACTCCTCGAATGTTAAGGCAAATCCCCTGCCAAGACATGATGGGGGGGGGGGTCAATGCGACGGAGGCAAGTGAAGCCGGGGGGCTGCCAAGGTCGAACTATGTGCAGAGAATTGAGGAAATGATCAACGTGATACATGATCATGGGAGCGCACGGGGAAGGCCCATCAGGTTGATAGGGGTAAGTACGAATAGCACGGAGGGACCTGTCAAGTTGACGGCTCCGAGGCCCCTCATATTTGCGGCAAGGCCGCAAATCCCTATCAGTAGTCTAAAAACGGTACCCTGGAATTATGGGGGGACGCCAGAGGAAGCGGCCAGTTGTGCTTCTGTGACGACAAAGGGAAACCCCTTATATCTTCCCGAGCGAGTCCTTGAGAGCCAAAAGAGAAAAAATGAAGAGATTTCTGAGGAAAGGGCCATAGAATTCTTGAAAAGGATGGATCACCCGGAAACAAGGGGGATCCAGATTTTAAATGAGTCAACCCTAACATCAGTCATGGACTTGGTGTTGTCATCCAATGAGCATTGCAAATCCCTAACGAAGGTTCTGGAGGAGGCATACGTGCCCAAGGAAATTAGTGAGGAAGGTTTCGGCCAGCTGGTGGGCCACCTATTGGAGAACGATGTAATATCCTTTACGGATGAGGACATACCCAAGGAGGGAAGGGGACACCGAAAACCGCTACATATTGTGGTAATCATGAATGGGGTGCTGATTGATGGAGGATCGGCATTGAATATCTGTCCCCTCAGTACCTTACAGAAGATGAACATCAATACCAAGCGCCTACGGGCCAGCCATGTGGTGGTGCGAGCTTTCGATGGTTCCCGGAGGGATACAATTGGAGAGATTGAATTACCGGTGGAGATAGGACCTTGTACTTTTGACATCTCTTTCCAAGTCCTTGACATCGCGGCCAGTTATATATAACCTATTATTGGGGAGGCCGTGGATACACATGGCCGGGGCAGTTCCTTCCACGCTCCACCAACAAATCAAGCTAATCATCGATGGGAATCTGGTAACAATCTCGGCCGAATGAGATGACCCTTCTCCTCCCAAGAGTGGCCTACCAGTGATCAATATGGATGAGTTGGCGGCACCTGCCAGCTTTCAAGCACTGGAGATTAGCACTCCCCACTATAGATGCCTGGGAGCTCCAGCTGTGAAACCTAGGGTCTCTCTAGAGCTTACCTTCGTGGCAAAGGAAATGATAAAAATGAACTTCCATCCTAGACAGGGGTTAGGAAGGAGCAGTCAAGGAATCACCGAGCCCATCCAACTACCACAGCAGATAGGCAAAGCAGGGTTGGGATATCGTGAGGGTGTAGCACGGAGACACCGTCAGGATGCGGCTCCGGTACGGCTGGCTGGCAATCTGGTGACCGGGGTTAACAGTGAGCAGGGGATCAGCAAGCCCGTGATTGAGTTTGGGGATAAAGAATTGACCTCCGCAAATGATGAATCGGCCAGGAGGGAAAATTTCCTGCAAGAGGTCGCGAAAGAGTTTGAAACCAAGTGCTATATCCCCGGACAGTTGACAAGCAATGGAGAGGGGACGGGTGTCATCATGCCATTGGAAGCCCGACAGGGTGTGCCTATCATCGATTGGGCAGGGCTAATTATTCCTGAGGAGGACAGGAAGGAGAACTCAGGCGACGTATCCGTAATCATCGGGGAAGTGTCCGATGTGAAGCCCCCTTTTATCCAGCGCATTTCAGCTGACCTGATCGTCGACAACTGGACCATGAAACCAGTGATATCCAAACAAGGGTAAAACCCGACGTCAGGGTGGTAGACCCCAGAGGACGGGGGAATGAAGAAGTTTATTTTTGTTGTTGTTTTATTTTTGCATAATTATGTCGTTTCTTCGTGTTATTTGAAAATGAGATCGTCGTGGAAAATGATTTATATATGACAAGTATTTTGTTTCATGTCAGGTGTACCAATTTGAGTAATCTTTGCCTAACAAACGGTCTTTCAAATTTGAATGATGATTATGATTTTGACATTGAGCTGGATTTCGATTTAATGGGCATTGAACAAGACGAGACAGATTACGACGACGCGCCTGACGAGATCAAAGGATGGGTCGAGGATAAACCCAAACCCAACTTGGACCAAACCGTCACCATTGATATTGGAACCCCTGACAAGCCAAAAGAACTCAAGATAGGGACGGACCTTACCCCCAGCCAAAAAGCCGAAATGACGGAGTTGCTAAAACAATATGAGGATGTCTTTGCCTGGTCTCATGAGGATATGATCGGATTGTCCACCGACATTGTGGTACACCGATTACCCATCAAGGAGGATTTCAGGCCTGTCAAGCAAAAATTAAGAAAGTTGAAACCGGAGTGGAGCTTAAAAGTAAAGGAAGAGATCATCAAGCAGTTCAGGGCGGGAATCATTATGGTGTCCACTTACCCGGAATGGCTATCCAATGTAGTCCCAGTGGCTAAACCTGGAGGAAAGGTGAGGGTATGTGTAGACTACAGAGATCTAAACAAGGCCAGTCTCAAAGATAACTTCCCGATACCTTTCATACACATCCTGGTGGATAACACAGCCTAGTACGAAATGTATTCTTTTGTGGATTGCTTCGCGGGATATCATCAGATAATGGTGGCGGAAGAAGATCGGGAAAAGACCGCATTCATCACCCCCTGGGGCACTTTTTGCTATAGACGGTTGGCTTTTGGTCTCACGAATGCGGGGGCTACTTATCAGAGAGCCATGATGGCCCTATTGTAATGTCCGAGAAAATTTAAACATTGTATCAAATTTATTTCTATAAATAAATTTATTTTATATAATTTTATAAATTTAATTGGGATCCATGTAAGTAGTATTATTCAGATTTATAAATTAATCCTAACATTTAAGTACAAGAAAATTGGGAAGAAAATTAATAAATAATTTTATTATCATTATCGGATTTAAATAATTCGAAAAAGAAATTTTTACTGAAACAAATGTTCAACTAAATTAATTAATCGAATTAGTTATTAATTTAAATATTAGAACATAAGGGTATTAATTTAATAGACCACATTTCCTTCATTTGGGCTGGGACCCATTTTCCTTTTATATTATTTGGGCCAAATTTCCTTTTAATTCCTTTGGGCCATTTCCCTATTAAGTTCAGTCGGCCCAATTCATTGGGATAGCCCAATTCTTCTTCTCCAACCGAGTCGGATCATTCAACCAGTAACACGTTTGGGACGATAGGAAACAGGGTAATCAAGCCTAATGACCTAGCTCTGCAGTCGGATGGAATGGGAGAGAGAGAGACCGGCGATGTCATGCGCCGGCGGCATTAGAGACGATCGATGGGTTTGGTTTGGGAGATGGGTCCTAGCGACCGACGGGGCTATTCGAGGTCTAAAAGCGGGTGAAGCAAGCGAAGCGTGGGCGACCGAGCATGATCGTTCGGACCAAGGGGTCCAAGCGTGCGGCGACGTGACGGAGGAGACGCACGGCTCGAGGGCTGACCAAGCTTAGCTGGGCTCGGATGGGTAAGTGATGCTGACTATTGACAGCCTACTCCTCTCTAACCTGTGTGAGTAATATCTCGTTTCAATTGGGGTATTGACCGACAATCGAGGCTTGTATTCTCCTATAAATTAGGACCCATAAGCCTTAACGAAGCTGCTAATTTTCTGAGTGCCAATTAAAGAGGAGAAAAAAAAAAAAAAAAAAAAAAAAAAAACGAATCGAAAGGAAGAGGGAAACAGGGGAGGCGGGTTGCTGTATGTCAAATTTCGTTTCTTATTTTGGGAGGAGAAGAAGAACTGCAGTCCGAACAATCACAAGGTATACGATGGCTCAATAAACACAGACTACTGCTTAGTTTTGCTTCTATTTTTCTTTTTCCTTTTCGCCTGTGTTGGTTGTGCGATACATTGTATTGGGTTGAATATTTTTCTTTTATTCCTTCTGTGTTGGAACCATGTGTTGTGTAACTCCCTAATCCTGTTTAGTCAATTTTGGTACTAAATGGTGTGGTGGTTGATTGGGATTTTTGTGTGTGAACCATGAAAGGTTCGGACATTATGGTTCTGTATAGGGTAGGCTAGTTTCAACATTTGTTATGCCCACAAGGCGCTCGATGTAATGCCTATGTGAAATAATTGTTGAATTTCTTGTGATATTGAGTTGGTAACCTGTTTTACTTGTGGGAAATTTTCTAAGGATTTGCATACCCACCATTTGTTGTTTGTTGGTCATGTGTTCGTGCATGTGGGTCATCAAACAATTTTGTTGGAACCAAACTGGCGTGTGAGGGCCTGAGCTCGTGGGTGTGTCCGTGTAACGGGCGGCAGCCTCGCCTGGACACCTCGGTGCAAATCACTAGTAGCCTAGGCTGCCTAGCTTTGGTGTTTTGGTTGGTTTGATTTATATACTAATTCTATGCCCGAAGATTTTGTTTAAAATACTGGATAATAGCCATTAGTAGTTACGGTATTACCATCATTGGTTCAATGATACTAAAGGATGATAAAGTCCTGTATTAATGATAATGACGCTAACTCGACATTTTCTAGTAACCAAAATGTTGTCTTAAAGGTTTCAAATAGTATTTCAGATAATAATTCTTGGTTAATATGGAAATGAAAAATTTATAAAATGATTAGTTATGATCATCAGTAATAATAAATAATCACAATAAATGATTAATTATTAATATTTGGATGTGAATGAAATGAATAAAATAATTATTTATTGTTACCTATTGATAATAAATAAAGTTAATAAACATTGGATTATCGTTAACTACTATTAAATAATAACCGATTATAAATAAAGTTAATAAAATAATTATTTATATTATTTATTAATAAATAATAAATAAAGATAATAAATATTTAATTATTATTTAATAATAATAATAATTAAATATGAATAAAGTTAATAAAATAATTATTTATTATTTATTAATAAATAATAAATAAAGATAATAAATATTTAATTATTATTTAATAATAATAATAATTAAATATGAAATAAAGTTAATAAAATAATTATTTATTATTTATTAATAAATAATAAATAAAGATAATAAATATTTAATTATTATTTAATAATAATAATAATTAAATATGAATAAAGTTAATAAAATAATTATTTATTATTTATTAATAAATAATAAATAAAGATAATAAATATTTAATTATTATTTAATAATAATAATAATTAAATATGAATAAAGTTAATAAAATAATTATTTATTATTTATTAATAAATAATAAATAAAGGTAATGAATATTTAATTATTATTTAGTAATAATAATTATTAATTGTGCATTAAAGTTAATAAAATAAACTATTTATTATTTATTAACAAATAATAAATAAAGGTACTAAGTATTTAATTATTATTTAATAATAATCATAATTAAGTTTGAATAAAGTTATTAATTAATAAGGATAATAATTACTTAATCATTAATGAAATAATGATTTAAGTACAAGGGAAATTATTAAGTAGGTATTTATTTTTGGTCCCTAATAAATAATGAGGATGAACACTTAAAGATTATTTTATCAATGGTAAATAGTAATTAAGTGTAATTAAGTAAGTAACCGACTATTGTTAATTGTCATTAAACCATGATGAAATTTTTATTCTAATAATAAATAAAGATTGTTTGACCATATTTAGGGACAATAAGGGTAATAATCTGAACCCTCGAGAATAGTATCATGATTAACTAGCAATTATTTTATATAGCTAAAGATCACCAATAAATTGCTGTTTAGCTAATGTTAATTAAATATAGATGATAAATTTTACCTGTTGAGTAAAAAGGCATAATAAGAGGAGCCAATATACAACTGTTAATTGATAAATCGACATTTACCCGATGATAGGTCACTCGAGATCAATTAATTAAAGCTAGAATTTATCTGTAGCTGAGCAAACAGGCAAGTCCTCTATCCCGAACTTTGATTTCTGCAAATTCCTAACCCTAAACTTCTTACATTTCTGCAAGTTTCTTTTACTCAATCTTTACATTGAGCAAGCTTTTTAAACCTTATGCATTGTTCTATTCGTGCAAAAAGGTATATATTATTGCAAATTATTTCTTAAGCTTGAATTTTATTTCCAAGCATGCTTTAAGTGGTCTAATTACTTTCAAAGTTATTCCACATCTATATATTGTTGACATTCGTGCATTTTGAATTCGTATATTAAATTCAGAAATCTGCAAACCATTCATGGTTAAGTCTGAACCCTTGTTCGGTCAGACAATTATGTGAAATTTTATAAAAGCTATCCGAACCAATCAATGGTAAGGATTCTTAGACTGTATGAACACCCCTTTTATTTATAAGGGAGTACCCCACGTACCGTATATAAGGTACAAATAGCAGAATTAAATGTTATGCATATACATAGGGTACGCGAGGCTGATCCCCTCAAGTACGTTATTCTGTAGCCAGTAACCAGAGGGTCAACCAGCTATTGACTCCTCTGGAAGTTATCGTTCAAAAGTCTATATTGACTATCATTTGTTCTAAAAGCATTTAATGTTCTTGCTTCTGATTATTCTATTGTTGCAATCCCTTTAATATCCCTTCATCATGATATATTTTTATTGTTGTACTTTAAAACCTTGCTGGGCAAACTCGTTGCTCATTCTTGCTATATCATGACTTTATTGCAGCAAAACCCGAGACTTCAGGGAAGAACAAAGGAAAAAGAAAAGATGAAACAATAGATTCCTTGTAGCAGACTTTATAATCATGTGTAATTTAATTACTGTTCATGTAATTAAACCCTGATAGATACTTAGGGTATGGGTTGATGTACTTGATTAAGGTTTAATTGTATTCCGGGACTAGTAACACCTTAAATGAACAACTTATGTTATTATATTCCGCACTTTTAGATATCATATGTTGTTAGAGGTGAATGTTTGTATTGGATCGTGATGACCAGATCCGGGTATTTGGAGACCCCGAATTTGGGGGCGTCACAGGTTGGTATCAAAGCCTTAGGTTATAAAACTTTGAGGATCGCGAAAACCTAGGTTATAACCTTCATAGTAAACTCGTATTGAGTGGTTAGGGGATAAATCGAGGAGATTTATCATATGTGGTTTTGATGAATTGGGGAATTCATCGAGTCGAGTAGTACCCCAATGAAATATAACTTCATTTCTTCAATGAATATATTTTATTGCTGTACTAATGTTGGTTTTTGTTGTGTGTTTGTAGGATGGCTGATATAGGAGGGACCAGTGGAGCCCGTGAGGAGGAGGAGGTATTTATAGACATCCCAGTAGTTGCTGAGCAGCTGGTGGGGTATGCTCCTACTGCCCCAGGAGTACCGCTAGAGGAGTCCGAGCCGGAGGAGGATTACCAGAGGGAGTTACCGGAGCCCGTTGTGGGTAGAGTGATGAGGTCGGGCAGTCAAGACCCAGAGGAGGAGGACCCTGAGAACCGAGGGGGAGGAGCCACCTGCTTATGTGGACGGCATGGGATCCACTGCTGACGATATTATCGAGGGACTGACCAGCAGGACCGAGGAGCTGGAGGGTCAGATTGCTCATCTGGAGGAAGCAGAACCAGACCCATCAGTATATGGAGGACCAGTACAGAGACCTGGCCTACCAGCTCGACCATGACTTGGGAGTGGGCCAAGGTACAGCTGCAGGGCTACGAGTCCTCGGCACAGCAGGTCGGACCACTGCTACATCAGCTAGTGGCCCGAAACGCTGAGTTGAGGGAGAGACTGGAGCAGAGGGATTTACAGATCGCCCACCTGAGGGCGAAACAGAGGCTATGAGGTTCGAGATTGGGCTAGAGGTTGCTGAGAATGTCCGAGTAAGGGTATGCCTGGGTCAGAGCAGCAAGTAGAGTTGACCTATTGGAGGACCAGTTAGAGGCCAGATCTGTGAGGATAGAGACCCTAGGCCATGCCCTAGATGCAGCCTACAGGAGACCCCGGGTTGAGATGGGGGAGTCCAGTCGCTCTGTTCGTCGCAGGGTCGGGGATGGAGCATTCTCTGGTCAGCAGGCTCGGATCCGTCATGATGAGCAGTGATTTGATGGAGCAGTTGATTTTTCTTTAGTACAGTCAGTCCCACTTTTGTTATATTAGGGACGTATGCATATTTGTATTGTGAAACATTTTATTTGCTTTCTTGTTGGGGTAGTAGTCAAACCCCAACTTTTGTTGCCTTAGAGATGGGCAGTATCATTCCCCACTTTTTGTTTTAGGGGATGTTTGTTAGAACACAGTGGCGCATTTATAGCAGTATGCCACAGGTTTCGTCTTGTAAACAAACGGTGGTATATGAATATAAATGCAGATGTTTCACTTAAATCAAATGTGTTGATAAATATTTTACCTTTAATTGTTTTATTTTTAATAACATGTCATGTAAATATAACACTATAGGTAAAAGTCAGCGGATTTTCCTTATCCAAACATGCCGCCAAGGGGACGACCACGTAAACCGACAGGTCGAAGAGTCAGAAAGTGAGGTTGGAGACCAAACCAACCCCATGAGAATGTTTCGCGGAGATGCTGGCCGAGGCTATGCAATCCAGACCCCCACCTGTAGTGACTCAAGCAGCAGCTGAGCCAGCGCATCATCTGGCAAACTTTAAAGATTTCAAATTGGTCGGACCACCTGAGTTCAAGGGGACTCTTAACCCAATTGAAGCGCAGACCTGGATAGAAGAGATAGAGAAGGTCTTTGAGGTAGCACGGGTGGCAGAGGAACAGAAAACAAGTTTTGCCACTTTCATGCTAAAAGGAGAAGCCAACTACTGGTGGAAAGCCAACAGAAGGCCGGTGGAAGAAGGCACTGTCGCTTGGGATCGTTTTAAGGAAATGTTCTTGGAAAATTACTTTCCAGAGAGCATGAAGCAGGAGATGGAGATCAAGTTCCTGGAACTGAAACAAGGAAACATGTCTGTGGCTGAGTACGCAGCTAAGTTTAATGAGTTGGCACGGTTTGCAGCTCACCAAGTCAGCACAGAGGAAAGGAAAGCTCGTAGGTTTGAGCAAGGGTTGAAACCATGGTTATACCGTTCCGTGGCTGTATTGAAAATCAGAACATTTGCAGAGTTGATGGAGAGGCAATCATTGCAGAAGGTGGCAGTGAGGCCCTGGCCAAATACAATCACGATAAGAAGAAAGGTCATGAGGGCCAGAAGTCAGAAGTCAGGAAGCAGCGGGGCAGCAACCCCAACAAACGGAAATGGAATGAAAGTCAATCTTTCGGGAGCAATAAACCCGGAGGAAATCCGTCTGGAGGGGAGGCAAGGAAAACCCGGCAGGTGCGGTAATTGTGGTAAGAACCACACGGGGGAGTGTATGAAGGGAAAAAAAAAAACGTTTGCTACAAATGCGGGCAACCGGGGCACATGGCTCCCCAATGTCAGAACAAACCAAAGGGGGGATGTTATATTCATGTGGAGCACCCGACCACCAAATCAAGGACTGTCCGAAGAGGAAAGGTGACCTCGGGAGTGGCAACAGGAACAACAACAGCAATAGCGGGAACAATAACCGGCTGAGCTATGGGGCACCAGCCAGTCAAGCCAACAGGCCAACAGCTCGCACATTCAATATGACAGTCCAGGATGCAATGGAATCCAAGGACGTGGTGTCAGGTATCATCCCAATCAATGATATAAATGCATATGTGCTATTTGATTCGGGTGCTACTTGCTCTTTTGTTTCCGAAGAATTTGCTAGTCAGTTAAATGTACCTTGTGAAAAGTTAGAACACCCTATGAACGTAGAAGTAGCAAACAAAGAAATTGTCCCCGTAGAATACATTCATAGGAATTGTTGTGCTGAGTTGCGAGGATTTAAGCTCAACGTGGATTTGATACCCATTCGACTGGGAGAGTTCGATGTAATCTTGGGGATGGACTGGCTATCAACCCACGGAGCAGTTATTGACTGTAAAGAAAAGTGTGTACACCTGAAGACTCCTAACAAGTCGAAGGTGGTCTTTTACGGTAGTAAGTCACCAAGGGAATCTTGCTGTCTTACTATGATGCAAACGAGGAGATTACTTAAGAAAGGTTGTGTGTGCTATTTGGCCCATGTGATCGATACTCGCCAGGTCGGGGGTGAGATAAGCCAAATACCAGTCGTGAGGGATTTTCCCGATGTTTTTCCCGAAGAGCTTCCGGGACTGCCGCCGGATAGGGAAACCGAGTTCGTTATTGATTTGGCACCGGGAACCGCACCAATATCGAAGCCGCCGTATCGAATGGCACCTGTAGAGATGAAAGAGTTAATGGTGCAACTGCAGGAACTGTTAGATAAAGGTTATATCAGACCGAGCGTGTCCCCGTGGGGAGCACCAGTTCTGTTTGTAAAGAAGAAAGACGGTTCAATGAGGCTTTGTATCGACTATCGGGAGTTGAACAAAGTTACGATTAAGAATAGGTATCCGCTTCCGAGAAATTGACGATCTGTTCGATCAACTCAAGGGAGCGAAGTACTTTTCAAAGATCGACTTAAGAACAGGCTATCATCAGTTGAAGGTGAGGCAAGAAGATATCCCGAAGACTGCATTCAGAACTCGTTAATGGTCACTTCGAGTTTCTGGTCATGTCCTTTGGATTAACGAATGCACCAGCAGCATTCATGGATATGATGAACAGAGTGTTCAAGCAGTACTTGGACAAGTTCGTAGTTGTATTCATTGATGACATCTTGGTGTATTCAGAAACAGAGGAGGAGCATGCTGAACATTTAAAGATTGTATTAGCAGCTCTCAGGAGGGAGAAATTGTATGCGAAATTTTCTAAGTGTGAGTTTTGGTTGCAAAGGGTACAATTTCTGGGTCACGTCATAGACAAGAATGGTGTTTCGGTGGATCCAGCAAAAGTAGAGGCGGTTATCAACTGGGAACAGCCGAAGACGCCGACAGAGATCCGGAGTTTCTTGGGATTAGCGGGATACTATCGGAGATTCATCCAGGATTTTTCAAAGATAGCATCGCCGTTGACCAACCTCACCAGGAAGACAGTCAAGTTTGTTTGGTCAGAGAAGTGTGAGGAGAGTTTTATGGAGTTGAAGAAGAGACTCAGCCAAGCACCAGTGTTGACCTTACCAGACAACACTGGGGGTTTCGTAGTGTATAGCGATGCATCACACAAGGGCCTTGGCTGTGTACTGATGCAACACGGCAAGGTCGTGGCGTACGCATCGCGTCAGCTGAAGGATTATGAGAAGGGTTATCCGACTCATGACTTGGAGTTAGCAGCGGTAGTTTTCGCCTTGAAGATTTGGAGGCACTACCTATACGGGGAGAAGTGTGAGATATATACAGATCACAAAAGTCTGAAATATATCTTCACTCAAAAGGAGCTGAACATGAGGCAACGCCGATGGTTAGAATTGATCAAGGACTACGATTGTGAAATTCTGTACCATCCGGGCAAAGCAAATGTAGTGGCTGATGCTTTGAGTAGGAAAGGCAAGGTGAAATTGATGCAGCTGACAGTCCAGGAGGAGTTGATACGGGACTTCGAACGTCTGGAGCTGGAAGTCAGGTATCCAATGGAGGTGGACGAAAAGGTGTTCGCCGTGACGGTAGGTCCAACTCTACTGGATAAGATACAGGAGGCTCAAGAATTTGACGAGGAATGTATTGGCATTAAGAAACAGTTATCGGAGGGAAAAGCATCGAAGTACAAGGTTGACAGCGCGGGATTACTGAGATTCGAGGGAAGGATCTGGATACCTTACATACCAGACTTAAGGGAAGAGATTTTGCAGGAGGCCCACAATACGAGATTTTCGGTACATCCGGGTAGCACCAAGATGTACCAAGATCTTCGTCAACATTATTGGTGGCCGCATTTGAAAGGGGAAGTTGCAGAGTTCGTTAGCCGGTGTTTGACCTGTCAACGGATCAAGGCTGAGCACCAACGGCCGAGCGGATTATTGCAACCCTTAGAGATTCCCGAGTGGAAGTGGGAACACATCACTATGGATTTTGTGGTGGGACTCCCGACAACCCAAAAGGGTCTAGACGCCATCTGGGTGATCGTAGATCGGTTGACCAAGTCTGCCCATTTTCTACCGATCAAGATCAGGTACAAATTGGAACAGCTGGCAAAGCTTTATGTGAAGGAAATAGTATCACGACATGGAGTGCCGGTATCCATTGTGTCTGACAGGGATCCGCGCTTCACGTCAAATTTTTGGAGAAGTCTGCAGGAGAGACTGGGAACACAGTTAAGAATGAGTACGGCGTATCATCCCCAGACTGACGGTCAGAGTGAGCGAACAATTCAGACTCTAGAGGATATGCTCCGGGCAGTTGTGATGGATTTAAGTGGTAGCTGGGACGATCACTTGCCCCTGGTAGAGTTCGCTTATAACAATAGCTATCACGCTAGTATTGGTATGCCACCGTACGAAGCGCTATACGGAAGAAAGTGTCGAACGCCGTTGTGTTGGGATGAAGTTGGTGAACGGAGATTGTTGGGGCCAGAGTTGGTACAACAAACCGTAGAAATCATTAAAGTAATAAGACAGCGGTTAGTAGCAGCCCAGGATCGTCAAAAGAAGTACGCCGACTTACATCGCCAGAAACGAGACTTTGAAGTCGGAAGCTTTGTGTTTCTGAAAGTATCTCCCTGGAAAGGGAAGATCCGTTTTGGGAAAAAGGGTAAATTGAGCCCTAGGTTCATAGGACCGTTCGAAATTTTGAGGCGAATCGGCGAGGTGGCGTACGAGGTAGCATTACCTCCTGAACTTGAGCACATCCACAACGTGTTCCACGTATCAGTGTTGCGTCCGTATAAGCCAGATTACAAACATGTTATTTCCTATGAACCAATTCAATTCGAAAGGGATTTATCGTACGAGGAGATTCCTGTTCAAATATTGGATAGAAAAGAGCAGAAGCTGAGGAATAAAATCATTCACTCGGTAAAAGTTCTCTGGAGAAATCATGCGGTGGAAGAAGCCACGTGGGAACTCGAAGAGAAAATGAGAGCGAATTACCCCCAGTTATTCGAGTAATCTTGGATTAAAATTCCGAGGACGGAATTTTTATAAGGGGGAGAGGATGTAATGTCCGAGAAAATTTAAACATTGTATCAAATTTATTTCTATAAATAAATTTATTTTATATAATTTTATAAATTTAATTGGGATCCATGTAAGTAGTATTATTCAGATTTATAAATTAATCCTAACATTTAAGTACAAGAAAATTGGGAAGAAAATTAATAAATAATTTTATTATCATTATCGGATTTAAATAATTCGAAAAAGAAATTTTTACTGAAACAAATGTTCAACTAAATTAATTAATCGAATTAGTTATTAATTTAAATATTAGAACATAAGGGTATTAATTTAATAGACCACATTTCCTTCATTTGGGCTGGACCCATTTTCCTTTTATATTATTTGGGCCAAATTTCCTTTTAATTCCTTTGGGCCATTTCCCTATTAAGTTCAGTCGGCCCAATTCAATTGGGATAGCCCAATTCTTCTTCTCCAACCGAGTCGGATCATTCAACCAGTAACACGTTTGGGACGATAGGAAACAGGGGTAATCAAGCCTAATGACCTAGCTCTGCAGTCGGATGGAATGGGAGAGAGAGAGACGGCGATGTCATGCGCCGGCGGCATTAGAGACGATCGATGGGTTTGGTTTGGGAGATGGGCCTAGCGACCGACGGCTATTCGAGGTCTAAAAGCGGGTGAAGCAAGCGAAGCGTGGGCGACCGAGCATGATCGTTCGGACCAAGGGGTCCAAGCGTGCGGCGACGTGACGGAGGAGACGCACGGCTCGAGGGGCTGACCAAGCTTAGCTGGGCTCGGATGGGTAAGTGATGCTGACTATTGACAGCCTACTCCTCTCTAACCTGTGGGTAATATCTCGTTTCAATTGGGGTATTGACCGACAATCGAGGCTTGTATTCTCCTATAAATTAGGACCCATAAGCCTTAACGAAGCTGCTAATTTTCTGAGTGCCAATTAAAGAGGAGAAAAAAAAAAAAAAAAAAAAAAAAAAAAAACGAATCGAAAGGAAGAGGGAAAACAGGGGAGCGGGTTGCTGTATGTCAAATTTCGTTTCTTATTTTGGGAGGAGAAGAAGAACTGCAGTCCGAACAATCACAAGGTATACGATGGCTCAATAAACACAGACTACTGCTTGTTTTGCTTCTATTTTTCTTTTTCCTTTTCGCCTGTGTTGGTTGTGCGATACATTGTATTGGGTTGAATATTTTTCTTTTATTCCTTCTGTGTTGGAACCATGTGTTGTGTAACTCCCTAATCCTGTTTAGTCAATTTTGGTACTAAATGGTGTGGTGGTTGATTGGGATTGGGATTTTTGTGTGTGAACCATGAAAGGTTCGGACATTATGGTTCTGTATAGGGTAGGCTAGTTTCAACATTTGTTATGCCCACAAGGCGCTCGATGTAATGCCTATGTGAAATAATTGTTGAATTTCTTGTGATATTGAGTTGGTAACCTGTTTTACTTGTGGGAAATTTTCTAAGGATTTGCATACCCACCATTTGTTGTTTGTTGGTCATGTGTTCGTGCATGTGGGTCATCAAACAATTTTGTTGGAACCAAACTGGCGTGTGAGGGCCTGAGCTCGTGGGTGTGTCCGTGTAACGGGCGGCAGCCTCGCCTGGACACCTCGGTGCAAATCACTAGTAGCCTAGGCTGCCTAGCTTTGGTGTTTTGGTTGGTTTGATTTATATACTAATTCTATGCCCGAAGATTTTGTTTAAAATACTGGATAATAGCCATTAGTAGTTACGGTATTACCATCATTGGTTCAATGATACTAAAAAAATGGATGATAAAGTCCTGTATTAATGATACTGACGCTAACTCGACATTTTCTAGTAACCAAAATGTTGTCTTAAAGGTTTCAAATAGTATTTCAGATAATAATTCTTGGTTAATATGGAAATGAAAAATTTATAAAATGATTAGTTATGATCATCAGTAATAATAAATAATCACAATATAAATGATTAATTTATTAAATATTTGGATGTGAATGAAATGAATAAAATAATTATTTTATTGTTACCTATTGATAATAAATTAAAGTTAATAAACATTGGATTATCGTTAACTACTATTAAATAATAACCGATTATAAATAAAAGTTAATAAAATAATTATTTATTATTTATTAATAAATAATAAATAAAGATAATAAATATTTAATTATTATTTAATAATAATAATAATTAAATATGAATAAAGTTAATAAAATAATTATTTATTATTTAATAATAAATAATAAATAAAGATAATAAATATTTAATTATTATTTAATAATAATAATAATTAAATATGAATAAAGTTAATAAAATAATTATTTATTATTTATTAATAAATAAAAATAAAGATAATAAATATTTAATTATTATTTAATAATAATAAATAATTAAATATGAATAAAGTTAGAAAATAATTATTTATTATTTATTAATAAATAATAAATAAAGATAATAAATATTTAATTATTATTTAATAATAATAATAATTAAATATGAATAAAGTTAATAAAATAATTATTTATTATTTATTAATAAATAATAAATAAAGGTAATGAATATTTAATTATTATTTAGTAATAATAATAATTAAATGTGAATAAAGTTAATAAAATAACTATTTATTATTTATTAACAAATAATAAATAAAGGTACTAAGTATTTAATTATTATTTAATAATAATCATAATTAAAGTATGAATAAAGTTATTAATTAATAAGGATAATAATTACTTAATCATTAATGAAATAATGATTAAGTACAAGGGAAATTATTAAGTAGGTATTTATTTTTGGTCCCTAATAAATAATGAGGATGAACACTTAAAGATTATTTTATCAATGGTAAATAGTAATTAAGTGTAATTAAGTAGTAACCGACTATTGTTAATTGTCATTAAACCATGATGAAATTATTATTCTAATAATAAATAAAGATTGTTGACCCATATTTAGGGACAATAAGGGTAATAATCTGAACCCTCGAGAATAGTAATCATGATTAACTAGCAATTATTTTTTATATAGCTAAAGATCACCAATAAATTGCTGTTTTAAGCTAATGTTAATTAAATATAGATGATAAATTTTACCTGTTGAGTAAAAGGCATAATAAGAGGAGCCAATATACAACTGTTAATTGATAAATCGACTTTACCCGATTGATAGGTCACTCGAGGATCAATTAATTAAAGCTAGAATTTATCTGTAGCTGAGCAAACAGGCAAGTCCTCTATCCCGAACTTTGATTTCTGCAAATTCCTAACCCTAAACTTCTTACATTTCTGCAAGTTCTTTTACTCAATCTTTACATTGAGCAAGCTTTTAAACCTTATGCATTGTTCTATTCGTGCAAAAAGGTATATATTATTGCAAATTATTTCTTAAGCTTGAATTTTATTTTCCAAGCATGCTTTAAGTGGTCTAATTACTTTCAAAGTTTATTCCACATCTATATATTGTTGACATTCGTGCATTTTGAATTCGTATATTAAATTCAGAAATCTGCAAACCATTCATGGTTAAGTCTGAACCCTTGTTCGGTCAGACAATTATGTGAAATTTTATAAAATGCTATCCGAACCAATCAATGGTAAAAGGATTCTTAGACTGTATGAACACCCCTTTTATTTATAAGGGAGTACCCCACGTACCGTATATAAGGTACAAATAGCAGAATTAAATGTTATGCATATACATAGGGTACGCGAGGCTGATCCCCCAAGTACGTTATTCTGTAGCCAGTAACCAGAGGGTCAACCAGCTATTGACTCCTCTGGAAGTTATCGTTCAAAGTCTATTTGACTATCATTTGTTCTAAAAGCATTTAATGTTCTTGCTTCTGATTATTCTATTGTTGCAATCCCTTTAATATCCCTTCATCATGATATATCTTTATTGTTGTACTTTAAACTTGCTGGGCAAACTCGTTGCTCATTCTTGCTATATCATGACTTTATTGCAGCAAAACCCGAGACTTCAGGGAAGAACAAAGGAAAAGAAAAGATGAAACAATAGATTCCTTGTAGCAGACTTTATAATCATGTGTAATTTAATTACTGTTCATGTAATTTAAACCCTGATAGATACTTAGGGTATGGGTTGATGTACTTGATTAAGGTTAATTGTATTCCGGGACTAGTAACACCTTAAATGAACAACTTATGTTTATTATATTCCGCACTTTTAGATATCATATGTTGTTAGAGGTGAATGTTTGTATTGGATCGTGATGACCAGATCCGGGTATTTGGAGACCCGAATTTGGGGGCGTCACACCTATTCCACGATATGATGCACAAGGAGATAGAGGTCTACGTGGATGACATTATTGTGAAATCGAAGGTAGAATCTGATCATATAACCCATCTCAAAAAGCTATTCGATCGGCTCAGAAAGTATAATTTAAAACTCAATCCAGCCAAGTGTGCTTTCGGAGTGCAGTCGGGTAAGCTCTTGGGATTCCTGGTTAGTGATCGGGGCATTGAGTTGGATCCAGCGAAGATCAAGGCCATTGTGGATATGCCGGCGCCTCGCACAGAGAAGGAGATAAGAGGACTCCTCGGGAGGATAAACTTCATCAGCCGTTTTATATCCCACTTGACGACTACATGTGAGCCCATTTTCAAACTGTTAAGAAAAGGGGTTTCCCAAGAATGGAATGAGCAATGTCAGAAGGCTTTTCAGACCATTAAAAAGCAGCTGACAGAGGCACCTGTGCTGGTACCCCCGAAGGATGGGATCCCTCTGTTTATGTATATATCGGTCAATGTCATCGCGATGGGATGTATGCTGGGACAGAAAAACGAGGTAGGTAAAGAGCAGGCCATCTATTACCTCAGCAAAAGATTTAGCCAATGTGAACAAAATTATACTCCCATCGAGAAGACCTGTTGTGCTCTGGCCTGGGCTACAGGGAGATTACAGCACTACCTCCATGGGCATACGACATACCTGATATCAAGAATGGATCCACTGAAATATATTTTTGAAAGACCCATGCTGAATTATCGGTTGTCAAGATGGCAGTTAATCTTACAACAGTTCGACATGGTGTACGTGACTCAGAAGGCCATGAAAGGACAGGGAATTGCAGATCAATTGGCAGAAACCCCGTCAGGAGGGATGGAGCCGTTAGAAACCCCTCTGCCGGGCGAAGATATATTTTGGGTGTCACAATCAAAATGTGATGACGAGGGGCAGTTCTGGAAGCTGTATTTTGATGGTGCCATGAATGCCGAAGGGGCAGGAGCCGGAGCGGTCCTAGTCTCTATCACCGGAGAACAATACCCCGTGGCCACTAAACTGCATTTCAACAATTCGAACAACACCGCTGAATACGAGGGATGTATCTTGGGACTCGGCTTGGCCTGCGACATGGGAGTGAAGAGACTAGCGGTGTTCGGGGATTCAGAATTGGTAATCAGACAGGCAATCGGGGTGTACAACACTAAGGAGCTTCGATTACTTCCATACCATCGTTGTGTTACCCAGCTGATGCAAGAGTTCGAAGATATTGCTTTCCGCCATATTCCCCGGGGACGGAATGACTTTGCTGATGCCTTGGCAACTCTGGCTTCCTTAATCCACGTAATCAAGAACAAGGACAGTCCACATATTGAGATAGCCGTACAGAATGCCCCGGCATATGAGGAACATGTGGCAGTATTATCAGACGAGGTGGTGTCGACAAGGCAGCCCTGGTATCACGACATAAGGGAATATCTGAGAGATAGATCCCTTCCCGACCAGGCGAGTCGAACTGAGAGGATGAGAATTCAAAAGATGGCGATTAAATTTTACCTGAGTGGGGATTCACTCTTCAAAAGGGATGCTGGGTTGGGACTGTTGCAGTGCGTAGATGAAACGCAGGCCCAAAGGATTATGAGTGAAATACATGGTGGAGTGTGTGGGCCCCATATGAGTGGACCGATGCTGGCCAAAAAGATTTTGAGAACGGGGCATTATTGGTTAACGCTGAAAGCCGATTGCGATGATCATGTCAAACGGTGTTATCAATGTCAGGCGCACGGTAATGTGATCCATACGCCTCCCAATGAACTGCACTGTATGACCTCCCCGTGGCCATTTTCAATGTGGGGAATGGATGTAATCGGACCAATAGAGCCCAAAGCAAGCAACGGGCACCGATTCATTTTCGTCATGATCGATTATTTCACCAAATGGGTAGAGGCAGCTTCTTTCCCCAAAGTAACTCAGGAGGTCATCGCCGGTTTCATCAGGAATAATGTCATTTGTCGGTACGGGCAACCTGAGGTTTTGGTCTCCGATAATGCCAAGAATTTAAACAACGCCCTCATGAAGGGACTGTGTGAGCAGTTCAAGATCAAGCACCTCAATTCCGTCATTTACCGTCCTAAGATGAATGGGGCAGTGGAGGCTGCAAATAAGAACATCAAGAAGATCATGGCAAAAATGTCTGCTAATCATCGGGGATGGCCGGATTTGTTACCCCTCACCCTGCTGGCATACCGAACATCAACGCGTACTTCTACAGGGGCAACCCCTTACACTTTGGTGTATGGAGTGGAGGCCGTTCTGCCAATTGAGGTTGAATTGGCGTCCCTCAGAATAATGATCGATGCTTAGATAAGCGAGGAGGATTGGATGCAAAGTCGATACGACCAATTGGCCCTAATTGATGAAAGGAGGGTGGCTGCCGTTTGGCATGGTCAGCTATATCAACAAAGGATCTCTCGATCATATGACAAAAGGATAAGACCTCGGAAATTCAAAGAAAATGATTTGGTGCTGAAAAGAGTCATGCCTTGTCAAGACGAAGCCAAGGGGAAGTTCGCCCCGAACTGGGAAGGGCCGTTTGTGATTAAGAAAGTGTTATCCGGAGGGGCCCTCATATTGCAAGAAGTGGATGGTGAGGTATTTCCACAACCCTTCAATTCTGACTCGGTGAAGCGATTCTACGCTTGAACCATCAGTTTCCTTTTTTCTTTGAGAGCGAACTACGTAGGACCTGATCTCCCAACTTGTGGGGGTACGTAGGCAGCCATCATGGCGCGGTCCGATCCCTTAAAAAAAAAATAATCCCTTCCCTAACCAAAACCAATTTTCGATAGCCAGATAAAACCTTCCTACACCCTCAAAACCTTCCCGAAACCAGCTGCCTAACCAGCTTCATCCCAAAAGACATAACCCTGATCCAACCAAACAGTTATCCAAAATCTGAGATTCAATCCAATGAAATCAAAAGGTGTGCGGCAATATCTGTCAAATCTCCATCAAGACTTGAGAAAAGAAAGAAGGCGAAATGTCAAAATCGTGGTCAACTGGATAAAATGAGGATCCAATGAAAAGCAATGATACGACAAAATGGAAAATGACTAAATTTAAATGCATGTCTATATATATAAGTCATTTTATTACAAGATTTCTCTTTCGATAACCGATGAAACTAACATAGTCTATGCAGGAAATAAAATAATCTACAAATCTGAAACTAGCTGAAGCAGGATGGACAGGGTGGTGGATAGATCTGAAGCATCAGCATCTCCTGCAATCTGCTGCCCCATCATATCAATGCGATCCAGTAAAGCAGTAGCTCGGCTGACAGTCCCAAAATGAGCATCTACAACTGCCCTGGTCTGGAATACAATGGTCTCTCTGTCAGCAATGGCAGCGTCTCTAGCCCGAATGGCATCATCTCTCTCGACAAAAGCGGCATCCCTCTCGGCCTCAGCGGTAATCAGGGCCAGGCGGAGTCGGGTATCCTCAGTAACCCGACTTGGGGCAGAATCAGCTGAGATGGGGCGGTCTGTGGTATCCTTTGAGAAAATCACTCCAGAGTCATCAAAGGCCTCAGTCTGACTCAAACCGACCGGATCCAAGTCTCCGCGCAACCACTGCACGTAAGCAAATGTCTGGATGTGACGGCTCTCACTATATTCGGCGGAGATCCTGCGAGACCAAAGGTAGTATACCCGCAATAGTTCCCTCTCTGTCTGGGATGATATAAGGAATCGGTAGGCTGCTACTTCCGTGAAAGGGTGAAAATCCTGTGTCTGATCAAACTGCCCTGTAACAGCCAAAGGATGATAAGTGGTCACACCCCTCAAGCCAGCAATGGGAATGAAGTCCAGGTCAGGCACATGAGTCAAGAAGCTCCTGACATTTAGGTATCCGCCAATATCACGGGAACAATGGTGTGATCCTCCTGAAGGGCTCGAACGGCTGCTACAACCCGCATGTCCAACTGATCAGGTCCTGCGGGCAAGTACAAAACTGAGACGACACAGGCCATCAGAACATCTACTCTTGAAGCGCCCCAGCGCTCCTCAGATACAGAAAAATCGCCGAAGAAAAGACGAAAACTGTCAGGTGAACCAAATCGGTCAATCAAGAATTGAAGGGGAACCATATGGTCTGATGTGATCACCGGTAACAAGACAGCCCTCCGCAAACCGGTAAAAGTCAAGAACTGACGGCGCATGGAACCAGCCGTGACCCTGGCACAAGGACCGTCCAAAGGGAAGCCTGTGAAGCGAGCATACTCCTCGAGGGTGGGGGTCAGCTCTACCATCCCTAATCTGAACACCTGACGGGCAGGGGTCGAATAGCTCAGAATACCATCAACAAAGCCCACTGGCACCTGAAAGGTTAATAAGGACCAAGAATGGCCCAAAAGGCCATCTGCGGTAGCCCTGTCAGCCGGCGACAAAGTGTCCAGCCAACGGAGGAGACTGCCGACCCACCTGGTGGGAGGAATGGAATCCAAACGTACCACGACACCTGTGGACGACATCTGTGAAAAATAGTATCAAAAGACTGTGCAGGGGTCATTTTCTATCCATAAATAAAAGCATGCATCGTACGAATAATAATAAGACAAATGAATTTCATGGACATAAAAGATAAAAACTGTGCATAAATAAATAAATGAGTTCGGTACATAGTGCATAAAATGAAAAATAAAACTGAACAGGTACAGGTACAAAAGCCCTATCCTATCCTGGTCTAAATAAAATCAATCTCGTCTATGAAAGCGGGATCCTCAAACTGGTCCCCCGGAGTCGCCGAAGTCGAAGGCTCGAAGTTCATGTCGGGAATGTATGGCTGCGCAGTGGCATCAGACGAGCTCGGGCCCGCATCATAACCTGCACCGTCAGGATCGTAGGCATAAGCATCCTCTGGAGTCCGGCCCAGCACCCGAAGATATAGAGATAGCTGGTCTACCTAACGGGTCAGGGTGGCGATTTGCTCGGCATGAGTGGGAGTCCGAACGCAGGCTGCCCAGTCAGTCATCATCACCGAGCCGGGGACCATATCCCCGAGGAAGAATGTGGCCCGGGTCTGAGGACCGATGGTGCGGGGCACCCACCAAGTACGGAAGGCGTCACTGGTACTGGGACCCGTCGAAAGCATCCGACCGTCCTCCCCTGCAAGCATGATCTCTGAAGGTTGAGAATCCAGCGGCCAGGAAGTAGTGAAAGGAAGGGAGTGCGGGATGCGGATCTCTCTAGTAACGCATCTGAAGGTGCGCTCCCCCAGGTACATCACCCATCCTCCAACACTCTGCAAAGTGAGGCGACGGGTGGAAAGTGCAAACTCCGGGCCGGTAGGATGCCCATCTATAAACCCCACATCCAGATGCTTAGAAAGATAAGGCCTCCAGACGACCCCTGCAGCCGTAATCAGCTCCAGCTGGATGCGGCAGTGTGCAAAGCTGCCAGATACCGGGACCTCCTCCAGGGTGCTATGATGCCATCGCCGACCCCGGGGATAGGTGTCCAAGCCAAGAGTGGTGACAGGCCTCAGACATGGGAGACGCTCGTAGGCCCAAAACTGCGAACAGAAACAGTGAAAAACATGAGTAACCCATAAATGCAGAAAAGGGAAATAAATGAAGGAAGGTCCAATAAGAAGAGGGAAAGAGAAGTCTCACCAGCAGAAAATGATAGAACCCCAGCCAAGCATCTGTCTGGCCCTCCGAGCGTAGACGCATACCGTGGAGGAAATAAGCGAAGGTGAATGACCCCCAATCATAGTCACTAATGCGGTCCACGTCTCTGACGGCTCCTACGACGCTGAAATGAATGGTGGAGGAGTTGTTCCCTAGGAAACAACCCCTCATGATGGTCAGGAACAGGCGTCGTAGCAGAATGTCCCGAGTACCCTGATCCACTGGAATGGGCAGCGCGTAGAGACCCCCGACAGCGTCAACAACCAAGGCACCGGACCGAATACTACGGGCCTTAAAGACCCGGTCCTCAGCAGCGAAGCCTAATAAAGCCCGGACCTCCGCAGGAGTGATATCGAGATCTAGAGGAACGCGGGACCCGGTAAACTCTATGCCCGTAATATACCTCCAGTCCCAGGGGGTCAACACAACCTAACAGTCCAGAAGGTGAAGGGACTGGGTCTGGTGAAACCATCTCTCGGACAAAGCCCGCATATAACCCCAGGGGCACTAACGGGGGATGATAGTGAAAAAGTGACGGAAGCCCCAAGAATCCACCACCGCCCGGTAGTCGCTGTGCAAAGCCGTGTAGAGGGAGTAGATGTTGAACCAGTTACCCCTCGGCTGAGTAAACTCGGGCACCTGGGACAATCACCAATGGGTCAGTCCAGATAAAAGGAGAATTGAGAAATTGAGAATGAAATAATAATGGAATTGAATATACCTCGTTAGCCACGAGAGATGCTGAGGGGTGACGACTGAGATCCCGACCCAATAAGTCGGGGATCTGCACCGGGGCGCCAGAAGGAGCAGGATGAGGAGATGGAGCTGGTGTGCTGGAGGACGGCCCCTCTGCCGCGACCTCCGGAGGAACAGCCTCCTCAACGTCCGGATGATCGGGACGGATGACAGCCTCCGCCAAGCGACGAGCCTGACGAGTCCGAGGAAGAGCAGGGGAAGGTGCAGCCCTACGACGGCGAACACCCGAGGTCCGTGACGCAGAAGAGCTACTGGGAGCGTCGGGATCCATAGCTGGAATAGAACAAGCGAGGAGAAGGTAAGTTCCCTTTTGAATTATGTCGCGAATATTCTAAATTCCTACCCTCATCATATAATTAATGCATCATGATACATGTTTACTACATCAAAAAAAAAAAAAAAATCGGCAGAGTTCCGTTTGTAAAATGGACATCCCAGGCATAAGTCAAACATGTTTTCAATCAATCCAAGCCTCAAACAGATCAAAATTGCATTCATATGTGTAATTACAGCATGTAAAGTACCATAATGCATGATTTTCTTTCAAAAAAGGGAAAAACAGATGTGTGGGACCGCATCATGAGCATAAAATAGGACTCACACAGTTGATACATAGCATGTATATACAATAATACATAGCATAGCATTGTAAAGCATACATTTCTATCTCTAACATGTAAATAGCCAAATGTATAGCAAAACATTGACGAAATTGAAAAGTGAACGGTCAAAGTGTTACCTGTTGCGCGTAGATCAATCCTACTGGAGCGGTTTTTGCAGAAAGATTGGAAAAATCGGCAAAAGGGCGTTAAAAAGGTCTGAAAAATCGCGTGGGGCACGAATGAAAGTGACAGATCTGGGAGGCGGCTGGCCGCCTATATGCCCGATCTTGGCCGCAGATCAATCTGCGGTTGGGCCCAGTGCTCCCCATTGGTCCATTGCAAGCTGAAAGCCCATTTGACTCGTAGTGTGATAATAAAATACGAGATTTTGATGAACCGGGTGTCGAACACGACTTCTCGATTCAACCAAACTGACCGGATAGGAGGCCCGTCACTCGCAGACAATCGACCGGCGACGATAACCGGCGACTACGAGATGGATGTCCGGCGACGAAAACCGGCTCCGATAAAATGACCAACCGGCGACAATAACCGGGGGTTACGAGATGGGTGACCGGCGACGATACCCGGCCCCGACAAGACAATCGACCGGCGACAATAACCGGCGATTACGAGATGGATGTCCGGCGACGAAAACCAGCTCCGACAAAATGACCAACCGGCGACGATAACCGGGGGTTACGAGATGGGTGACCGGCGACGATACCCGGCCCCGACAAGACAATCGACCGGCGACAATAACCGGCGATTACGAGATGGATGTCCGGCGACGAAAACCAGCTCCGACAAAATGACCAACCGGCGACGATAACCGGGGGTTACGAGATGGGTGACCGGCGACGATACCCGGCCCCGACAAGATAATCGATTGGCGACAATAACCGGCGATTACGAGATGGATGTCTGGCGACGAAAACCGGCTCCGACAAAATGACCAACCGGCGACGATAACCGGGGGTTACGAGATGGGTGACCGGCGACGATACCCGGCCCCGACAAGTCAATCGACCGGCGACGATAACCGGCGACTACGAGATGGATGTCCAGCGATGAAAACTGGCTCCGACAAAATGACCAACCGACGACGATAACCGGGGGTTACGAGATGGGTGACCAGCGACGATACCCGGCCCCGACAAGACAATCGACCGGCGACGATAACCGGCGATTACGAGATGGATGTCCGGCGACGAAAATCGGCTCCGATAAAATGACCAACCGGCGACGATAACCGGGGGTTACGAGATGGGTGATCGGCGACGATACCCGGCCCCGACAAGACAATCGACCGGCGACGAAAACCGGCTCCGACAAAATGACCAACCGGTGACGATAACCGGGGGTTACGAGATGGGTGACTGGCGACGATACCCGGCCCCGACAAGACAATCGACCGGCGACGATAACCGGCGATTACGAGATGGATGTCCGGCGACGAAAACCGGCTCCGACAAAATGTCCAACCGACGACGATAACTGGGGGTTACGAGATGGGTGACCGGCGACGATATCCGGCCCCGACAAGACGATCGATCGGCGACGATAACCGGCGATTACGAGATGGATATCCGGCGACGAAAACTGGCTCCGACAAGATAACCAACCGGCGACGATAACCGGGGGGTTACGAGATGGGTGACCGGCAACGATACCCGGCCCCGACGAGACGATCATCAGCCTCGACACCCTTTTCTAAATGATTTGCATCAATTGCATCTTGCGTTGCATCATAAATCATATGTGTTGCATCACGTATGCATTGTCATCCTTGTGCACTATCATTCAGGCATCGAGTGTCTATTCTTTATCCTGTTCATTTCATTAAACATTGCATGAACATGTTAAAGAGGGGCAGCTGTAGACACCCAAATTTTGCGTTCCCTGTACTAACCATGACAGGAGGGCAAAATCGTCAATTGAACCGGCTTGCGGGAGCGAAGGAGGGGGCACAAGTGCGAGCGCCCGACACCACCACAATGTTTGGCGACCAGAGCTGACATGACAATAAGGCCATTCAAAACGGGCATCCCCGAATGAGGTGGCACGTTTTCCGGAAATTCTCGGACTGCAGAATACGAGCCTGTCAGCGAAAACCGACGTTACGGCATGAAAATCGAGGCGTGGCATGAAAAACGAGAAAGTCAAACCGTCCAGCCGCAGATTGATCTGCGGCCAAATAGTGCGCCTTTTGAAAACACGGAACTCAAAACACGGAACTCGAAATCGGGGTGAGTGGAAGGCTGGCGGCCAGCCAGGCTATTTCAACTCAGCTTCGTGCAGCATACAGGGAGTTCAGCAATTTTGGGAGAAGAAGAATTCAGCATAGCAGCCAAGCACGGAAATTGAGAGAAAATAGCTTGAAGTTGCAACAAAAATAGGAAGAAAAGAGAGAAAAAAGAAAGGAACTCTAGTCCTTTGATTTTGATTGTATCAAATATATTTCTTATCCTATTGAAGTATACGAGTTTACCTCTATTTGAGATCATTTTGCAAGGTAAAAATTCCGTTTGTTGTAGCAATTTATATCACATTATTTGGTTAGATTAGATGTAGTTTTCATGTATATTATTGAACAATCATGGATTAGGGATTATTAGTGAGGGTTCCATCGGAACAAAATTCTTCCTAATAACCCGAGGATGTCCAATTGATGAAATCTCTAACTTGTTTATGGTGATTCATTGGATGTAATTTATTTAGATTGTCATTTTCGGATATCATGGTGTATTAGATAAATCCGGGTTGGTTAGTTATGTAGTATTCATTTTGTGGGCATGTAGTAATCTCTTGTGAGCCTAGGAATGCGACCCCGTGGTCCAAATCCGATGATGGACGTTTTGATGAATGTGATAGATTTAAGATGCTTGTTTTGTAACATGTAACCGTCGGGCCTTAAAACGACGCTAAGACGAAAATCGGGTTTAAGGCCCCGAATTAGTGGAATATGTGATTGTTGGCGTTTGGGGATATTTTGATGGCTTACATGCCCGTGAATAGCCCCAACGCATGTTCATGCTTGATTATATTTCGTGACACCAAAATGATTTCAAAGGATTAAACGATAAAGACCTTTCTAAAATCAATCAAAGTAGGATATTAGCACCACGAGGTTAAAAATTGGAAATGCTAACGGAAGTCGATTTCTATTCTCCGAGAAAGCTAAAGAGAAGTTGTTTTCAAATGTCACGAAAATGGGTTTTATAAAAGAAATTAAATGTTTTATTAAACCTTGATGCATAGGGCGAAAGAGATCCTAGAAATTGCCCATCATTTATGAAAGCAACGTATAAATCTCGATTCCTATTTTGGCTAAGGCTTAATAAACTCCTATTTTTTGCCAAAACGACACCTAAAATTTCCTAGTTTTGACAAATAAAATCAAACCTTTGTTCATAAGGCTTTCTCGTGTATGCCGAAAGACATTCCGAAGCGTTCTCAAATTAAAGCACGGCTTTTTCCCTAAAAATCCAAATTATTCTTTCATACAAACTCACCACAATATTCACATAGGCACACACACACACACACACACACACACACACACACACACACACACACACACCCGCACGTATACACATTTCATGAATCAAAGGATAGGAAAGTATCAAGATTGCGGTAACCGTGCTTTCACGGAAGTCGGGGGGTGCCTAATACCTTCCCCTCGCTTAAGCAAGCCCCCGAACTCAATGAATCTCAGTTCGCAGACCAATTAATTTGGAGTCACATATGAGCCAGCGATTTATAAAAAACGAAAACTCGGATGAGTTGGTACATCCATTTCAAATATACCAACTGGCGACTCTGGTTAATTGGCTCATCATAAAAGCGATCTTCCAAAACCCCGTCGACATTAATGCCGACCTTTTCCAAAAATCATTTAATCGAGAGGCTAAAATTGGAAAAGACTAAAAAGGACACACATAAAGAAAAAACCGGCGTCGACAAACCATATATTTCAATTAGTTCTATCAGTCTTCAATGACTTAAAACCGCTTGATTTCGGATACCTGGTAGGGGATCAGCCTAACCAATATCCCAGGAGTATGCATATCATCCTATAATTTTGTGTCGATATATAACCAACATTTACCACCACCTTATATCAAGGTGTTTCAGTTCACCTTACATCAAGGTGTTCCATTTCTCAGTATAAGATGTCGTACCAAAATAATTTGGTTTGACACAACATTTTACGCTCGAATAAATAATATATGAATAATGATTCATTTCTTAAGTTATGCTCAACAAGAAGCAATAACTTCACAATAATTGATAGCAAGATGTAATAGACTTACTTAAATGTAACAAGGTTAGAAGACTTGCCTCGTATATCTTTTACAGTTAATATAACGGTCTAAACGTTCATCATAAATCCTATACGATTATCGACGTACATAACTAGTTAAACGTTTAATAATTAACAATTAACGCTTATAATTAAGACTTCTTCTACTATACATGAAATAATTTCAGCATTATAACTGCTTATAGAATGAATATTTCTCAACTATATGTAAAATAAATTGAGCATTATAACTGCTTGCAAAATGAATATTCGGCTATTATATTTGAAATAATTTTAGCATTATAACTACTTATAAAATTAATATTCTTACTAAATATTTAAAGAAAATCAGACATAGTAACTGCTTATAAAAGTATATTTTCTAATATATAAGAGAAATAAATCGGACATTATAACTGCTTGTAAATAGGACTTTTGTACTATATACTTAAAATAATTTGGGCATTATAACTGCTTATAAAAGTATATTTTTACTAAATATATAAAGAAGAAGGAAAATAATAACCACTAGAGTAATACCTATTGTAGTTGCTAGCTTTACTTCCAATCGCGCAGCGCTTCGATGCTTAAAAAGTAATTTTTATCTCACAATATCTCTCAGAATATATATAGAGTGTTTTTGCTCTTGAACTGCTCTTAAAAAATAGTAAGGAATGAATGAACTGAGCTTGCTATTTATAGAAAAACCAAGTTTCACTAATTGCATGTTAGGGGCTCGACTTATTACACTTTGGTACCTAGGTTAATTACACTTTAGTACCTAGCAAATTCTTAGAATATTCTTCTAAGCTCCTCAATGAAAATATCTTCCAAGCTCGACAATGCAGCTTGCAATCTAAGCTCCTCAATGAAAATATCTTCTAACCTCGACAATGCAGCTTGCAATTGAACCTATCTTCTAAGCTCCTCAATGAAAATATCTTCCAAGCTCGACAATGCAGCTGATGAGTGGGTTTTACATCTACGAATTGAGTACGTTTGGCTTGATAATTTGTGAGTTCTTAAGTATTTTAAGTTAGTAGTAGATATTTATAGTGTTTTTATGTTATTTTGTAGGAATGAGCAAGGAAACGAAATTCGAACATCTTTTGGATTACAACATGCGAGCAAATGCGAGAAGGGAAGATTGCAAGGGTTTTAACATTAAAATGGATGCATCTTCTTGGTTTGGAACTTAGATTTTATTGTAGATTTACTTCTTAGTTTTCCGGAACATCTTGAATCACCCCAATCGGAGTTCGGATGCGAGAGTTATGACATTTTTATTAACAAAGATCAAGGTTTGGAGTTGTCATTTACATAGCAGTCACTTGAAGCTCAATTTCAATTATTGTCAGCCCGAATCTCTCAATGCTCAAAGAAGGAAAGTTGTAGATCTCGTCGAGAGCTTCGATTTGATAGGTGGCAGGCCCCGTAAGTCTTCTCGGATCAAAAGTTATGACCATTTTACCAACAGATATCCGAGCAGAATTTGGTCGGGCGCGGCCGCGCTGAGTCGGGTTTTTAAAAACTTATTTTTTACCTAAATTGAATGGAACAAGGATTGTAACTTCTAATTGGTTTAAGACTTTAACTAGAACTTATAAATACATGATATGAAGCATAGAATAGGGGAGATCTTGCTACTTTTTGCTAACCCTAGTTTGGGAGAAAGAGATGGAGGCTTGAAGCAATTGCAAGAGCACAAAGGATTCAATTAAGTAGCTAAAGGAGAGACCCAAGGATTGCGTCTACAGATTCTATTCTCTTCCCTAATCTCTTATTTTGTATTCTTGAATGTTTTATCAATTGTGGATTATGGATTTTAATTCAATCATGAACTAATTTCTTTTTAAGATTACAATAGAACTTATTGTGTAGCTTTTATTGATATGCTTCCTTGTTAATTATTGTTGATTATTATCGGATTGTCTATTATGATTTGTGATTAATTGTTTAATTGTCTGATCAACAATTATCGTGGCAATCTATATGAACTCGAGAGATGGATTATAGATTTAGACTTAATCATAATATCATGTGATTGTATTTTCTGCATAGTGATGGAATTCATAATTTGTGTCTAAGATAGAAATATACCTATATGCCGCATGTAATCTGAAAGAGAACATGTGCTTTAAATCCTTTTTAATTGTAATTCACATAGAGATATAGTGAATTAGTTAACTAGGGTGTTCATCTTAATTCTATCTTTTGTGGATTTAAGTTGATTCGTTTATGATACATCGAGATATGGTTATAAATATTGATGAGTTCTTGATTAACAATACGGAATAATTAATATAACTTAACAGGAAGTGTATTAATTCAAGTGAAACATTAAGAGAAATTGTAATCTTAAGCCTTTTTATCTGAATTCAATTCTTGGTAGTTAGTAATTAGTTAGTTTAGTACTTTATTTTCAAAATTCAAAATCTTTTATCGAATTGTTTAAATAAAATTAATTTGATTATGAGTTAGTATTTGGTAATTATTATTAAATAATTCTCTGTGGGTTCGACACTCTCCTTTCACTTTATTACTTGTTGACCGTGTACATTTGCACGTATTTATTGATTGCTAAATCGATAAACAAGTTTTTAGCGCCGTTGTCGGGGAATTAGTTTAATAATTTTTGCCATCATTAGCTTTAATCAAATTAGTTTTAATTTAAACATTTTGTTTTTATTTTAATTCTCTTCCTATATTTCTCTCTTTTCAGGTACCATGGATGACTTTACTTATCAATGGCCATATACGAGAATGACTCAACCAAGGGAAACAGGGGTTGATGGACTCAATGCACTTTCTGCATTGTTAGCACAAATTGAAACACTTTCGAAGAGGTTGGATGTTCTTGCAGCCCAACGTATTCGAAGGATAGCAGTTATTTGTGATTATTGTGCTGACAATCATTCAAGTCATCAATGCGCCATCAATTTTGGATCGGTACAGTATGGTGGTAACTATCTCAACCAGTATGCATATCCTAACAAATATCAAGGTTAGGGGTATCACTCGGATTCTTCATGGAGATATAATCAACAAGATCAATTCTACGCTCCAAGTCCAACATATGCACCGGAATTCTCATGTCCACCTCCATTGCCACAGGAAGAAAATTCAAGTTTGGTGGAACTCATGTCTAGGATCATAGCAAACCATAAGGAGGTGATGAGGAGTCAGGAAGCATCAACTCAATACCTTAATAATCAGATGAAACAACTCATCAATGCCTCAATCAATGGTCCTCAATACATGGATTCTAAAACTGAAACAGATAATTTAAGATTGGAGGAATTGTGGTCCAAGTTCGTAGCATCAAATGAGGAGAGGAGGATTAATCAAGAGATGTCAATTCAAAATATTCAGAATCAGATTGATCAAATGTTCAAAGCCTTGAACAACTGTCCTTAAAACACTTGGCTTTATGACATGGATTCTGAAACTGATGGCGAGCCCGAACCAAATCTGCAACTGGATGAGCCACAAGTTTGGAAGATTGAAGGATGTCAGGCTAATTTTCTATATTCAGTTCTAAAGGGAGGTGAAACCATATTTACAAGTAATTGATTAATCAAGTTTTATTCTTTATTCTTTCTTGCATGAAACTTATTCTGATAATCTATTTCAATTGTTTGCATGCTAATTGATTTCATTAATTTAATATGGCCAATTGGATTAGTTTGATCATTAACATCTGCTAGATTAAGGAGTAATATTACGTGTAATTGATAGTATTCCTTGTCACTAGTAGCAATTAGTAATATTGATTGTGTCAGAACTTTTGATTATTACTAAGGTTATCAGGAAGCAAGTTAAATAAACCGAGCTTGTGTGTTTATTGCTTGAATTAGCCTAATTCTCTAGTCCTTAATGTTGTTGTCATATTAAATCAAAAGAGCTTGTTTTAGGTTATATGATAGTTAGAATCTGGTAAAGAGCTTGTTTTATTTAGTGAATATCTAAGGAGAATTTCATATAGCAGAGCTTATTGTTATCTAGGGCTAATAGTTTCATTGAAGGGTAAATAATAATAATTTGGTTGATTAATTACACTGATTTGCTGGATCTGAACTAAATAACTGAACTTGTTTATTTATTGGTTAAGCATACTACTCGATTTTGTTTAGTTAGATAATTGATTTTCAAAACCCCCTATCTTTTGTCATTGAATAGATTTTAAAACACGTACTCCCTGTGGGATCGATCCTTGCTTACTACTGTGCTAATTGTTGAATTTGTGAATAGAAAGTGAGGTTAATTTAGGAGTGTTAAACGACAGCTCCCACGTACTGAGGGGAAACCCTCAAATATTACGTAGTTATTAATGGATGGTGGGTTCCTCAAATTTCGAAGGGGAATTAGATAGTAGATGGTTAAGTCGGGCCGACGACTCTAAACCAAGCGCTTTTTAGGAGGCAACCCAAGTTTATTGTTTTGTTTTTGTTTTTATTTGATTGCATTTTAGTTTGTTTAATTACATTTTAATATCTTTAGTTAATTATTTTCAGGTACCGAGTACCAAGCAATTTAGATTGCGCCCCTAACTTTGAGGACTTGAACGATGATATCAGTGATGCGTGACACGTTCTTAGGGAAGTCTTCTATTTTAATTTTCTTACTTCAGACATCGAGTCTTTTTAGGATGGGTCTCTTGAGCATTGTTTTAATTTCATTTGAACTATAATCTATGGTCAATGATAATAACTTAATTGAATTGATTCTAACTCATGGAAAATGGACAAATGTTGCTTAGTCATTGTGCTTAATTTTGTTGTTGGTTATTTCTTTGCTTATGAGTCCTTCCAATTTTTTATGCACTTACCCATGTGTAATGAGCTAGTTGTATGTATTAGATGGCTTAAATGACCGAATGCTTGTGGGAGATATCTATAAGCTCTAGAACTCGTTTATACATCACTCGAAGTAAGGTATCCAAATTTGTCAAGTCTGATTTGTTGGTCATGTGGTGAGTTGAGATGGAGCGTAAAACACACTCACTCATAAATACATGCTTAGGAGAGATAGAGCGTAAGACGCACTCTCTTATAAAATGAAGATAAAAAAAGGTTATTTTTCGCAAATCTTGCGTTGGGTTGAGATGGAGCGTAAAACGCACTCGCCCATAAAAGCGGGCTTAAGGTTGAAATGGAGCATAAAATGCACTCATCTAGAGGCCTTTGTTCTCTAAATTTTTGGAATTTTGTTTGGTCTACATTTGCGATGAGTGATGTGTTAAGTATGTAGGTTTTGAAATTTATTTTGATTTCTATCATAAGGTAAAATGGTTGCATAAGTTCATCCGAGCCATAATTGATTTAGTGCTAGTGGGTACACACACACACGGAAGGGACCTCAAGCAAGATATGACTAACTAGTTAAAATTCTAGACTTGCAATGTTTTGAAAGTTTTTCTAGAGTTATCATGCTTTGGCATATTTGAGGCAATTGTTCAAGCTTATTAACTCATTGATCAAGATATGTTTGATTAGAAGTGTTTATTTATTATAGTTGGTATTTGCTTTACTTGAGGACAAGCAAAGATTTAAGTTTGGGGGTATTTGATGAGTGTGTTTTACACACATAATTTAAGTACTTTTAGCTTTGATTAATTGCAAGTCTTTAGGTAATTTATATGGTTTTTATGTTTTTTATCTTATTTTTATATAATTTGGTTTTATATTACTTTTGTATGTTTTGTATTGTTTTTGTGTGTTTTTATTGTGTTTTGTAGGAATTGAAATAATTGTCACTCGGATCGTGGATTTTTATTGTCAAAGTGTCGGTATTTTGGTTATCCGTACTTGGTTGGTATTATTATGGAAATTAGTGTATGGCGACGCTCGGTATTGAATTTGATAACATTTGGACTTTGAGTGTGCACGACGTGTGAAAACGTGCACGGCGTGCGGTGTCGACTAAGCCACGAGCAGCTGCTGCTACAACATCAGGACGGGCGAGCGAGCAGACCAGCGAGGCCTCCGTCAGAATCAGGGAGGCTGCTCCGGCATCCAGGGAACTCAGCGAGGCCTCCATCGGAATCAGGGAGGCTGCGCTGCATCTAGGGAACTCAGTGAGGCCTCCGTCAGAATCAGGGAGGCTGCGCTTATCTGCGCGTGGTCGCGCCCCTGGTGTGCTGAGTGCTAATTTTGGCTGCCAATTTGTCAAGTTTTGTGGGCTAAGCTAGGGTTTTCATGTGGGCACTAAATAATCTTTTTGGGGCTTCAAACATGAGATCTAGAGAGTGGGAGGCTACCCAAAGACATCAACCAAGAAGAGAATTGAGCTGCAATTCAAGGAAAATTCAACAAGATCGAAGGAGCAAATGAAGAATGGAGTGGAAAATCAAGAGGAAAAGCTAGAGAACAAGAGTCACCCATCAAGCAACATATGAACATCTTCAAAATGGGTTTTTATCATTCTATCTCTAGTCTTTCTTTCTTAGTTTGTAATTCCAACATCATGTATAGATCAAATTTGATGTTTTATGTAGTTACCATGAACTAGACTCTTATTTAGGAGTTCAATGGAACCACTTGCAATGTTTTAATCTATTTATCCCTATTTTCACCTATTGATTCTAATTGAGTTGTATACCATATTTTGTGCTTATTCATTAATTGTAGAGCTAGCAATTAATATGATATCTTGGATGGAATTGAGAGAGGAAGTTTAAGATTAGATCTGAATATGGCATCATATAAACTTGTCGATTCATTCGTGAATAGCATAACAGTGTGTAGGATGAGAATACCTAGCACCATATGTAACTTGGTTGAGAGTTTGTGATGATATTAATAAATAGATAAGCAATCTGAGTTAACCTCTCATTAGATTAAATTCGTGGAAATAAGGTGAAGGGATTATTGCAAAGCAAGTGGGGAAATTGTGCTCTTAGATTTGTTAATATTAGATTTTCATTATCTTTGATTATTTGTTCTTTAATAATACCAATCAACAAAAAGCAAAAATCATTAGTTTAAATTAGATCGAGATGATAAAAGGCTAGTATTTGGAGAATATTAGTGATAATTCCTCGTGGGATCGACAACTCTACTTACTCTTTATTACTTGTTGACCGAGTATACTTGCGCGTATTTTTGATTATATAAATCGGACAACAATGAACCAAATGAATGAACTAAGAATCATATTCCACAATGAATGCTTGGACGGTTCCCTTGAATTGGACTTCACAATAAGTATTCTCGTGTAGCTTTCAGCCCAATCACTCACGAACATTTAAATTATCCCTTGAACTTGTGTTGTGTCTTGAATGCTTGATGCGAGCCTGATCAGGATCTCATCAACATCAGCTGATTGTTACCAGGCTAAGTTTATATGCAATTCACAGTATTCAGCAATGTATCAATTTTCTAACAAGTTACATTTATCACATATAATCATATGGGCACACAGTCAGATAGTACATATAGACAAGCATGCAATCACATTTGCATGTGAATACATAATCATTTAGACAACCAAGCACATAGTTATATTAACACATAATCACATAGACAATTAAGCATAGAAGCAAGTAGACATAATTTCATATAAACACTTAAGATGGTCATCATCAAATCAAACAACCTTCAACAATAAGCTTTATGTTCGTGAGAACCTGCTCTGAAACCACTTGTTATTGCCAGAGGTACTTAAAGATCTAGAAGGGGAGTTGAATAAATCATTTTTAAATAATTTTTTGTTTAGGATATTACCCAATATTTGTTAATCAGATTGTTTTAGCACAACAGAATATATAATTAAAAAAACTTTAATAATCACTTATAAATCTCAGTTCTCAGTTTAGTATTAAAATCTCAATCACAAGCAATAATAATGTAGACAGAATGTAAGACAAAAGTAAATAACACAGAGAGATTTTTAAGTGGTTCGAAGAATGAACAACTCCTACTCCACTCTTCTACTTCAACAAGTAGGAATTTCATTAAGAATTTGATCACTCTGATCAGGACACTTTGCCCTCTTCAAGCCTAGCAGACTTGGATATTTAGTCACTTAAACAAGAACACTCTTCAAGCCTAGCAAACTTGGAATCTCTGTGGTCACTAAGACCAGAACGAACAGTTGTATGAATGTTGTTGAGAGGTGCTGCTAAGTTGGCATTATGCTTCTCTTCTTAAGTTCTTAGCAGCTTGAACTAGAAGTTCAAATCGTAGAGTTGGTTCTTTTTGCTTTCGCAAAGTTTTTGGCTTTTTGATCGTTGTTCGTTGTTATTGTTTTGAATCTTTGTAGCCTTTTATAGTCTGCCTGAATTTTCTTTCGGTTGTAAGGTTCCCGTTGCTGCATTTAATGCTTTAGATATTTTGGGATCTTTGATGCTGACATTTTGAGTTTAGGTGTCAACTTTCTTTTGTTTAGCTTGTCACATCACCCTGCAACTTCACCTACCACCTTAACACGTCACTTTCAGTAAAAAAAGCTGTTAGATACATCTTCAGATCTTCGATTTTAGCCAATAATTTTTGGTGATTGCAGTGCTCCCATGTCAATCTTCTGTCAGTCTTCATTCAGCTCTACGAACATGGGAGATCGTAGAGTTTGCACTACGTTCAGAAGATAGCTTTACGATAATATCCGAACTCTATGAGTGACCTTTATTCTCAGCTCTACGAAGATCTGCCTTACGATTTCAGAGCCGATTCTACGATTCTTTCTTTTGTTGAATGATAATTGAGTTGCTTTACACTTAGACTTTTACTTTGTAATTTTCTGAAGCACTCTACGTTTAGTCTTCGCTTGGTGAGCTTTGTTTGACTTTACGATCCAGTTCACTTTACTAATTTGTCTTCGAGAGTTGAAATGAACTTTACGATAGGTGCAAAGGCTCTGCGATCTTATTTGATGCATTATCATCATAAGTTAACTCTATGATCCAGCTTGACATTACGAACTGTCAAATCAACTTTACACTTGACTTGAGCCTATTAACTATACATTAGATCATCTCAATTAGATCAACCTAACAAGTTTGATCTTTATATTCTAAGTCCTTGTACATTAGATCAATAAATTATTATCAAGGACTGTATAAAACTTACTGGCACAAATTTCATTAATAGCTTTTATCATCAAACCAAATCATAATAATCATGCAGACTCTAACAAAAGTAACATGTACATTTCCTTTATATTTTTATAGGCCCCACTACCAAAAAGAAATGAGGTCCTACTTTGGGTTTGCCTATATGGAGGAGGAAGACACAAATGAATATAGTTTATAACCACATAGATAAATTTGATTGCTCCCAAAAGTGTGGTGAAAGAATTGGCAACTTTCATAGGTTGTTGTCTCGTATGCCTGAGTATTGCCCAATTGATTTCGCATCTTGGACGAAAGTGCCAAGTGACGGTAAGGAAAATGCATGGAGGCAAATTGAGAAGAGGTTCTCCACTAACCAATCTGGTGTTGGGGTCAAAACAAATCTTTTAGCATTGATGGGCAGAGCATGGAAAGAGTTTATGAATGACCTGAAAAATAAATACTTTGTCTGGGATAATCGCAAGCTTCAAAAATAACATGACGAATAAGAGAGTGAAGAAAGAACAATGGGCAGTTCTAGTGGATGTTTGGGTTGGCCTAGAAGTTTAGGTTTTAAATATATTTATGTATTTACATCTCAATACAATTATCAATAATTAGAGAGCTTATTTTATAAATTTATTTATCATTTGTAAAAAGAAGCAGAAAGAAACAAAGAGAATCTTACTAAATTGAAGAGACAACATACTTTAGGACGAATGTCACTTCCGAGGAAGAGGCATAAAATGGTAATTGTGTGTGTGTGTGTATGTATGGTAACTAATATGCTAGACCAATTTATTAATTAATTTCATTCTTTTTCTTTTTCCATAACTTGGCAGGTGGAGATGGATAAAGATAAGAAAAGTCCAACTCGTGGTGAATTATTTGTCTCATCTTATACTAGAAAGGACGGAACAATCCACAAGTCTGCAACAGTAAGGATTAAATGCATATTTCATCTTTGCATTCAGTGGTGTTCCTTTGTTGTTTTTTCTTTCTTTTTTTCTTTTGTTTTTCTTTTTTGTAGTTGATGATTCATTATAATAATATCTTACATGAAGAAGTAAAGAAGGTTAATGATGTATTAGCTGCATTTGAGGGTGAGGAAAACCAAATTAAAAAGTCTAGGCCGAATGACGTTGTCTCCCAAGTTTTGGGAAAAGATGGACATGGGAGAATCATCTCTGTAGGATATCGAGCCACAACAACAAAAACATGGAAATCTACTCAATGTAATGACGCACCTGTTGTAGCCTATAATGCATCACAAGAGGACATAGATACTTTGAAAGACCCAGCTTGTTGCTTACCAAATACTTCATGAGGACTTAGCTGTGAAGGTAGCCAAATTGACAGAATTAGTTGAGAATCAACAGGTATAAAAAGGGGCAAGTTATTAATGTTGAAGTTTATGCTTTTATTTGCCTGCATATTTTGTTCATATCTTCAATGTGTATTTATTTCTATAAAGTGCATATTTATGACATTATCAGTTATTGATAGTTCTCGGGCTATTAATACACTTTGTGCTCAGCTTTCTTTTTGTAGCCAATTGTTAGATCACAGTCTCCACCACATAAACATTTTAATGATTTTGCTGGCCAAACTTGTGTGCCTATTTCTGAAATAAGGCCAGGATTCATGCAGTCCCTTTTGTGATCGCAAAGGAGTCGATTTTTACCCTCAGATTTTTCATGCTGTTTGAGTTTATCTGATTTTTTCAGTTGCTACCACTTAGTTCACATGTATATTTTAGTTGAACCACACCAAAGTTCATCACCATACTATAGCTATGTGGTATAATTATATTCTCTTGGGTTGAGACTTGTGGTTATCATCTATCTCTAGGAGATTGTATACTTCATCGAACGTCAAAGTAATTTTCTCTTAAAACTGTTGTGTATCTCTAGCTTTTGACTGGTGAATCTCACTCACTGTCTGACGTAGCATGTGAAGTTGGAATCCTATTTGCAAAGGGTAATCCTATATGTCACTTCTATATTTGATTAAATAATTTTGTTATGCGAGAGGAATAGTGGAAAGGAAGAGAACATCTACTCTCTCTCGTTTTTTTTCCTATTTAACTTCTTTTTCCTTCAAAGTTGCCTATAAGTTGTTTGTTTCAATGGTTATATGCATTATATTTTCATCTTTAAATTCGAAGTGTCATGATATTCTCATAGTATAGACTAGTTTTTGATTTGAAGTCGGTTATATGCTTATGTTTCTACTAGAAAGAAGTAATTAACAAAAGTTTAAAGTTCACTTTTTTTATTCCCCGAGTGTTTGAGTTATTTACTTGCTTGGTTGTATTATCATTCTTGGATATTGTCTAGACCTCCAATTAATTTGCTGGCTTTTGTTTTGCAAAGTGAATTCTTTTTTTGAGATGGAAAGAGTTATTTATTTATTTTTTAGTTTTTTTTTCACATATTGTGTGGGATATTTCGATTCCTTTCATTATTCCTTTATTTAGTTATTTTGTTTTGTTCTGTTCACAATTCTCAAAAATATCGACATTCTAACCATGTGACTTCTATGTTTGGTTTAATGCATTTTTTGAACCCCTATCTGAGTTGTGACACCCCCAAATTCAGGTACCAATACCTCGAATTTGGTGCTCACGATAAAGTACATCAATTTTTTATTTTTTTTTTGTTAATGTGGAGTTTCTGACCTGCGGGTCGACTAATCTCCCCAGCCCGATACTAGATCGGTTTGCTACCCGACTTGCGCCGGGGGTACCGTGGCCACAATAGAGCATTTTTAGTGCCTTCCAAATGTTGCTAGTGGGAGTCGATCCTGAGTCGTCCGGGTTTACGGTTCTTTCGCAGGGCGGCTTGCACCACTGTACCAAATGTTGTGGTTAAGTACATCCATACACCTCTAAACAACATAAATCAACTAATGCGGAATAAATAAACATATGTTGTTCATTATAAAAGGTTTACTACGGTCCCAAGGTCTATAACCTTAAATAAATACATCGCAGAATACATTAATAATACAAAACTACTCCACGATTACATAACAGAATAGTACAAATAACTAGTCCTTAAGCTTTCCTTTGCCTTTGTCCGCCTTGGAACTCTCCGGCTTAACTGCAATAGGTTCATGATATAGCAAGGGTGAGCAACTACTTTGCCCAACAAGTTTAAAATGAATGAAAAGATATATCATGAATGAATGAGAAAAACAATCGCATAATTCGACAATTTAAGAACATTGAAGAAATAACTGACAATATAATCAAAGTTCAAATAAAGAAATGAATATTGATTATTTACTGCTGAGTGGTCCAATAGACCATGAACTTTTTGGCCAAAGGATCAGTCATTCAACTAACCCTTTTAAACGCCTGGCCCGTCAGTAGTACTTGAGGGGATCAGCCTCTCGTACCCTATGTATATGCATAACATTTAACTCTAACTACATCGAATAACCGACATATTAAAATCCCCTAGAAGGGTTGCTCTCTCAGTCCAAGAATCCACACCAACAATCAGTGTTGATAGCTTTAAAAAAAATAATAACCTGAACATGTCTAGCCAAAATAACTAGCTGAGACATGGCTCATAAACAGTTATTTGGTCCAGCTCATACAACTAGCTGAGACATGGCTCATAAACAGTTTATGAATAAAGAATTCTAATTATTTCACAGTTCAAACAATAGAACAAGAGATCAATTGCACAGAGTACGAATATCAATAATCAATCCACTAATATAATTTGAACGTAATAACTCAATTCGAGTCATGAAATTTGCAATAAGATAGAATACTTGCTCAATCAATAATTTGAGTTAGGATAAAGAAATTTGCCCAACACAAGGGTTAGACAAGGGTTAAAGAAGAACTTGCTCGATAAATAACTTGAGTAAGGTTAGAGAAAACTTGCCTCGTGCGTCTGCTACAATAATACAACACACACTCTTCAATTATCCTATACATGTATGTGCACATAAACATATTATAATCATTCACATAATAAATACCAAACATTGGCTTACACTACCCCATAAGGTTATAGTCTTATTAGAAGCATAATAATAAACAAGGATAAACATATTTGTTAGAACGTTACGACGCTTGCACGTCAATACGTCAAACTTGCCTACTCAAAGCTTAAACGACATACACAACGTTACCAAACTGCCCAAATTCGAATTTGAACCAGGCATGAAATCTCCATTCTTATTAATGAAAGTTGCAGGTCTACTCTTCCTCTTTCCGAATCATCCTGGATCACCTCAATCCGAGTTCGTATGAGAAAGTTATGCCCATTTTACTAAATAGGGTTCAAGTTGAAAGTCACTCTACGTTTTTATACTTAGCCATTTTTGCACTCTACGACCCTTCCACTCTATGATCGCCAACAGTGCTAAAGATGCTCAATTTTGAGATTCCTCTCGACCTTAACTCTCAATGTTCAGTAAATGCAAGTTGTAGGTCTACTCTTCCTCTTTCCGAATCATCCTGGATTACCTTAATCCGAGTTAGTATAAGAAAGTTATGCTCGAATTACTAAGTCATGTTCAGGCTGAAAGTTACTCTACGATTTTACACTTAGCCAAATTTCCACTCTACATTTTTCACTCTACGATTTCATACTTAGCCAAATTTCTGCTCTACGATTTTCACTCTACGTTTTCATACTTAACAGGTTCATAGCACCTTCTACCAAACATCATAACTTCTTCATTTTAAATCGGAATTAGTCCGATCTTAAGGTTATGGAAAGTTTGTAACTTGAAATACAACATATCCAAAGATCATAACTTTTCAGATTCGTTAACAAATCAAAACAGTGGCTCCAAGGAGCCTGGTCACACCAGTTCTTCGTGTTCTTGACAGCTTTGACATATTTTCTTAAAATCGCTATATCTCCCTCATCCGAGGTCGAAATGCGTTGATTCCAAAGCCCATGGCTCCCTAATTCAATGTTTTATACTACTCCAGAAGCTCATAATTTTACAAGCAACACATCACTACCAGATTTGGTCGCAAGGTCACTGTTCACACAAACTAATCGTTTTCTTGACATGGTTTACTAAAATCTTCGCCACAAATTCGTTTTAAAAGATTTTTACTCCGTTCCAACTGAGTTATGAAGATAACCCAGGGAACTATAATACCACAATAACAAATAAAGCAAACAAACACAGAATCGAAACTACGAGTTCTCTAAAACAGTCTGAATGTTCATGTTTGTCCACAATGTCCATGTTCTTCATTGTTCTTCATCCTTTACGCATGGTTCAGATTTTCTCGTTATATTGTTCCACTTCATCATTATTAGGAAGATTTTTAGAGTCTTAAGAACTTCCATAACATCTTACACACAACTAACAACAATTATAAACAACGAAAATCAAACCCACCAAGCATATAAGCTTCAAAACTATGAAAGCTTGAAATATTGAGAGAGAATGGTTATGGATAATGTTTACCTCTTGATTTTTGCTCTTTGATGCTCAGAGACTTGGTTAGAGCTTGAAGCTTCCTCTTCTTCTTCTTCTTGGCTTCTTCCCGAACAAACTCACTTCTTTCTCTCTTTCTCTCTCTACTTTTTCTTCTTCTTCTTCCTTATTTCTTCTCTTTCTCTCTATATTCTCTCTTATGTCTAATTGCAGCAACAAGGAGTGGGAGAAGAGAAATGGCTGATGATTTTTGGATGAAGAAGAGAGGAACAGATGGAATGTATGGAAAGAATGAATGATTTGGGAGAAGTGGAGGAGTAATTTTAGGAGTAGTGGGTTAGTTGCTCAAGGTTGGCCAACAAATTCAAATGCTTGTCGGCAACTCCCTTCATGCTCTCATTTGATTGGTCTCGTATCCGGTAAATCGTCACGTCGGCACCGGGTCTCATCTCCGGTTGATTGATTTATCTGTATCGGTTCTCGTCTCCGATTGGTCGACTCGTCTGCACCGGGTCTCGTATCCGGTCAATCGTCTCGTCGGCACCGGGTCTCGTCTCTGGTTGATTGATTTGTCTGTATCGGTTCTCGTCTCTGATTGGTCGACTCGTCTGCACCGGGTCTCGTATTCGGTCAATCGTCTCGTCGGTACCGGGTCTCGTCTTTGGTTGATTGATTTGTTTGTATCGGTTCTCATCTCCGATTGGTCGACTCGTCTACACCGGGTCTCGTATCTGGTTAATCGTCTCGTCGGCACCGGGTCTCGTCTCCGGTTGATTGATTCGTCTGTATCTGCACCGGGTCTCGTATCCGGTCGCTCGTCTCGTAATCACCGGGTCTCGTATCCGGATGATCGTCTTGTCTGCGTCGGGTCTCGTATCCGGTCGCTCGTCTCGTAATCACCGGGTCTCGTATCCGGTTGATCGTCTTATCTGCGCCGGGTCTCGTATCCGGTCGCTCTTCTCGTAATCACCGGGTCTCGTATCCAGATAATCGTCTTGTCTGCGCCGGGTCTCGTACCCGGTCGCTCGTCTCGTAATCAACGGGTCTCGTATCTGGTTGATCGTCTTGTCTGCGCCGGGTCTCGTATCCGGTCGCTCGTTTCGTAATCACCGGGTCTCGTATCCGGTTGATCGTCTTGTCTGCGCCGGGTCTCGTATCCAGTCGCTCTTCTCGTAATCCCCGGGTCTCGTATCCGGTTGATCGAGTCGTAAATCACCTCGTTCATGCCGGGTCTTGCCCCGACAATTCGATTCGTCGTGTTCCACGCCCGATTGGTTGAAATCTCGTATTTTATTTTCATATAACAAGTCACATGGATTTTAAAAAATTGATCGATTGCTCTATTATTAACTGTATGATGTATGCTTTTTATTCATGGATAGAGAATGACCCCTGCACAGTCTTTTTGATACTATTTTTCACAGATGTCGTCACCCGACGCCGTGGTATGTTCGGATCTCGGTCCTCCCACAGGGTTGGTTGGCAGGCTTTTTCGCTGGTTGGACAGTTTGTCGCCGGGCGACAGGGTTACTGCAGAGGTCTTCTGGGACATTCTTGGTCCTTGTTATCCTTTCAGGTGTCGGCGGGCTTTGTGGAGGGTATTCTGAGCTATTGGACCCCTGCCCGTCATGTGTTCAGATTAGGGACAGTGGAGCTGACCCCTACTCTCGAGGAGTACGCCCGCTTTACTAGCTTGTCTTTGGATGGTCCTTGTTCCAGGGTCACAATTGGTCCCATGCGCCGTCAGTTCTTGACTTTTACTAATTTGCGGATGACAGTCTTGTTATCGGTGATCACATCAGACCATCTAGTTCCCCTTCATTTCCTGATTGACCGATTCGGCTCACCCGACAGTTTTCATCTATTCTCTGGTGATTTTTCCGTATCTGAGGAGCGCTGGGTGATGAGTAGGTTTTATATCTGCGAATCGGATACCAATGAACATGAATTATTGCTTATTTCCATGGTTTTTAGTTACTTTTCATGTATTTTGTGTGTTTTTGTAGGTTGCACATGTTGGGATTGCATTGGGCGAGAATTGGACGTTTGAGCGGATGAAATTGCTGATGTTACTGACGTTGTAGGATTTTAGAGCAGCGCGGCCGCGCCCAAAATGAACTGGGTAGCAGCGCGGCCGTGCGTGATGTCAGAGTTAGAAAAAAAATTCTGCCAGAGTGGCGCAGCCGCGCGCCTTGCAAGCTTAATTTAGGCGCGGCCGCGCCGGTTCGAGTGAGGGCAAAATCGACTTTTCTGATGTTTTAAATGGTTTTGATTCGAACTTGGATTTGAAACTTTGTAATTAATTAGGGGTTTTATCAGATACTATAAATAGGTGTTTTCTAGTTGGTAATTGGTATCTATCTATTAGAAAACCCTAGTTTGGAGCAAGTGGAGAAGATTTGAAGCAAGTTGATAGCAACGAGAAGCAAGGAAGAGCAGGACAGAGATTGAAGGATTACTTACAGTGTTTCTTCTCTTTTCTCTCTATTCCAAACTTTTGATGTTATTAAACTTGTGGATGATGATTTCTAGTTTATTTATGAACTAAATTTCTTTTAAGGCTATAATGGATCTTAATGCGTAGTTTTGAATAGCATGCTTCTTTGAATATTATGATTAGTTATTTTTGAATTGTGTATTATGGTTTGTGCTGAATTGTTAATTATCTGGCCAATAATTATTGAGATAATCTATATGAATTTGAAAGATGAAGTGTAGATTTAGATCTGACCATAATAGCATGTGATTGTGTCTTCTGCTGTTGATGGAATTCATAATTTGTGATTAGGATAGAGATAAACCTATCACCACATGTAATTAAAATAGGGAACTTGGGCTTTAAATCCTTTTTAATTGTAATTCACATAGAAATATAGTGAGCTAGTTATCTAGGGTGATGAACTTGAGTCTATCAATTGTGGATTTAGGTTAGGTTGTTTATGGAACATTGAAAGATGATCATAAATAGTGATGTGTTCTTGGTTAACAATTCAGAATAACTAGCGTAATCCAAAGGGAAGCATGTTAAGTAAAATAAAGAATTAAGTGAAGTTATAGTCTTAAGTCTTTAAAAAATCTGTTTTCAAACTAGTGTTAGTAATTTAATTTAGAATTAATTAGTTAAATTCAAAACCTCAGAATTCATAAATCACTTATTTATTAAAAATTGATTTGATTTAAATTTGGAATTTGTCATTATAGAATCAATTCTTCTCTGTGGGACGATACTCTACTTTCACTTTATTACTTGTGGACTGCGTATACTTGCTTATTTTTGCTAGTATAGATTTTGGCAAACAAGTTTTTGGCGCCGTTGCCGGGGAACAATTCTGTCTATAATTTCAAGTTTTAGTTTTAATTAAATCAGTTTTAGTTAACATTGTTTTTCTTGTTACTTCCTGTTTCAGGTGATCTTGGTTTGTTTATGCAAACCCGATCAAAGCAGCCGGAACTTGTGCAGAGTGAAGACGATCTTGAAAACAAGTTACGCAAGTTGAGAAAGTTTTGTCGTGAAACCATCGAGAAAGAAAAAATGGCTAACGAAGAACAGAAATCATTGAGGGAATATGCCATGCCTAAGCTTGATGAAATCAGGTCAAGCATCACGAGGCCAGCCATCACGGCTAATTCCTTTGAGATCAAGTCGGGTACGATTCAGATGATTCAGAATGCGGTACAGTTTGGGGGATTAGCTAACGATAATCCTAACGAGCACTTGGTTAGCTTTCTTGAGATTTGTGATACATTCAAATATCCAAATGTATCTGATGATGCGGTGAGACTACGTTTGTTTCCGTTTTCACTAAGGGATAAAGCAAAGAGTTTGTTGCACTCACTTCCACCAGGGTCCATCACAACTTGGGATGACTTGGCCCAGAAATTCCTAGCAAAATTCTTTCCGCCGGCTAAGTCTGCTAAGTTGAGAAACGATATTTCCACTTTTGAGCAAAGTCATGGAGAGACACTGTATGAGGCTTGGGAAAGGTTCATAGAGTTATTGAGAAGATGTCCACATCATGCAGAGACACTGTATGAGACACTGTATGAGGCTTGGGAAAGGTTCATAGAGTTATTGAGACACTGTATGAGGCTTGGGAAAGGTTCATAGTGGTTGCACTTATGGATAAGAATTTTGATGAAGCTTACACCTTGTTAGAAACTATGGCTGCAAATAACTATCAATGGCCGACGTCGAGGATTAATCACCAAAAGGTAGCTGGAGTTTTGGAAGTAGATGCAGTCACTGCACTAACAGCTCAGATGGCAGCCATGTCTAAGAAAATTGAAGCTTTGGCGGAGTCGAAAGTCCAGCAAGCAGCTTATGTGTGTGAACTATGTGCAGGCGCACATCCAACTGAGTATTGTGCCATTAATCCGGAATCGGTATAGTATTTGGGGAGTTATAACATACCACAACAGCCATACCAGAATGCATATAATCCGGGGTGGAAGAATCAACCGGGTTTCTCATGGAGCAATAACACTCAAGTTCAAAATCCCGCTCCAAGATCACAGAACCCCCGGGTTTTCAGAACCAAGCTCCACAACAGGCCGAGAAAAAACCCAATTTAGAAGAATCTTTGGCAAGATTTATCACAGCATCAGAGAAAAGAATGAATGAGCAAGATAAGCTGTTAAATCAGGTAGACTTGAATGTGAAGAGCCAAGCGGTGTCAATTCAGAATCTGGAAAATCAGCTCGAACAGTTAGCTCAAGCCTTGAACAATCGACCACAAGGAGTACTTCCAAGTGATACAGAAGTCAACCCCAAAAGAGATGGTAAGGAACAATGTCAAGCTGTAACACTTCGAAGTGGGAAGCAACTCCAGCAGAGCAGCGCGGTCGCGCCTGAAATACAAGGGGAGGCAGCGCGGCCGCGCCCATCCCCAGTCCCAGATCCTGCAGAGAAATTGGTAGGAAAAGACAAGGAAACGGAGAATAAGGAGAAAGACAAGGAGAAAGCAAAGCAAGCAGAAGTATACCCTCTTGTGCCATATCCTTAGAGATTTCACAAGCAGAAATTAGATAAACAATTCTCCAAATTCCGTGAAGTCTTTAAGAAGCTGCAAATCAATATACCATTTGCCGAGGCCTTAGAGCAGATGCCGAGCTACGCCAAGTTTATGAAAGGAATTTTATCGAGGAAGAAAAAGCTGGAGGATTATGAAACAGTAGCATTGACTGAGGAGTGTAGTGCTATATTGCAGAAGAAGTTGCCACCAAAGTTAAAGGATTCGGGTAGTTTCACTATCCCTTGCACCATTGGCAGCTTATCAATCAGCAGATGTTTGTGTGATTTGGGTGCGAGCATCAACCTTATGCCATTATCGATATATGTCCAATTGGGTCTACTTGCACCGAAACCGACCAACATCTCTCTTCAGCTTGCTGATCGGTCAGTTACATATCCTAGAGGTATCGTGGAAGACATCTTGGTAAAAGTGGATAAATTCATATTCCCAGCCAATTTCATTATTTTGGACTATGAGGAGGACAAAGACATTCCTATCATACTTGGGAGACCTTTCTTGGCAACGGGAAGAACACTTATAGATGTGCAAAAAGGAGAATTGACTATGAGGGTGCAAGACCAGGAAGTGACATTCAGTGTGTTCAAAGCCATGAAATTTCCTACGGATGAGGAAGAGTGTTTCCGGTTGGATGTGGTAGAAAAAGTGGTGGAAGACGAGTTTTTGAGGAAATTGACTGAGGATCCGTTGGAACTTGTTTTATTAGGGGAGGCTGACATGGATGACCTAGAGATGATGGAGTTTCTGCACATTTTAGATACAGTGCCGAGAGTACGCAAATTTCAGATCCCCTATGAACCTTTGGAGCTTACCGACAAATCCTTAGAACGCTTGAAGCCATCTCTTGAAATACCTCATACTCTTGAACTTAAACCTTTACCGAGCCATCTGAGGTATGCTTATTTGGGTGAATCATCTACTTTGCCTGTTATTATTGCATCTGTACTTAACGAATTGCAGGAAAGTAAGTTGATTCGAGTTCTCCGGGAATATAATTCAGCCATTGGTTGGACTATCGCAGACATAAAAGGAATTAGCCCATCATTCTGTATGCATAAGATCATTTTGGAAGACGATGCCAAACCAACGATAGAAAAAAAAGGAGGTTGAACCCGATCATGAAAGAGGTGGTGAAAAAGGAAATTTTGAAGTGGCTTGATACAGGTATCATTTACCCCATCTCTGATAGCAGTTGGGTGAGTCCAGTACAGTGCGTGCCTAAAAAGGGTGGTATGACGGTTGTCGAAAACGAGAATAATGAGTTGATACCGACAAGGACAGTGACTGGATGGAGGGTTTGTATGGACTACAGGAAATTAAACAAGGCAACCCGCAAGGATCACTTTCCTCTACCCTTCATTGATCAGATGTTAGATAGACTGGCTGGACACGAGTTTTATTGCTTATTGGATGGCTACTCAGGTTATAATCAGATAGTGATTGCCCCCGAATATCAGGAAAAGACCACCTTCACATGTCCTTATGGCACTTTCGCTTTTCGAAGGATGTCTTTTGGCTTATACAATGCACCAGCGACGTTCCAAAGATTCATGATGGCTATTTTCTCAGATATGGTTGAACGCAACATGGAGGTATTCATGGACGATTTTTCAGTGTTTGGTGACACATTCGATAGTTGCTTGGAAAATCTGGTCCTGGTTTTGAAAAGATGCGTGGAGACTAATTTAGTGCTAAACTGGGAAAAATGCCACTTTATGGTGCAAGAGGGGATAATTCTTGGGCACAAGGTGTCATCAAACGGGTTAGAGGTAGATCAAACCAAGCTGGAGACAATAGAAAATCTACCTCCACCAACTACAGTCAAGGGAATACGGAGTTTCTTGGGACATGCTGGATTTTATAGAAGATTCATAAAGGACTTTTCTAAAATCTCTAAGCCTTTATGTAGCTTATTGGAGAAGGATGTTCCCTTTAAATTTGATGATGAGTGTCTTGCAGCTTTTGAATTGTTGAAAAGGAAATTGACTACAGCGCCAGTAATTGTAGCACCGGATTGGTCAAGGCCGTTTGAATTGATGTGTGATGCTAGTGACTATGCTATTGGGGCTGTTTTGGGTCAACGAAAGGAAAAGATTTTTCACGCCATTTATTATGCTAGCAAAACACTATCTGATGCCCAACTCAACTATACGACTACCGAGAAGGAGTTGCTTGCGGTTGTGTATGCCTTTGACAAATTTCGGTCGTACTTAATTGGAACCAAAGTAGTGGTGTTCACTGACCATTCTGCTATAAGATATCTGATTTCGAAGAAGGATGCAAAGCCAAGGCTGATTCGATGGATACTTCTACTCCAAGAGTTCGACTTGGAAATCCAGGATAGGAAGGGAACGGAAAATCAAGTGGCAGATCATCTCTCGAGATTAAAAAACAATGACCACGTCAAGGCTGACAACACGGTGATAATAAGTTCTTTCCGGATGAACAATTGTTTTTGATCCATTCAGAAGTCCCATGGTATGCCGATTTTGTCAATTATTTGGTGAGCAACATACTTCCTCCTGATTTGACCAGTCAACAAAAGAAAAAGTTTCTGCATGATGTAAAAAGGTACATATGGGATGAGCCGTTCCTATTCAAACATTGTGCCGATCAGATGATTAGACGGTGTGTGCCACACAGTGAAGTAGAGAGTATTTTACATCATTGCCATGATTCACTATATGGAGGTCATTACGGAGGCGAGAAGACAGCGGCCAAGGTGTTACAAGCAGGATTTTTCTGGCCAACGTTGTTTAAGGATGCCCACCACTTCGTGCAAAGATGTGAAAGATGTCAAAGGGTGGGAAATATTTCCAAGCGTCATGAGATGCCCTTGAATGCCATATTAGAAGTTAAAATCTTTGATGTTTGGGGAATAGATTTTATGGGACCATTCCCATCTTCCTTTAACAACCTCTACATCCTTTTGGCGGTCGATTATGTCTCTAAATGGGTGGAAGCAAGTGCGCTGCCGACTAATGATGCCAAAGTGGTTCTTAAATTTCTGCAGAAAAACATTTTCACACGTTTTGGCACCCCAAGAGCAATTATCAGTGATGAAGGGAGTCACTTTTGTAACAGGTCATTCACGGCTCTCCTATCTAAGTATAGGGTACACCACCGTGTTGCTACAGCGTACCATCCCCAAACCAGTGGCGAAGCCGAAGTGTCAAACAGAGAAGTGAAGAGAATTCTGGAGAAAATTGTCAATCCGAATAGAAAAGATTGGTCAGCAAAATTGGATGATGCGCTTTGGGCTTATCAAACAATTTATAAGACGCCCATTGGCATGTCTCCGTACCAATTAGTCTATGAAAAGGCATGTCACCTACCGGTTGAGCTTGAACATAGAGCATATTGGGCCATCAAAAGGTTGAATTTTGATCTCGCGGCTGCTGGGGAAAAAAGGCTACTTCAGCTGAATAAGCTCTACGAATTCCGGTTGCAAGCATACGAGAATTCGAAGATATACAAGGAAAAAGTCAAGAAGTGGTATGATCGAAAAATCATCGATAGGACTTTTGAGCCGGGACAAGCAGTGCTTCTTTTCAATTCTAGGCTGAAGTTATTTCCAGGGAAGCTCAAGTCGAGGTGGTCGGGTCCTTTCATTGTTAAACAAGTATTCCCTTATGGCGTCGTTGAAGTTTTTGCAAGCAATCCGGAAGAGTCGTTTAAAGTAAATGGCCAAAGATTGAAGCATTATTGGGGTGGTGGTGTTGATCGCCAGAAAACCTCAATCATTCTTGCCGATTAAAGATGAAACAGGAAGTAGTCAGGCTAAAAGACTTTAAATCAAGCGCTACTTGGGAGGCAACCCAATTTCTAATTATTTTTAGTTATCATTTTGTGATTTTTTAGGACTTAGATTTAGTTTTTATCTTGTAGTAATTCGATACTTTGTGTCTAGTTTTTTTGTTGTTTATAGGTCATACACCAAGGAGGTTACATGAAGAAATCATCAAAAGGGCTTAATCGTTCAAATTCCAGATTTTAGCACAGCGCGGCCGCGCCCCAATTGTGAAGAAAACCAGCGCGGCCGCGCCTGACTTCAGAAACTCAAAATGGTCCAGCTGGTACACCAGCGCGGCCGCGCCCAAATTGTGAAGGAAAGCAGCGCGGCCGCGCCGCATCTCAGAAGTTGAAAAAAAAAATTGCTGGCACACTAGAGCGGTCGTGCCCCATGCAGATCAAATCCAAGCGCGGCCGCGCCGCGATCGGATCCCAGTTTTTAAAAACCAAGATCGACCCGACCCACGACTGCTTTTTATTTCCTTTTCCCGCTTGGACTCTATTTCTCCAAACCTATTCCATCTAAAAAAATCGTCTCTACAATATCAAATCGGATTCCTTACCAAAACCCAATCTCTACACAATCATTCTATAAGTCAAACTCTACAATATCAAACCCTAGTTCGTATTTTCATTCATCTCTATTCTCTCTCTAATACATCCATACATAGCCGACACTCTCCATGCACACCCCAAATCCGATTTCTTCAACAATCACAGAGTGCATCAAGGAGATTGTTAGTATAACACAGTGGGTTAGCAAGGAATTACAGTGGGTTTATTGAAGTAAGTATATTGCAATTAGGGTTTTACATTATACTAAGCTTCTTGTCAGATTTTACACAGGGGATTGCATTATATTGGTTTTGTTGCTTGCAATTGAGTTGTGCATGCAAGTATTTTGGATTGTTATTGTTTGAAAAATCCTAGTGTAGTTTCTTTCAAGTTTGGGGGAGATTTTGCTTTATTGTGAATTGGGGATTGAATTGATATGGCTTCCAAACGGCCACGAGGGGAATCGTCCAGTTCACATGCACACGCTGAGGATGTAGATTTTGATAGGAGTCGGTTTGTTTCGGCTGAGGCGGAGGACTTCTATCACCGGGTTTTGTTGGGCAAGACCTTGGTATTGGAGCATGGGCTAAAGCCCGATCCTGGTTTGGATGGAGAGATGATGCGTATGATCAGGGCTAAAGGCTGGTTATTGTTTGTGGAGCCACCATTATCAGCACCTATTTCTGTGGTTCAAGAATTTTACGCCAACGCCAAGATTACAAAGGATGGGACTGCGTTTGTGAGGGGCTGTCAGGTGCCTTATGATAGCCGAACTATTAATGATATCTACCACTTGCCTACCATTCCCATTTCTGACCCTCAGAGTTTCCATTCTACAAACTAGGAACCCAAGCTGGAAAGAATCAAAAATGCTTTGTGTAAGCCTGGTACCGAGTGGACTATGAAGCAGGGGACCGACCAGAAGCTGCACTTTGCGCACACAGCCTTGAGTTGCTACGGTAAAGCCTGGTACAGCTTCATTTGTGCCAATCTCATGCCCACCAGGCACCAGAACGACGTGACCAAGGACCGAGCAATTCTGCTATATGGGATAGTGATGGGAAAGTCTGTCAATGTTGGTTATGTGATTCACCAGTCTATTCGTTGTTACCTTCAAGGAGGTACTTCAGGGGGTATCCCGCATGCTTCGGTGATTACCCGCTTATGTGCAGCTGCGGGAGTAGAGTGGGCCGACAGTGAGCCAGTGCAGCTCCCGATGAATACCATTGATCACGCGACGATAGCAAAGTATAAGATGTGGGAAAAAGCCCCGTCGCATGCTCGTGGAGCTGGATTCTTGTTAGGGGACTATTCTGAGAGTGAGGAGGCGTCTGATCAGCCGGTGCCTGAGCCTGAACAATCGGTTAATATCTCGCAGGCTCGATTGGATCGTATGCAGAGGAGGATAACTCGGCGGATGGATGCCATACACTCGAGCATGACGGAGCTTCGTTCCTTCTCCACTTAGCTTTCAGATAGCTTCTCACAGGCATTTTCTCAGTTGGGTGTTCAAGTCCAATTCCCGACTTTTGGTGCAACCTCAGTTTACCCACCTCCGGACACACCTTCCGATGGGGAGGAGGCAGATGATGCTACTTCGGATTAGGGGAGTTTTCTTTCCTTTTCCTTTTCTTTTATTATTTTATCCAATGAGGGCATTGTCTGTTTTAAGTTTGGGGGAGCTCTTTTAGGTTTTTTTAAGAATGTTTATTGGTTTTGTGCATCATATCTGTTAGTATTTACTTGATTTTGGCCGGATTTGTTGTATTTGCTTTAATTGGAGTAAAAATGGATTATGCTTGTCGTAGAGTTGGTTATGTGGCTTTATTGTGAACTTTGGTCAGTTAACTTGATTAATGAGCACACAGGCACAACTTGGGTGATGATAGGTATATATATATTGCTTGATTGGTTGAGATTATTAGTTCCTTGTGACTGGATTTGCTGTTTCAAGCTGTTTATTGATATCTCTGAGGCATACAGTTAACATTCATACTGGTTATTGGTTGGATTCGTATGCATTCTAGTTTTTAGTGCATTCATGGCATTGTGTTGCATCGTGTTAGTTATTGCATTACATTGTGTTGCTTGGGGACAAGCAATAGTTTAAGTTTGGAGGAATTTGATGAGTAGGTTTTATATCTGTGAATCGGATACCAATGAACATGAATTATTGCTTATTTCCATGGTTTTCAGTTACTTTTCATGTATTTTGTGTGTTTTTGTAGGTTGCACATGTTGGGATTGCATTGGGCGAGAATTGGACGTTTGAGCGGATGAAATTGCTGATTTTGCTGATGTTGCAGGATTTTAGAGCAGCGTAGTCGCGCCCAAAATGAACTGGGTAGCAGCGCAGCTGCGCGTGATGTCAGAGTTAGAAAAAAATTTCTGCCAGAGTGGCGCGGCCGCGCGCCTTGCAAGCTTAATTCAGGCGCGGCCGCGCCGGTTCGAGTGAGGGCAAAATTGACTTTTCTGATGTTTTAAATGGTTTTGATTTGAACTTGGATTTGAAACTTAGTAATTAAATAGGGGTTTTATCAGATACTATAAATAGGTGTTTTCTAGTTGGTAATTGGTATCTATCTATTAGAAAACCCTAGTTTGGAGCAAGTGGAGAAGATTTGAAGCAAGTTGATAGCAACGAGAAGCAAGGAAGAGCAGGACGGAGATTGAAGGATTACTTACAGTGTTTCTTCTCTTTTCTCTCTATTCCAAACTTTTGATGTTATTAAACTTATGGATGATGATTTCTAGTTTATTTATGAACTAAATTTCTTTTAAGGCTATAATGGATCTTAATGCGTAGTTTTGAATAGCATGCTTCTTTGAATATTATGATTAGTTATTTTTGGATTGTCTATTATGGTTTGTGCTGAATTGTTAATTATCTGGCCAATAATTATTGAGATAATCTATATGAATTTGAAAGATGAAGTGTAGATTTAGATCTGACCATAATAGCATGTGATTGTGTCTTCTGCTGTTGATGGAATTCATAATTTGTGATTAGGATAGAGATAAACCTATCACCGCATGCAATCAAAATAGGGAACTTGGGCTTTAAATCCTTTTTAATTGTGATTCACATAGAAATATAGTGAGTTAGTTATCTAGGGTGATGAACTTGAGTCTATCAATTGTGGATTTAGGTTAGGTTGTTTATGGAACATTGAAAGATGATCATAAATAGTGATGTGTTCTTGGTTAACAATTCAGAATAACTAGCGTAATCCAAAGGGAAGCATGTTAAGTAAAATAAAGAATTAAGTGAAGTTATAGTCTTAAGTCTTTAAAAAATCTGTTTTCAAACTAGTGTTAGTAATTTAATTTAGAATTAATTAGTTAAATTCAAAACCTCAGAATTCATAAATCACTTGTTTATTAAAAATTGATTTGATTTAAATTTGGAATTTGTCATTATAGAATCAATTCTTCTCTGTGGGACGATACTCTACTTTCACTTTATTACTTGTGGACTGCGTATACTTGCGTATTTTTGCTAGTATAGATTTTGGCAAACACTGGGCGCCTTGAGAGTAGATGTTTTGATGGCTTGTGTTATCTCAGTTTTGTATCTGCCAGCCGGATCCGATCTGTTGGATATGCGAGTTATTGCGGCCACTAGAGCCCTTCAAGAGGATCACACCATTATTCCCATGATACTAACAGACACCTACATGTCAGCTTCATATTGAGTCTTTCCGAGGCAGAGTATTTAGAGAGAGCTCCATTTTGTTATATGTATGGTTTATGAGCCATCTCAGCCCCATCGGTCATTTCCGTCGCCATGGGTTTTGCTTCAGCCACGACATAGCCATGCAATTCTCGTTCCGTCCCGTGAGCTGTACTGATGCGGCTTCTTGGACAGGATTTTTGTCGGCTATTGAGGAGCCTTTTCATCTCTTGATCTATTCGGGTTATTGCTCCTTCATGAGCTTTTTGACTCATGTGCCCACCGTGGATTTCATCCCTATTTCTGGCTTGAGGGGCGTGACGACTTATCATCCCTTAGCAGTTATGGGGCAGTTTGATCAGATGCAGGATTTTCACCCTTTCACGGGCGCAGCCGACTATCGATTCCTCATATCACCCCAGACAGAGAGAGATCTACTGCGGGTATACGATCTTTGGTCTAGCAGGATCTTTGCCGAGTATAGTGAGAGCTGCCCCATTCAGACATCTGCTTATGAGCAATGGTTGCACAGAGACTCCGATATGGTCGGTTTGAGTTAGACTGGAGTATTTGATGACTCTCGAGTGATTTTCACAGATGATACCACCCCAGAAGTATTTATCCCTCCTGAGTCTACAGAGATGATATCCAAATGTGAGTTTGAAGGCTTCTCTGCTCCCGCCCAGACTCCTCATTCCATCTCATCTGATTCTGCCCCTAGTCGGGTTACTGAGGATAGTTGGAGTTGACTGGCCTTGATTACTGCTGAGGCTGAGAGAGATGCTGCTCTTGCTGAGAGAGATGCCGCTATTCTGGCCAGAGATGCTGCCCTCACTGACAGAGACGCCTTGGTATTACAAACTAGGGCAATTATAGATGCTCACTCTGAGACTGTCAGCCGAGCCACTACTTTATTGGATCGCATCGACATGATGGGGCAACAGATTGCAGGGGATGTCGATGCTTCAGATCTATCCACCACTTTATCCATCCTGCTTCAGCTAGTTTCAGATTTGTAGATTATTTTATTTCCTACATAGACTATGTCAGTTTCATCGGTTATCGAAAGAGAAATCTTGTAACAAAATGATTTATATATATATATATATAGACAAGCATTTAAATTTAGTCATTTTCCCTCTTTTGTCGTATCGTTGCCTTTTATTGGATCCTCATTTTATCCAGCTAACCACGATTTTGATATTTCGCCTTCTTTCTCTTCTCAAGTCTTGACGGAGATTTGACAGATATTGCCGCACACCCTGTTGATTTCATCAGACTGAGTCTTAGATTTTGCCTAACTGTTTGGTTGGGCTAGGGTTATGTTACTTGAGATGAAACTGATTAGGGGGCTGGTTTCGGGAAGGCTTCGGGGGTATAGGAAGGTTATTCTGGCTGTTGGGAATCGATTTGGGTTAGAGAAAGTATTATTTTTAAAGAATTGGACCGTGCCCTGATGGCTGCCTACGTATTCCCACAAGTCGGGAAATCAGATCCTACGTAGTTCGTTCTTCACATGAAGAGGAGAAAATGATGATGATGATTCTCTCTCTTTTTTTTCTATTTTTTTTGGCGTAGAACCGCTTCACCGAGTCAGAATTTATGGGCTGTGGAAACACCTCACCGTCCATCTCTTGCAATATGAGGGCTCCTCCGGACAGCACTTTCTTAATCACAAAAGGTCCCTCCCAGTTCGGGGCAAACTTCCCTTTGGCTTCGTCTTGACAAGGCATGACTCTCTTTAGCACTAGGTCATTTTCCTTGAACTTCCGAGGTCTTATCTTTTTGTCGTACGATCGAGAGATTCTTTGCTGATATAATTGACCGTGCAAAACAGCAGCCACCCTCCTTTCGTCAATTAGGGCCAATTGGTCGTACCGATTTTGCATCCAATCCTCCTCGCTTATCTGAGCATCAATCAAGATCCTGAGGGACGCCATCTCAACCTCAACTGGCAGAACAGCCTCCATTCCGTATACCAAAGCATAAGGGGTTGCCCCGGTAGAAGTACGCACCGACGTTCTGTATGCCAGTAGGGTAAGAGGTAGCAGATCCGGCCATCCCCGATGATTGGCAGACATTCTCGCCATTATCTTCTTGATATTCTTATTTGCAGCCTCCACTGCCCCATTCATCTTAGGACGGTAAACACTACACCAAAAAAGGCATATAGTGACAGACAAATCCTTCACAAGACATAATATATCACTCACAAGAGATTTATTGCGAAGAAATATTTCCTTCACACGATTGCTCGCATACGACCTCGTCGCAATTGGGTATCCTTCGCTAAGTAGTAACTAAATATTTTTTGTGAAGGATATATTGCGAATAACTTTTTATTCACAAATTATATTTGGTAATGGAATATTGTTATATAGTGAAAAGTGGTTTCCTTCACAAAGAATATTTTACGAAAAACTATTTGAAATTAGTGAATAACTTTATTCCCTCACAAATAATATATTGTAAAGAACAAATTTATTTAACGAGAGAAAATTTTCCTTCACTAATTATACATTTGTAAATAAAAAATTAATTGATAAATAATCAAAATGCATTACAAATTATAATTAATTTTCAAATCAGTGATTTCATATTTTTATTATTATTATTATTATTAATTGATATAATAAATATTAAATTTAATATTTCAAGTTAATATAAATGACATACTTGTTTCAAATTAATTGATAAACTAACGCGTAAAGAGCCAATAAAAGCAATACTCCACATATAAATAAATAATACTCAAGTCACGAGAACTACAGAATTTTTTTTGTATCTTGGTCTCCCAAGGACCATAGTACCTACAATATTTATTAACTAACATAAAAAAAAAAACTGAAAGAATAACAACGAACTAGAAGGAATAAAATGTGTCATGTTAGGTCCACTTCATCATCATTTTCTTCAAGGAAATCAAGGTTGGGCCTGTAAACTTCATGCTGCAAGAGAAACACCAAAATTCAATTTTAATGAGATGAGGAATAAAAAAATGATGATTTTGCACCAATTTTAAGTTTTGGAAAGTCAAAGCACATGAAAGCAGTGAGAGCTTGGCCCATAATCTTTTCAAAACAAGACACCGAGAGAGTATTAGTCCTTTGTCAAGTATTCAAACTGAAGAACTATCTTGTATAAGATTTCTCAATTCTTGCTCTTAAATTAGATTAACATGTGATTGGTAGTACACAGATCCACAGATATGTATCATGCTCACCAAGATCTCTTGTAGTATCTAATTGCAATGCAACAGAAAAAAATATTATAATATTATAAGCTGGATTAGATTACCTGAGATTTAGGCATTAAGCTCCCAAGAGTTCTAAAAGTTCCAGACCTTGGTCTCTTTTCGATTATGATCCATGGCCTGCAGAAAATAAATGAGAAATATCGATGATAACCAGGCATTGAACAACCAAAAAATGACATCTTGCCAAGAAACAATAACATGTAAGTTCTAAATACTTGCAGTGAACAAGTAACTGATTATTTTCTTATAAACTGACATAGAGAATTTGCTAGTTATGGTATCTGACATACTACATATATTATTTATACATTTCTCTCTAAATTTACAATTATATTTGTTTGTAGTATTCAAACTAATCAATAATTGAATGAACTAACTCAAGAGGCATATTTTATAACATATGTTCTTAAAGCAGCAACTGATAAAGTCCAGGGACATTATAAGAAGAAAGGTAGGAGAAGAAATGCATTAATAACTATGAACATCATAAGGAAAATAAAACATTATAGCAACACTAACCAAAAAAGATTATTTTATCGGCCACATTGTAATATTGCTACATCAAATACTTATCTAAGTAGTGTATGTATGGTTGTGTGCATGTGGAAGAAGTACAAGACAATAAGACCAGAAAGAGAGATAAAGACCACAACAATAAAGACTTTCCACATGAGTCGAGGTTCTCGGCATATTTATAGGATTATATATATCTACTAACCAGTCTTAGCCCAGTTGCATTGTACATTGAAATTAAGACTAACAATGAACCATGAAACTATGAAAATCATCATTACTGTTTGTTTGCGACTCTGTCGCTATAAGCACCATAATATTAAAGAATTTGCCGTTGCTGAAGCATATTCCATTTCGGATGCTAAGTTTGCATGACTATAAGTGAAAAAGAAATTATTCTCAACCGACATTCAAAACATGAACTCGCACAAAGTTCCGGGTGTACATGGTTATAATCCAATGCATAAATTAGCAAAAAATACACATATAAACTTATGTTCCATGATAATGAATTGAGAAAGAAACTAACAGATTTAGGAAGCATTCAAGTGTTGAAGCACAATGGTATGGCGTACCTTCCTGTCGAGGATATGATAATGTGGTCAGGATTGACTAAAAACTCATATATTTGTTTAAGTTTTGCTTTGGAATCCACCACACTGGCTCCTCTTGTATATGATTCTTCTGACAAACTTGGGAAAACATACGCTTGAGCTGAAATAGAAGTTTGTTTGTGAATGAATTCCATGATTGATGTTGGGGATAAATCTTTCTCCAAATTGTCAATATATCATTACGTAATGGTGAGTGCCAGTTTCTTCGATGCTATTCATACAGACTCCTCCTATATCTTGATCTTGGTCACCATGTTTAACACATTTATCAGATCTCCCTCAATTAAAAAAAAGAACTTTTAATATAGAAAAGAGTAACTCTAACAAATAGCCAGATAGCTCTTATTACTTCATTCCCTTGTAGGAAATCTCGGCCACTATATTTCTGCAATCATAGTTACACTTGCATCTTTCCTTGTGCATTTGATTTACCATACATTCTCGCACTATAGTACAACATTCACTAGTACCAATTTATGGTCATTACTACGATATTATATAACATGTTTACTTTCTTGTACTTAATGCATATTCTTATCTTAATTACACCCGAAAACTAACTGCTTAATACTTCACATAATTTTACATTTAAAATACCATAAATGAACAATGATCCCATTTTAAGAGATATCCAAACCTGCATGTGCTCTTTTCATGTCAAGGAAGAATAAACCCAAAAACATTTAAGATAATTTAACCAAACAACAAAAAATAAAAAATTGAGACTGCATTTCCTACATACTACTGCAGTTTCATTCTATATTATACATGTACTTCAGAAATAAAAAATATACTTTTTATTTTAAAATGGACAAAAAAAGAAAATGTATCTCTCTAATTTTGAAATGAAAGGTGTAGTTCAAAGATCAAATTGCATAAACTAATATGCAATTGGGAATTAAAATCATTACACACCAGATAATATTAACCTTTTGAGTTAGGAATCAACAAAACGCGGTTTGGTTGAGTCAGAATATGGAATTCCTGAAACTCAATCTATTATTTGAAAGTTTTTATGGTAGCTATTTCTAAAACAGCCAGAATGGGCAAAACTGAACATAAACAAATAGTAATGTTATAATAAAAAAACATTCTCTTTGACCCTTATATACAAATATAAATAGGAGTCCTGGTCTAAACCAAAAGCCATACTATCCCACTCTTATAAAATTAACTACTACTTTCCTTGAGTAGAGTTGTTTCAATTATACACAAATGTCAATGCGAGAACATTAGTGAGCTTGGCTACTGCTGCAACCATGCTCTCCCATTTAGCCATGGCCACAGCACCATTGGCACTAACATAAATCTCCATATAAAAATGCCATTATACGTCTAAGACTTTAAAATAGATTAAACAGTGAAACAATCTAGTTATCCTAATGTAAGTTCAGTAGTATACATTCCGAATAAAATTATGCTTTCTAGCATCCCATAAATCTAATACAAAATTACACACACACACACACACACACACACACATATATATATATATATATATATATATATTCAAGAATACATCCAGAATTCATCTACACAATTCAACTCAAGCTGCAACAAAATTCCCATAAACAGAGCAGTTTAGTATAAAACAACACACAAATACCAAATAGAACAACACCTAAACATGGCACTATCAGCATAAGTATCAGCTCAAAAGCCCTAAGAAAATCGATTCACTTACAAGTCACGAAACTAAATAGATTTCACAACTTCACAGCTTTTTACATGTACACCATACTTTAATTCAGATGCCAATTAATGCATAACAAAAGATTAAATTCCAGTTTATTAAAATATGAAATACCTAATTACAGAGAAAACACAAACAAATACATACATACATACATGTCTGTATATATAAATTATTTCAGCAAGTAATGGAATATGGAGGAATAAAGTTGTTGAAAAAAAATACCTCCGAACAAATTGACGAGTCTTTGGGTCTTTGCAGTTAAGGCATCTGCAATTAGGATAGAAAGAGCAGATTTTTTGATGGGAAGATGAAGTTGGGGGGAAATTTTTGGGATTAATGATAATCCCTTTAGTCGTATGATGCATTCTTCACCCAAACAATTATTGATCTCGCTAATTGCGGCAAAATTTGGTGCTAAGTTTTTTATTCCTCTTGCGTAAGCTATGGCTAAGGAACAGAGGAACCCAAATCGGTAGAGAAGAAACCTAGCTAGCCCATCTATCTAATTGAAACGTCGAATTTTGGCCAAGGAAGAGAGGTGAACCCCCAATTGATCTCTGCTTCCCAAACTACGCACGCACACACTAGAGTACTTTGTTTTGCACGCACACAACTGAGGAATACTGATCTGTTCCAAAAACAAAGTTTGATAACATTAAGAAAACATAACTCTTTTAGAAGTAATATTATATGTAAATTATTATTTCAATAACTTAAAAATAAATCTAAATTAATTTTAGGATATCGTAAATTAATTATAACAAATTAAAATATATCACTTTTTTAAAATAAATTTTTTTAAACATTTGTAATCTAATCCACAAGCCAAAATAATTATAATTTTGCTTATTATCAATTTACAATATTTTAAATTTTAAATTATTGTAACTTAATATTTTAATTAATACAAATAATATTGTAAATTACTTAAAAATTATTATTAAGAATAGTTTTTTATTAAAATATTAATTACATTACAATTTGAATTGTAATGTATTATAAATTAAATAGCACCACTATCTTCTTCTCTTTTTTTTTCTTTTTTTATCACAATGAATGTATGAAATTTTAAACTTTAACGTAGTGTAAAGTTATTTACTTTATAGTTTATTAATAGAAATAATCAATATTGTAAGTTACTTAAAAGGTGTTATTAAAAGTAAATTTACTACCGTAAAAAAGTTAACGTATTTATATTACAATGTATATTCACCACAATCAATTCTAAAAAAATTATTTAGAACAAAACAGTGACCAATTTTACCTCTCACAGAAAATCATTGAACAATAATATATAGTGAGTAATAATTCCTTCATTAATAGTTTTTTTTCCTCGCAATTTTTCATCATAAATTGGCGCTAAAGATCCTTCTATCACCTCTATTTTGCGAGGAAAAAAATATAAATTGTGAAGGATGTTTCTATCGCTAATAACTATATTGTCACTATATTTTTTTCCTTCACTGTTCCTTCGCTAGAAAACTCTTCATGTGAAGGAATGAATTCCTTCACAAAATATCCTTCACTACATCCCTAATTTCTTGTAGTGAAATGACAGAATTAAGGTGTTTCTGCTTGACAGGCTTGAAACCCTCCTTGATGGGCAACCGGTGTACCACAATGTCGGTGGACAATCCGATCATGTCCTCATGAGACCAGGCAAAAATATCCTCATATTGGCTTAGCAACTCGGTTATTTCTGTTTTCTGGATAGGGGTCAGGTCTGTCCCTATCTTGAGCTCTTTGGGTTTGCCAGGGGTTCCGATACTTATGGTGATGGTTTGGTCTAAGTTGGGTTTGGGTTTGTCTTCGACCCATCCTTTGATCTCGTCAGGCGTGTCTTCATTATCTATCTCATCCTGCTCAATGCCCATTAAATTGAATTCCAGCTCAATATCAAAATCGTAGTCATCTTTCGTATTTGAAAAATCGTTTGTTAGGCAAGCAATACTCAAATCGGTACACCTGACATGAAACAAAAATATTTGTCATATATATAAGTCATTTTCCCACAATGATCATCTTTAAAATAACATGACAAAATAACATAACCATGCAAAATTCAAAATAAGGAACAAAACTGGTATCTATTCATCCCCCACCATCCGGGGTATACCACCCTGACGCCATATTTTACCCTCGTTTGGATATTACTGGCTCCATCGTCCAGTTGTTGGTGGTCAGATCGGCCGGAATGCGACAAATGAAGGGCGGCTTCGCATCGGAAACTTCCTCGATGACTACAGCCACATCACATTGGTCCTTGTTCATAACCTCTTCAAAAATAGTCAGCCCCGCCCAATTGATGACGGGCACACTCTATTGGGTTCCTGATGGCGTGGCAACATCCTTCCCCTTTCCACTGCTTACTGACCGTCCAGGGATATAACACTTGGCTTCAAATTGTCGCACGACCTCCTGTAGGAAACTCTCCTTTTTGGCCGACTTATCATTCATGGGGGTCAATTTTCCACCTCCTATCTCAGACACAGGCTTGCCAATCATCTCATCAATTCTCTTTATATAATTCAGCCTTGGTGGTCCTCCGGCTTCACTGGCTTCCACCACATTGACCCCTTCCCCATCATGTTTAGGCAGGGGATTGACTTTAACATTTGGTAACTCTGGCTGTTCCACCATGATCTCCCCGCTATCGATCATGTTCTGAATCTTGTGCTACAGCGCCCAGCATTCCTGAGTATCATGACCAGGAGAACCCAAATGGTACACACACTTCTTACTCAGGTCAAATCCTGTCCCTTTCGGGTCAATTGGGGGTGCCAAATCGACTATCTTTCTCTGTAATATTAATACTGCCAAAATCTGTTCAAGAGGATCCCCAAGCGGGGTGAATACCCGATCTCTTGTGGTCTTAAATCTTCTTCGTCCGTCCGTCCTTTGATTATCGAAATTAGGTTATCGGGGTGGCACAATCCTCTGTATCTGCACTGGAGGGCTATTCTCCACCTTCCTAGATGATCCCTGCAGAATGAGGGAAACATCTTCCTCCTTTCTCCTTTGTGTCCTGTGGGAAGCACTGCCATAGTTTCCACTCTGGATTTGCTCCGCAACTGCTTCTAGAGCTGTGAAGTCCCGGATCTTGCCAGACTTTAACCCCATGTCAACCATTTCTCCATGCTTTATCATTTCGGCAAAAGGTCTTCCAATCACCGTTATCACTCGCTCATAATAAGGCGCCTCCTGAATATCCACAAAGGTCATTACCATTGGTTGCTTCTTGATCTTTGTCATCTGATATCTGTCAGGGGCCATTTGTGCTTAGAAGCTGTATTGTGTCAAGAAAGTATGGGCCAACTCCTCCTAGTTGTGGATCCGAGCATTGTCAAGGCGGGCATATCAAGCTCTTGCTTCCCCCGTTAGGCTCTTTTGGAATAACTGCATCCTCAGTCCTTCGTCCTCTGCATAAGACCCAAGTTCCCCAATGTATATCTTCAGGTGTGTATAGTGGTCTCCCTTCCCATTATATTTTTCAAATTTAGGGATCTTGAACTTCTCCGGATACTTGGTTCCTGAAAAGACACACAGATCTGAATAATTCACCCTGCCTAGGGAACCTATGCCTTTCAGAGATTGGATAGTTTCCTCCATCTGCTTCATTTTCTTTCGAAGATCATCAGTGTCTCCCTCCTCTGGAATAGTGATTACTGTCTTGTTTGGTGTATGAATGGCTTTGGGGATGACTGGCTCGCCCTTAGGTTGGGGTTGATCATCCTTGGGCGGATCCTTGCTTGGCGGATCCTGCTTAGGTAGCAACTGCTCTTTCAGCATCGTGGCCATTTCCAACATCTATTTTTTAAAATCATCGAATTCCTCCCGAGATATGGAACCTGGATTAGTAGGTGGAATATCAACTATTTCAGATGTAGAAACCTGGGCCTTCTTAGATTGCAAACGCGTTTGAGGAGCAATCCTACAGAAAAAACGGTTTGGAGTTTAATCTTTAGGAAATGAAAGATGTGGATGCATGCTAAAGCTGTAACTTTTGTGTTTTTGGGTTTTTTAATCTTTCCCTACAAAACAAAATGTTAGCAGTCCCTTATTGCAATAATAATTGATAGACACGAATTATTATGCTTTCCCAACTATTCCCTGTAAAACATAGAGGTCAGTACTTTCTTTTGACAACAGGGAAGGTATATGTAAAAATATTGAATGGGACTATAACACTTACACGCGTAAACGTAAAAGGGCATGAAGAGACTTTCCTTGCGTTGGGTTAATCTGAGGCTGACCTATCCTAAGGTTACTCTCGCGGCTTTTCGGCATGAAGGTCCCCAAATCTTCGCAATCCACTCGTCTGAGTCCTTTCGATTGGAGCGGATCTGGGTGGTGCGTTTCCTGAGCCATCTCCGGGGAGCAGCCCCTTCAAGTCTAGTAATAAGCAACCGACAGGTTTGCCTCAAGAGGAGGTACACTCTCAACATACATTCACATTCATCGTCCTCACCGTATGCAAATGATTACTTTAAAGTAAAGCAATTCCATTCAATCATTCATTCATTTGGACAAAACACACATTCACACAACCACAAGTAAAACCTGTCAAAATATCGCACGTACACACGCATTTATAAAATTTTAAAGGATAGGACAGCATCAAGATTTGAACGCGGCTTAAGCCCTCTAAGAGTCCCCAGCAGAGTCGCCAGCTGTCGACGCCGGGAGGAATCGCTTCCGTGGTAATTGTTACCCTTTCCAATTTTTAGCCTTTTATTAGATGATTTTTGGAAAAAGGTCGGCACTAATGTCGACGGGGTTTTGAAAGATCGTTTTTTATGATGAGCCAATTGACCAGAGTCGCCAGTTGGTATATTTGAAATGGATGTACCAACTCATCCTAGTTTCGTTTTCGTAAATCGCTGGCTCATACGTATGACTCCGAATTAATTGGTCTGCGAACCGAGATTCCTAGAGTTCGGGGGCTTGCTTAAGCGAGGGGAAGGTGTTAGGCACCCCCCGACTTTCGTGAAACACGGTTACCGCAATCTTGATGCTTTTCCTATCCTTTAATCCTTAAAATGTGTGTGTGCGTACGTGTATGCCTATGTGAATGTTGTGGTGAGTTTGCATGAAGAAACCATTTGGGTTTTTATGAAAAGTCGTGTTTTATTTTGAGAATGCTTTAGAATGTCTTTCAGCTTATATGAGAAAGAAAGGTTTGATTTTTATTGTCAAAGGCTGTGAGATTTTTCATTAGGTGTCATTTTGGCAAGACAAGAGTTTTTTAAACCTTCGTCAAAATAGGAATCGAGACCTATACGTTGCCTTCATAAATAAAATGACGGGCAACTTCTAGGATCTCTTTAACCCTATGCACAACGGTTTAATAAAACGTTATTCATTTTATAAAACCATTTTTGTGATGTTTGAAAACGATCTTTCTTTAGCTTTCTCGTTTAGATAGGAGTCAACATTCATTAGCACTTCCAATTTTAAGCTTCGCGGTGCTAATAACCTAATTTGATTGATTTTATGAAAATCTTCGTCGTTTAGCTTTGAAATCAATTTGTGTCGTGAATCAAATCAAGCATTAAAATGCATTGGGGCTATTCATGGGCATGTAAGCCATCAAAATAACCCCAAATGCCCACAACCACATATTTCACTATTACGGGGCCTTAAACCCGATTTTCAACTTGGTATCGTTTTAAGGCCCGACGATTACACATTTACAATCAAGGATAATCGATCTTATTACATACATCAAAATTGTCCATCATCGGATTTGGACCAAGGGGTCGCGTTCCTAGGCTCACATCTGAAACCTCTACACACCCATAAAATGGATAATACACCAATGAACAACACCGAGTCGTCTAACACGCCACAATATCCTAAAATAGCGATTTAAATACACTACGCCTAATTCATTATCATAACAAACTAAAAATCATCAAATGGATATCATCGGACCATTAGGAAGAATTTGGTTCCGTCGGAACCCTCACTAATAATCCTTAATCCTCGTATCCTCAATAATATACAAAAAAAAACACACTTAATATAGCCCAAATGATAAAATTTGACAAAATGATATAACAAAAATGCTATAAGAATGTCTTTTTTCACCTTGCAAATGACACCACGATGCGTATAAACTTGTATATTGAATAGAGTATGAAATATATGTGCTACAATCTCACAAAAGAGGTATAATTCCTCACTTTTTCCTCTTTTTTCTCTCTTTTCTCGCTACTATTTGCTGCTGGTTCTTCCTCTTTTCTTTCTTCTTCCGCTGTTGTGTAACCTCCTGTATGCCAGATGAAGAAATGAGCTGAAATAGGCTGGCCAAGGGCAGCCGCAGATTGATCTACGGCTGGCCTTGGTTTCTCTGCGCCCATCGCGCACTTCAGCCGCCCGTCGCGCAGTTCAATTATTTTAATCGTTGGCCGCAGATCAATCCGCGATTGGGTGGGCTGATTCTCTCGATTTTCGAGCCGTACCTTGATTCTCGTGTCGTACCGTTGGTTTTTTTTGAAGGACTTTTATTTTACCGTCCGGGAACCGCTGGGAAACGTGTCATATTATTCAACTTTGATCGCTGTCGTGTCGGCTTTGATCGCAAGTCGTTGCGGTAGCTTTGAGTGTTCGTACTTATGTCCACCTTTCGTTCTCGTAGGCTGGGTTAATTGACGATTTTGCCCTCCTGTCAGGGTTAGTATATGAAGTGCAAAATTTGGGTGTCTACAGTGGGCATAAGTACGAACACTCAGAGCCACCACAACGACATGCGATCAAAGCCGACACGACAACGATCAAAGCGGAATGATATGGCACGTTTCCCAGTGGTTCCCGGACTGCAAAATACAAGTCCTTCAGAAAAAACCAACGATACGACACGAGAATCAGGGTGCGGCTCAAAAATCGAGAAAATCAGCCCACCCAGCCGCGGATTGATCTGCGGCCAACGATTAAAATAATTGAAGTGCGCGGCGGGCGGCTGAATTGCGCGATGGGCGCGGAGAATCCAAGGCCAGCCGCAGATCAATCTGCGGCCAGCCTATTTCAGCTTATTTCTTCATCTGGCATACAGGAGGTTGAACAGAAGCGGAGGAAAAAAGAAAAGGGGAAGAAATCAGCAACAAAGAGCAGCGAAAAAAGAGAGAAAAAAGTGAGGATTTATACCCCTTTTGCTAAATTGTATCACAAATAATTTCTACCATATTCAATATACGAGTTTATACGCATCGTGGTGTCATTTGCAAGGTGAAAAAGAACCATTTCTATAGCAGTTTTGTTATATCATTTTGTTAAGTTTTATCATTTGGGCCATATTAAATGTAGTTTTTCTTGCATATTATTGAGGATACGAGGATTGAGGATTATTAGTGAGGGTTCCAATGGAACAAAATTCTTCCTAATGGTCCGATGATATCCATTTGGTGATTTTTAGTTCGTTATGGTAATGAATTAGGCGTAGTGTATTTAATTTGCTATTGTAGGATATTATGATGTGTTAGGCAACTCGGTGTTGTTCATTGGTGTGTTATCCATTTTGCGGGTGTATAGCGATTGTGGATGTGAGCCTAGGAACGCGACCCTGTGGTCCAAATCCGATGATGGACAATTTTGGTGCATGTAATAGGACAGATTATTCCTGTTTGTAAATATGTAATCTGTAGACACCCAAATTTTGCACTTCGTATACTAACCTTGACAGGAGGGCGAATTCGGTAAATGAACCGGCCTGCGAGAGCAAAGGATGAACAAGTACGAACATTTGACGCCACCGCGACGATTTACAACCAAAACCGACGTGACAACAAGGCTGTCCGAAATGGGCATTCCTGGATGACGTGGCACGTTTCCCCGCGGTTCCCGAACTGCAAAATATAAGCCTCTCAACGAAAACCAATGGTACGACACGAGAATCGAGGTGCGGTACGAAAATTGAGAAAGTCAAGCCAGCCAACAGCGGATTGATCTGCGGCCAATGATTAAAATAAACTAAAGTGCGCGGTGGGCTGAAGTGCGCGGCGGGCGCGGAGAAACCGAGGCCAGCCGCAGATCAATCTGCGGCCAGCCGCGGATTGATCTGCGGCCAGCCGCGGATCTATCTGCGGCTGCCCTTGGCCAGCCTATTTCAGCTCATTCAGCATACAGGGAGTTGGCAGCGGCGGAAGAATTGGGAGAGAGGAAGAAAATAGCAACAGTAGCAGCGAGTTAGGGAGAAAAAGAGAGGAAAAAGTGAGGATTTATATCCCTATTGTTAGATTGTATCATATACTCTCTAGTCTAATTAATATACGAGTTTATACGAATTGTGGTGTCATTTGCAAGGTGAAAATTCCTCTTTTACAGTATTTTTGTTATATCATTTTGTTAATCTTCTTGTCCATTGGGTTATGTGAAATTTAGTTTTTCTTGTATATTGTTGTGGATCCATGGATTGAGGACTATTAGTGAGGGTTCCAATTGGAACGAAATTCTTCCTAATGGCCCGATGATATCCATTTGATGATTTTTAGCTCGTTATAGTGATGTAGCAATTTTGGATGTGAGCCTAGGAACGCGACCCCGTGGTCCAAATCCCATGATGGACATTTTTGGATGTATGTAATAGGGCCGATGTACCCTTTATTGTAAATATGTAATTGTCGGGCCTTAAAACGATATCAAGTCGAAAATCGGGTTTAAGGCCCCGTAATAGTGAAATATGTGATTGCGGGCGTTGAAGTTATTCGGATGGCTTACATGCCCATGAATAACCCCCACGCATTTTAATGCTTGATTTGATTTATAACACGAAATTGATTTCAAAGCTAAATGATAAGATTTTCATAAAATCAATCAAACTAGGTTATTAACACCACGAGGCTAAAATTTGGAAATGCTAATGAATGTCGATTCCTATTTAACGAGAAGGCTAAAGGAAAAATCGTTTTCAAACATCACAAAAATGATTTTATAAAAATAAGTAACGTTTTATTAAATCTTTGTGCATAGGGTTAAAGAGATCCTAGAAGTTGCCCATCATGCTATTTACGAAAGCAATGTATAGATCTCGATTCCTATTTTGACAAAGGTTTAGAAAACTCTTGTTTTTGCCAAAACGACACCTAATGAAAATCTCATAAGTTTTTGAGAATTAAAATCAAACCTTTCTCATAAAGCTTTCTCGTATAAGCCGAAGGACATTCTAAAGCACTCCCAAAGCACGATTTTCCCTAAAAAATCCAAATGATTCTTTCATACAAACTCACCACAACATTCATATAGGCACACACACACACGCACACATATACATCTCATGAATTAAAGGATAAGAAAGTATCAAGATTGCGGTAACCGTGTTTCACGGAAGTCGAGGGGTGCCTAACACCTTCCCCTCGCTTAAGCAAGCCCCCGAACTCTATGAATCTCGGTTTGCAGACCAATTAATTCGGAGTCACATATGAGCCAGCGATTTATAAAAAACGAAAATTCGGATGAGTTGGTACATCCATTTCAAATATACCAACTGGCGACTCTGGTTAATTGGCTCATCATAAGAAACGATCTTTCAAAACCCCGTCGACATTTGTGCCGACCCTTTCCCAAAAAAAATCATCTAATAAAAAGGCTAAAATCGGAAAGGGTAATAATCACCAAAAAGAAGCGAATTCCCTCCCGGCGTCGACAGCTGGCGACTCTGCTGGGGACATTAGAAGGCTTAAGCCGCGTTCAAGTCTTGATGCTATCCTATCCTTTAAAAATCATGAATGAATGTGTGTGCGTGCGACATTTTGACCTGTTGTTGTGTGAATGTGTTTTACCAATGAATGAATGGTTGAATTGAATTGCTTTACTTCGAAGTAATCATATGCATACGGTGAGGATGATGAATGTGAATGTATGTTGAGAGAGTACCTCCTCCTAAGGCGAACCTGTCGGTTGCTTATTACTCGACTCGAAGGGGCTGCTCCCCGGAGATGGCTCAGGAAACGCACCACCCAAATCCGCTCCAATCGAAAGGATTCAGACGAGTAGATTGCGAAGATTTGGGGACCTTCATGCCGAAAAGCCCGCGAGAGTAACCCTAGGGTAGGTCAGCCTCTGATAAACCTAACGAAAGGGAAGCTTCTTCATGCCTTTTTATCGTTCAATCAAATAAATAAATGTCATGTCACTGGCATACAACTGTCATACCGTCGTCATCATAATAAATATGTCCTGTATCATGTGATTGCATCACCTGCACATATAAAGAGAATACTGACATGGTTTTTGTAGGAGGGCAATCCGTGCCACGTAGCAAGGTTTTCTAAAACTTCTAAATACTATCCTGTCATTAAACAGTGACCTTGTTTTGCAGGATAAGATTAGAGAACCGTGAAGGCGTGGCATAGCGATCACAAGGAACCCAGAGTAGGGGCATATAATAATCATGCATCAGTGTTGACATGCATCTGCCAACTTGTAACTGGCACAGTACTAAACTACGGCCCTTGTTTGTTTTACGAGATTGCCCCTACGACCCAACTAAGAGGCCGTAAAGTCCATACTCCATCCATCCAAATCGCAGAGGCCGATAGCCATGGAATTACAGTTCTGCCACTCCAACAATACGGCCGAATACGGGGGGATTCATCCTAGGACTGAGATTAGCCCTGGGAATGGGAATCAAAAAAAAAAAAAAAGAAAAAAAAAGATGATAGCAGTTGGGGACTCGAATTGGTCATCCGGCAGGCCATTGGAATATATAGCACCAAAGGGCATAAATGGGACCTAGCTACGGGACTGTTGAGATATCTGGAAGTCGAAGAAGCCCACGGATAAATGAACGAAGTACATAGCGATGTGTGCGGAGCCCATATGAGCAGAACATTTTTGGCAAAGAAAATCATGTGAACGGGTCACTGCTGGCTAACCATGAAAACTGACTGCGATACGCATGTCAAGAAATGCCATCAATGCTAGATCCATGCCAATGCGATCCATGCACCTCCTAATGAGCTCCATTGCTTGACCTCACCGTGGCCAGTTGGACCGTGCAGCAGGTGATATCCAGGAAGGGGGTAAATCCAGGAGTGTGGCAGTGAATCCCGGCCAGTAGAAGATCAATGGGTTTTAAAATTCTGAGTTTTATTTCAAATCCCTGCACGCTCATGTCATTTTGTCATGTTATCCAAAAGGAAGATCATGTGCTGAAATGTTTTATATATATGACAAGCATTTTTGTTTTATGTCAGGTACCCCGATTTGAGGCATTCTAGCCTGACAAGCGATATGCCAAATTTGAAGGAGGATCACGATTTTGGTATAGAGCTAGATTTCGATCTGATGGGGATTGAGCAGGACGAGACAGATATCGACAATACGCCTGACGAGATCAGAGGATGGGTCGAAGATAAACCCAAACCCAACTTAGACCAAACCATCGCCATCAAAAATCAGAACCCCTAACGATCACAAAGAACCCGGAGTAGGGGCAAATTCGACATTAAAAAAAAAACCGAGTTGTTGAGCCTGTATGGAGATGTGTTCGCTTGGTCCCGTGGCGACGTGATTGGATTGTCCACAGACGTTATAGGACATCGACTGCCCATCAAGGAGGGTTCCGACCAATTAAGCAAAAGTTGAGAACGTTGAAGCCTGAATGGAGGTTGAAAATAAAGGACGAGATTGTCAAGCGGTTTAAGGCAGAAATCATCACGGTGTCTATTTACCCTGAATGGTTTTTCGACAGAATCCAAGTACCACAGCCTGGAGGAGAAGTAAGGGGCCGCATCGACTATAGAAATCTGAACAATGCCCTCAAGGAGGAGATATACGACAAATTCAAGATCAAACATTTTGATTCAGTCATTTACCGGCCCAAAATGAATGGGGCAGTGGGGGCTGCAAATAAAACACAAAGACGATCATGGGAAGAATGTCCGCCAATCATCGGGGATGGCCGGATTTATTGTCGCTCACCCTGTTTGCCTATCGAACCTCAGTTCGCACATTTGCAGGGGAATCCCCTTACGCATCTCCCGGGCATACGACAAGAGGATACAATCCCAGAAATTCAAAATAAATGATTTAGTTTTCAAAAGGATCGCGCCCTGCCAAGACGAAGCTATGGGGAATTTCGCTCTAACTTAAAAGGAGCCGTCACGATAAAAAAATCCTCTCTGGGGGAGCCCTCATCTTATAAGGAATGCACGGGAAGGCGTTCCCCAGCCCGTTAATTCTGACTCTGTGAAACAACACTGTGATCTAAAAAAAAATCATCAAAAAATCAAAAAAAAAAAAATCAAAAAATCAAAAATCCCCCAAACCTTTCAACAAGTCAAAGGACCGGATCTTTTTTCAGCCCAGCGAGATACCGATGCAACCAGTACGAGGGAGATCACAAGAAATGCAACTTAACACTGGGGCACTTGTCAACTACCCAGGAAATGATGACGTGCAAATTGGCACCCATGCAACAATCCCATCAACATGCACCAACATCATCAAATGCTACCTCATGTCAATTCAATGTTCAACGATACGATCATCTGGCATTTGTTAAGTATGGTTCTCCCGGGATACGATGACCCTCGTGAAAGGGGCTTTTATTTGACTTGATAGGAATCGGATTAATTCTGACAAGCAACCGTGGAGCACGATCGTGAGTATGATTAGACGAAGAAGGCTATTCAACCTTTTGATCGGGTACAAAGCCTTAATTTAAAGCAACGTTTACGACAGAATCGACCTCATGTGCCAGTCTTCACTTTGCATTTGCACAAACTTTCAGTTGTGGGGTATAAAACTATGACGACGTTGATGGCAATTAACACGTAGTCAGACAGTCAATAATTATCAAGCTAATATCAAGAAGTCAGACGATAAGTGATTATCAAGCTAATGTCTCGAATCGTGGCCTGGGTTATTCGAGTAATTAAGCCCGAGGGGTGTCTCTACACCTGGTGCCCTAAAGCCATCTGGTTTGGGAGTCGCTGGCCCAACACTCGTTACATGGGTAACTCAGAGCCTAAGAAAACGAGCATTACAGTAGAGGAGGCCCGAGCAGATTCGAATCATGGCATGGGCTACTCGAGTAATTAAGCCTAAGGGGTGTCTCTGCATCTGGTGTCCTAAAGTCGTCTTGTTTGGGAGTCACCGGCCTAACACTCGCTACATGGGTAACTCAAGCCTAAGAAAACGAATCTTGCGCAAGGTCAAGCAAAGAATGAATGGTGCAGACCACCATCTTGTCTCGAACCGTGGCCTTTGTTACTCGAGTAAATAAACCCGAAGGGGTGTCTGTACACCTAATGCCCCAAAACCGTCTGGTTTGGGAGTCATTGGTCCAAAAACTCGTTAAATGGGTAACTTTGAATAGCCAAAGAAAACGAGACAAGTGAAGTGGGCTAATAAGGAGAAAAAATAATACGAAAAACTCTCGGCCTTAAACAAGAAGTCATGGAAGAGAAACTCCTACTGAATGCTGCATCGCACAGTGCATTTGTCATATGACGTCAATCCTGCTAAGAACGTTGTCGAGAATGGAGACAGAATACTTTTGACGAGGGAAGATAGTTCTTTTGAATCCAACCTTACTCACGTACAATGACCATGAATGCTTGAAGGTGTTCTTACGATTTCATAACTCGTTAAATAGAAAATCATCAACTCACGAGGGATTGAAAATAACTTCCAAATCTAGTACATTCACGATTCACAACTTGCTAGATTGTGCGATCAATAGATATTCAATTTATGTGCTTTAACTGCATTTACTCTTTTGTCGAGATTATAATATCTTTGTGTTGAACTAACACCAATGGCCCGAGCCTTCAAGTTTTGGCAATTGTTAGTCATCTGATATGCAGGATCTTGCAGAGCTGTGGATAACTCAACACGGTCAACATCGCGAGTTTTCGATAGAAATTCTTGGTAGCGCCACGCGCCAAGGTAGGGGCAGTTAAGAATCGTGAAATGGAAGGAAGCTGAGGCTGCACAGAAATTCTCATTGGGCCTCTCCCCAATCCTGACTATCACTGCCTCAACATCCAAATGATCCACGCGCATGAGCATATACAAGAAGGATATAATGCGGGACAATAACATATCGACCAGCAGAAATGATCAAAAGGCCAATGAGCCAACATAGCTGTCGATCATCACAGAGAGCGAAACAGACTGCCTCAACTCGATGAAATGAAGACGACCAAGAGCAGACAGAGTACCAGACCAAGTTTGAAGTCTAGAAACTACACTTCATGACGAGGCGTGATCCAATCAAATGTTGGCAAACAACGACGACTGTCGAATCGTATCATTTGACTGAACAGGGGTCATTTCTATCTAAACATATGTTGTGCACATGCATCTGTCCATAAGCAAGATGAATCATCCAGAAGCAAGGGGGATCAAGGTATTGAGCGAGGAATCGACCCTGACATCGATCATGGATTTAGTATTATCATCTGACGATCACTGCAGAATTCTGGCCAAAGTCCTGGAAGAGGCACACATTCCCAAGGTGATTAGCAAAGAAGGGTTCGGCCACCTAGTGGACCATCTGTTAGAAAATAATGTAATATTATTCACAGAGGATGATATCCCCGAAGAAGGAAGGGGGCATCGGAAACCGCTACATATTGCGGTAATCTCATCAGGATATGTTATGAATGGGGTGCTAATTAATGGGGGATCGGCATTGAACATCTGTCCATTTAGTACATTGGAAAAAATGAACGTCAATCCCAAGCGCCTGCGGGCCAGTTATGTGGTGGTGCGAGCCTTTGACGGATCCCGGAAGGATACGATGGGGGAAATAGAATTGCCTGTGGAAATAGGGCCTTGTACTTTCGATATTTCATTCCAAGTCCTGGATATCGCGGTAAGTTATAACATGTTATTGGGGAGGCCATGGATACACATGGCCGGGGCAGTTCCCTCTACGCTACACCAGCAAATTAAGTTTATCATCGACGGGAACCTGGTAACGGTCTCTGCGGAGCATAATGACCCTTCTCCTTATAGGAATGGCCTGCCAGTGATTAATTTGGACGAGACGGTGGTGCCCGCCAGTTTTCAGGCACTGGAAATCAATACTCCCCACTACAGATGTCTGGGGGCTCCAGTCGTGAAACCTAAGGTCTCTCCTGAACTTACCTTTGTGGCTAGAGAAATGATGAAGATGAAGTTTCGACCTGGGCAAGGGTTGGGAAAAAATAGTCAAGGAATTACTGAGCCTATTCAACTGCCCAATCAGATAGGCAAGGCAGGGTTGGGATATTATGGAGGCATAGCACGAAAACACTCTCATGGGGAGACCCCAACTCGACTGGCCGAAAGTCTGATGCCGAAGGTCAACAATGAACAAGATACTGACAAGCCTGTGTCTGAGACAGGGGGTGAAAAATTGACCCCCACGAATGATGAGTCGACCAAAAAGGAGAGTTTCCTATAGGAGGTCATGCAACAGTTTGAAACCAAGTGTTATATCTCTGGAAAAGGGAGGGATATTGCCCCACCGTCAGGAGCCCAACAGAGTGTGCCTATCATCAATTGGGTGGGGCTGACTATTCCTGAGGAGGTTATGAAGAAGGACCAATGCGATGTGGCTGTGGTCATCAAGTTCCCGATACGAAGCCGCATTTCATCTGTCGCATTCCGGTCGATCTGACCACCGACAACTGGACGATGGAGCCAGTAATATCCAAACGAGGGTAAAATATGGCGTCGGGATGGTAGACCCCAGATGGTGGGGGATCAATGGATACCAGTTTTTGTCCTTTATTTTGAATTTTGCATGATTATGTTATTTTGTCATGTTATTTTGAAGATGATCATTGTGGTAAAATGAATTATATATCTGACAAATATTTTTGTTTCATGTCAGGTGTACCAATTTGAGTATTTCTTGCCTAACAAATGATGTTTCAAATTTGAAAGATGACTATGATTTTGATATTGAGCTGGATTTCGATTTAATGGGCATTGAGCAGGATGAGACAGATAATGACGACACGCCTGACGAGATCAAAGGATGGGTCGAAGACAAACCCAAACCCAACTTAGACCAAGCCATCACCATAAATATCGGAACCCCTGACAAACCCAAAGAGCTCAAGATAGGGACAGACCTGACCCCTAGCCAGAAAACAGAAATAACCAAGTTGCTAAACTAGTATGAGGATGTTTTTGCCTGGTCTCATGAGGACATGATCGGATTGTCCACCGACATTGTGGTACACCAGTTGCCCATCAAGGAGGGTTTCAGGCCTGTCAGGCAGAAACTAAGGAAGCTAAAACCAGAGTGGAGCTTAAAGGTGATGGAAGAAATCGTCAAACAGTTTAACGCCGGAATCATTATGGTGTCCACTTACTCGGAATGGCTGTCCAATATAGTCCCGGTGGCTAAGCCTAGAGGAAAGGTAAGGGTATGTGTCGACTATAGAGATCTGAACAAGGCCAGTCTCAAGGACAACTTCCCAGTGCCTTTTATACACATCTTGGTGGATAACACAGCCCAATACGAGATGTACCCTTTTGTTGATTGCTTTGCGGGATATCATCAGATAATGGTGGCGGAGGAAGACCGGGAAAAAACCGCTTTCATCACCCCTTGGGGCACCTTCTGCTACAGGCGATTGGCTTTTGGTCTCACAAATGCGGGGGCTACTTATTAGAGGGCCATGATGGCTTTGTTCCACGACATGATGCACAAGGAGATAGAGGTCTACGTGGATGACATTATCGTGAAATCGAGGGTAGAATCTGATCATATAACCCATCTCAAAAAGTTATTCGATTGGCTCAGAAAATATAATTTGAAGCTCAATCCGGCAAAGTGTGCTTTCGGAGTGCAGTCGGGCAAGCTCTTGGGATTCCTGGTTAGTGATCGGGGCATTGAGTTGGATCCGGCGAAGATTAAGGCCATTGTGGATATGCCGGCACCTCGAACAGAAAAGGAGATAAGAGGATTTCTGGGAAGAATAAACTTCATCAGCCGCTTCATATCCCACTGGACAACTACATGCGAGCCAATTTTTAAACTGTTAAGGAAAGATGTCCCCCAAGAGTGGAATAAGTAATGCCAGGAAGCCTTTCAGACCATTAAGAAGCAGCTGACAGAAGCACCGGTGTTGGTACCCCCGAAGTATGGGATCCCTCTGTTTATGTATATATCGGTCAATGCCATTGCGATGGGATGTATGCTGGGACAGAAGAATGAGGCGGGTAAAGAGCAGGCCATCTATTACCTCAGCAAGAGATTTAGCCGATGTGAACAGAATTACACTCCCATCGAGAAGACCTGTTATGCTTTGGCGTGGGCTGTAGAGAGATTACAGCATTATCTCCATGGGCATACTACATACCTGATATCGAGAATGGATCCCCTGAAGTATATCTTTGAAAGGCCCATGCTGAACTGTCGACTATCAAGGTGGCAGTTAATCTTACAGCAGTTCGACATCGTATACGTGACCCAGAAAGCCATGAAAGGGTAGGGAATTGCAGATCAGTTGGCGGAAATGCCAGCAGGGGGGATGGAACCTTTAGAAACTCCTTTGCCGGGCGAAGACGTATTCTGGGTCTTACACACGAGATGTGATGACGAGGGGCAGTTCTGGAAGTTATATTTTGATGGTGCCTTGAATGCTGAAAGGGCAGGAGCTGGGGCAGTCCTGGTATCTATCACCGGAGAGCAATAGCCCGTAGCCACTAAATTGCAGTTCAGTAACTCGAATAACACAGCTGAGTATGAGGGATGTATATTGGGACTCCGTTTTGCCCGCGATATGAGAGTGAAGAGACTAGCGGTGTTCGGGGATTCGGAGCTGGTAATCAAACAGGCGATCGGGGAGTATAGCACGAAAGAGCTCTGGTTGCTTCCATACCACCGATGTGTTATCCAATTGGTGCAAGAATTTGAAGATATCGCTTTCCGACATATCCCCCGGGGACGAAATGATTTTGCCGATGCATTGACAACTCTGGCTTCCTTAATCCACATAATTAAAAGCAAAGATGTTCCACAGATTGAAATAGCGGTACGGAATGCCCCGGCATACGAGGAGCATGTGGCAGTATTATCGAAGGAGGTGGTTCTGCCGAAGCAGCCTTGGTATCATAACATAAGGGAGTATCTGAGGGATAGATCCATTCCCGACCAAGCAAGCCGAGCTGAGAGGTTGAAAATCCAAAAGATGGCGATGAAGTTTTATCTGAGCGAGGATTCACTATACAAGAGGGATGCCGGTTTGGGATTGTTGCAATGTGTAAATGAAACGCAGGCCCAAAAGATTATGGACGAAATACATGGTGGAGTGTGTGGGCCACACATGAGTGGACCGATGCTGGCCAAAAAGATCTTGAGAACGGGGCATTATTGGTTAACACTAAAAGCCGATTGCGATGATCATGTCAAACGATGTTATCAATGCCAGGCGCACGACAACGTAATTCATGCGCCTCCCAATGAACTGCATTGTATGACCTCCCCTTGGCCATTCTCAATGTGGGGTATAGATGTAATCGGACCAGTGGAGCCCAAAGAAAGCAACGGACACCGATTTATCTTCGTCATGATCGATTACTTCACTAAATGGGTAGAGGCAGGTTCTTTCCCTTAAGTAACTCAGGAGATCATCGTTGGTTTCATCAGGAATAATGTCATTTGCCGATACGGGCAACCTGAGGTCTTAGTCTCCGACAATGCCAAGAATTTGAACAATGCCCTCATGAAGGAATTATATGATCAGTTTAAGATCAAACACCTCAATTCTGTCATTTATCGTCCTGAGATGAATGGGGCAGTGGAGGCTGCAAATAAGAATATCAAGAAGATCATGGCGAGAATGTCCGCCAATCATCGAGGATGGCCGGATCTGCTACCTCTCCCCTGCTGGCATACAGAACGTCGGTGCGTACTTTTACAGGGGCAACCCCTTACGCTTTGGTATACGGAATGGAGGCTGTTCTGCCAGTTGAGGTTGAGATGGCGTCCCTTAGAATCTTGATCGATGCTCAGATAAGCGAGGAGGATTGGATGTAAAGTCGGTACGACCAATTGGCCCTAATTGATGAAAGGAGGGTGGCTACTGTTTTGCACGGCCAGTTATATCAGCAAAGAATCTCTCGATCGTACGACAAAAAGATAAGACCTCGGAGATTCAAGGAAAATGACCTAGTGCTAAAGAGAGTCATGCCTTGTCAAGACGAAGGCAAAGGGAAGTTCGCCCCGAATTGGGAAGGAACTTTTGTGATTAAGAAAGTGCTGTCCGGAGGAGCCCTCATATTGCAAAAGATGGATGGTGAGGTGTTCCCACAACCCATCAATTCTGACTCGGTGAAGCGGTTCTATGCTTGAATCATCATTTTCTCCTTTTTCTTTGAAAAAACGAACTACGTAGGACCTGATTTCCCGACTTGTGGGAATACGTAGGAAGCCATGAGGGCACGGTCCAATTCTTTACAAAATAATACTTTCTCTAACCAAAATCGATCTCCAACAGCCAGAATAACCTTCCTATACCCCCGAAGCCTTCCCGAAACTAGCCCCCTAATCAGTTTCATCTCAAGTAACATAACCCTAGCCCAACCAAACAGTTAGCCAAAATCTAAGACTCAGTCCGATGAAATCAACAGGGTGTGCGGCAATATCTGTCAAATCTCCGTCAAGACTTGAGAAGAGAAAGAAGGCGAAATATCAAAATCGTGGTTAGCTGGATAAAATGAGGATCCAATGAAAGGCAACGATACGACAAAAGAGGGAAAATGACTACATTTAAATGCTTGTATATATATATAAATCATTTTGTTACAAGATTTCTCTTTCGATAACCGATGAAACTGGCATAGTCTATGCAGGAAATAAAATAATCTACAAATCTGAAACTAGCTGAAGCAGGATGGATAAAGTGGTGGATAGATCTGAAGCATCGACATCCCCTGCAATCTGTTGCCCCATCATGTTGATGCGATCCAATAAAGCAGTGGCTCGGCTGACAGTCTCAGAGTGAGCATCTATAACTGCCCCAGTCTGCAATACAATAGCGTCTCTATCAGCAAGGGCAACATCTCTGGCCAGAATAGCGGCATCTCTCTCAGCAAGAGCAGCATCTCTCTCAGCCTCAGCAGTGATCAAGGCCAGTCGGCTCCGACTATCCTCAGTAACCCGACTAGAGGCAGAATCAGCTGAGATGGAATGAAGAGTCTGGGTGGGAGTGGAGAAGCCTCTGAAATCATGTCTGGACATCATCGATGTAGACTCAGGAGTAATAATTACCTCTGGGGTGGTATCATCTGTGAAATTCACTCGAGAGTCATTAAATACTCCAGTCTGACTCGAACCGACCATATCGGAGTCTCCGTGCAACCATTGCACGTATGAAGATGTTTGAATGGGGCAGCTCTCACTATATTCGACAAAGATCCTGCGAGACCAAAGATCGTATACCCGCAGTAGATCTCTCTCTGTCTGGGGTGATATGAGGAATTGATAGTCGGCTGCGCCCGTGAAAGGGTGAAAATCCTGTGTCTGATCAAACTGCCCCATAACCGCCAAGGGATGATAAGTCGTCACGCCCCTCAAGCCAGAAATAGGGATGAAATCCAAGGTGGGCACATGAGTCAGGAAGCTCATGAAGGAGCAATAACCCGAATAGATCAAGAGATGAAAGGGCTCCTCAATAGACGATAAGAATTCTACCCAGGAAATCGCACCAACACAGCTCGCGGGACAGAACAAGAATTGCAGGGCTATGTCGTGGCTGAAGCAAAACCCATGGCGACGGAAATGACCGATGGGGCTGAGATGGCTCATAAACCACACGTACAACAAAACAGAGCTCCCTCTGAATACTCTGCCTCGGAAAGACTGACAATATGAGGCGGACATGTAGGTATCTGCTAGTATCATGGGAATGATGGTGTGATCCTCCTGAAGAGCTCTAGTGGCCGCAATAACACGCATATCCAACAGAGCGGATCCAACTGGCAGATACAAAACTGAGATGACACAGGCCATCAAAACGTCTACTCTCAAGGTGCCCCAGTGCTCCTCAGATACGGAAAAATCACCAGAGAATCGATGAAAACTATCGAGTGAGCCGAATCGGTCAATCAGGAAATGAAGGGGAACTAGATGGTCTAATGTGATCACCGATAACAGAATTGTCCTCCGCAACCCAGTGAAAGTCAAGAACTGACGGCGCATGGAACCAGCTGTGACACTGGCACAAGGACCATCCAATGACAAACAGGTAAAGCGGGCGTACTCATCGAGAGTAGGGGTCAGCTCCATTGTCCCTAATCTGAACACCTGACGGGCGGGGGCCCAATAGCTCAGAATACCCTCCATAAAGCCCGCCGATACCTGAAAGGATAATAAGGACCAGGAATGTCCCAGAAGACCATCTGCGATAACCCGGTCGGCCGGTGACAAACTGTCCAACTAGCGGAGAAGACTGCCAACCAACCCTGTTGAAGGAATGAGATCCAAACGTACCACGGCATCTGGTGACGACATATGTGAAAAATAGTATCAAAAAGACTGTGCAGGGGTCATTCTCTATCCATGAACAAAAAGCATGCACCATACAGTTAATAATAAAGCAATTGAACGGTCATAATGATAAAAACTGTGCATAAATAAACAAATGAGTTCAATACATAGTGCATGAAATGGAAAAGAAATCTAACAGGTTCAGGTACAAAAGGCCCTATCCTATCATGATCTAATCAAAGGTGATGTCATCTATGAAGTCGGGATCCTCGAACTGATCCCCTGGAGTCGTCGAAGTCTAAGCCCCAAAGTTCATATCAGGGATATATGGCTGCACGGGGGCATTAGATGAACTCGGGCCTGTGTCAAAACTCGCACTGTCAGGATCATATGCGTAGGCATCCTTTGGGGTCCGGCCTGACACCCGAAGGTATAAGGATAGCCGGTCCACTTGGCGGGTTAGAGTGGCAATCTGCTCAGCATGGTTGGGACTCCTAACGCAGGTGGCCCAATCAGTCATCATCACCGAGCCGGGGACTATATCTTCGAGGAAGAATGTGGCCCGAGTCTGAGGACCGATAGTGCGGGGCACCCACCAAGTACGAAAAGCCTCGCTCGTGCTGGGACCTGAAGAAAGTGTCCGACCATCCTCCCCCATGAGCATAATCTCTGAAGGCTGAGATCCAACGGCCAGGATGTAGTGAAGGGAAGGGAGTGCGGAATGCGGATCTCTCCAGTAACGCATGTGAATGCGCGCTCTCCCAAATACATCACCCATCCTCCAACACTCTGCAAGGTGAGGCGACGGGTGGAAAGTGCGAACTCTGGGCCGGAGGGATATCCATCTGTAAATCCCACAGTCAGATGCTCGGAAAGGTAGGGAACCCAGACGACCTCAGCGGCAGTGATCAGCTCCAGCTGAATGCGGCAGTGTGCGAAGCTGCCAGATATCGGGACCTCCTCCAAAGTGCTATGATGCCACCGCCGACCCCGGGGATAGGTATCCAAGCCAAGAGTTGTGACAGGCCTCAGGCATGGGAGTCGCTCGTAAGCCCAGAACTGTGAACAGAGACAGGAAACGGCCTGAGTGACCGGCAAATGCAGAAAAAATAAATAAAATGATAGGAGGTGCAGTAAGAAAAGAAGGCTTACTAGCAGGAAGGGGTAGAACCCAAGCCAAGCGTCTGTCTGTCCCTCCGAACGAAGACGAAGACCGTAGAGGAAATAGGCAAAGGTGAAGGACCCCCAATCATAGTCGCCGATCCGGTCTACATCCCGACAGCTCCGACGATGCTGAAATGAATGGTAGAGGAGTTGTTCCCCAGGAAACAACCCCTCATAATGGTCAGGAACAGACGTCGGAGCAGAATATCACGAGTGGCTCGATCTGCAGGGAAGGGCTTCGCATATATGCCCCCAACAGCGTCAACAGCCAAAGCTCCGGACCGAATGCTGCGGGCCTTGAAGACCCGGTCCTCGGCAGCGAAACCCAATAAAGCTCGGACCTCCGCTGGAGTAATGTCTAGATCCAAAGGGACACGGACTCCGGTGAACTAAATACCGGTGATGTACCTCCAGTCCCAAGGAGTCAACACAACCTCGCAGTCCAAAAGATGAAGGGACTGGGTCTGGTGGAACCATCGCTCAGACAAAGCCCTCATATAACCCTAGGGGCACTAACGGGGAATGATGGTGAAGAAAGAGAGAAAACCCCAGGAGTCCACCACCGTGCGGTAATCGACGTGCAGCGCAGTGTAGAGGGAATAGATGTTGAACCAGTTACCCCTCGGCTGGGTGAACTCGGGCACCTGTGGCAATCACTAATGGATCAGTCCGGATACGAGCAGATATTGAGAATGAATTCAAAAAAAAATAATGAGTATACCTCATTAGCGACAAGAGATGCGGAGGGGTGACGACTGAGGTCTCGGCCTAACAGATCAGGCACCTGAACATGGGCACCGGGCAAAACGCGGCGAGTGGAGGGAGCTGGTGTGCTAGAGGACGGCCCCTCTGCCTCAATGTCCGGAAGAGCGGCCTCGTCAATCTCAGGCTGATCAGGCCGGACGACAACCTCTGCCAATCGACGAGCCTGGCGAGTCCGAGGCAAAGCCGGGGCAGGTGCAGCCCTACGATGGCGAACCCCCGAAGCACGAGATGTAGTGGAGCTGCTGGGAACATCGGGATCCATAGCTGGAACGACACAGTCAAAGAGGGAGGTACATTATATTTCTAATTGTGTCACGGAATATTTTATCTGCCTATCTTCATCACAGAAATAATGCAGCATGATGCGTGTTTACCATATATGCATGAATAAAATAAAAAAAAATCGGCAGAGTTTCGTCTATAAAATGAGCATCCCATGCACGACCAAGCATGTTTTCAATTAACCCAAGCCACAACAGGTCAAAAGTGCATTTTATATGGTTGATTGTAACACGAAAATGACCATAATGCATGCTTTCTCTCAAAAAATGACAAGTGTGTATGACCCGCATCATGAACACCAAATATGACTCGCACAGTTGAGACATAACATACACATGCAATAATACAAGGCATAACATTTCAAAGCATACATTTATATCTCTAAACATGCAAAATAGCCAAATGTATAGCAAAACATTGACAAAATAAGAAAACAATCGGTCAAAATGTTACCCGTAGCGTGTAGATCGATCTAACCGGAGCGGTTTTTGCGAGAAGGTTAGAAAAGTCGGCCAAAAGGACGTACGAGGGTGAAAAATCGCGAAAAGCAGCAGTGGGGCAAGGCTGAAAGCGACAGATCTGGGAAGGGGCGAAGCGCCTAAAAATCTGGATCCTAGCTGCAGATCAATCTGCGGCTGGCCGCAGATCCATCTACGGCTGGCCGCAGATCCATCTACGGCTGGCCCCTGTTTCCCTCCTTTTCCCTCCTTTACAAAATTGATCAATTTGAATCCATTTAACTTAAAAAATACGAGGTTTCAACCAATCATGTATGGAACATGACGAATCAATCGACCGGATACAAGACCCGACGCAGACAAGACGATCAACCGGATACGAGACCGGGTGATTACGAGAGGAGCGACCGGATACGAGACCCGGCGCAGAGAAGACGATCAACCGGATACGAGACCCGGTGATTACGAGACGAGCGACCGGATACGAGACCCGGCGCAGACAAGACGATCAATCGGATACGAGACCCGATGATTACGAGACGAGCGACCGGATACGAGACCGGGCGCAGACAAGACGATCAACTGGATACGAGTCCTGATGATTACGAGATGAGCGACCGGATACGATACCCGGCGCAGACAAGACGATTAACCGGATATGAGACCCGGTGATTACGAAATGAGCGACCGGATACGAGACCCGGCGCAGACAAGACGATCATCCGGATACGAGACCCGGTGATTATGAGACGAGCGACCGGATACGAGACCCGGTGATTACGAGACGAGCAACCGGAGATGAGACCCGGTGCCGACAAGACGATCAATCGGAGACGAGAACCGATACAGGTGAGTCGACCAATCGGAGACGAGAACCGATACAGGCGAGTCGACCAATCGGAGACGAGAACTGATATAGGCGAGTCGACCAATCGGAGACGAGAACCGATACAGGCGAGATGACCCATCGGAAACCAGACCCCACATCTACGAGACGATCGATCGGATACGAGACCCGACGGTTTTGAGACGACGACGACGATTACGAGACGGAGCGTGACACCTGCGATAACGATTATCGCAACGACTTGTCAGAGACGAAACCTGACAACAACGATGCGATCAGCGATCGAGTCCTGTTGAGATCGATACTCACAATGAATTTACGATTGCATGATGCATTGACACTTTTACGAATGTTTTGCATGCCTTACCTCTTGTGTTGCATCAAAAGCCATATCTGTTGCATCACGTATGTATTGTCATGCACTGTCATTCATGCATCGGGTGTCTATTTCTTTATCATGTTTATTTCATTTACCATTTCATAAACATGATAAAGAGGGGCAGCTGTAGACACCCAAATTTTGCACTTCCTATACTAACCCTGACAGGAGGGCAAAATCGTCAATGAACCTAGCCTACGAGAACGAAAGGTGGGCATAAGTACGAACACTCAGAGCCACCACAACGACATGCGATCAAAGCCGACATGACAACGATCAAAGCAGAATGATATGGCACGTTTCCCAGTGGTTCCCGGACTGCAAAATACAAGTCCTTCAGAAAAAACCAACGGTACGACACGAGAATCAAGGTGCGGCTCGAAAATCAAGAAAATCAGCCCACCCATCCGCGGATTGATCTGCGGCCAACGATTAAAATAATTGAAGTGCGCGGCGGGCGGCTGAAGTGCGCGATGGGCGCGGAGAAACCAAGGCCAACCGCAGATCAATCTGCGGCTGCCCTTGGCCAGCCTATTTCAGCTCATTTCTTCATCTGGCATATAAGAGGTTGAACAGAAGCGGAGGAAAAAAGAAAAGGGGAAGAAATCAGCAACAAAGAGCAGCGAAAAAAGAGAGAAAAGAGAGAAAAAGTGAGGATTTATACCCCTTTTGCTAGATTGTATCACAAATAATTTCTACCATATTCAATATACGAGTTTATACGCATCATGGTGTCATTTGCAAGGTGAAAAAGAACCCTTTCTATAGCAGTTTTGTCACATCATTTTGTTAAGTTTTATCATTTGGGCCATATTAAATGTAGTTTTTCTTGCATATTATTGAGGATACGAGGATTGAGGATTATTAGTGAGGGTTCCAATAGAACTAAATTCTTCCTAATGGTCCGATGATATCCATTTGGTGATTTTTAGTTCGTTATGGTAATGAATTAGGCGTAGTGTATTTAATTTGCTATTGTAGGATATTGTGATGTGTTAGGCAACTCGGTGTTATTCATTGGTGTGTTATCCATTTTGCGGGTGTATAGCGATTGTGGATGTGAGCCTAGGAACGCGACCCCGTGGTCCAAATCCGATGATGGACAATTTTGGTGCATGTAATAGGACCGATTATTCCTGTTTGTAAATATGTAATCGTCGGGTCTTAAAACGATATCAAGTCGAAATCGGGTTTAAGGCCCCGTAATAGTGAAACATGTGTTTGAGCGTTCGAGGCTATTTTGATAGCTTACATGCCCATGAATAGCCCCAACGCATTTTAATGTTTGATTTGATTTATGACACAAAAATTGATTTCAAAGCTAAACGATGAGATTTTCATAAAATCAATCAAATTAGGTTATTAGCACCACAAGGCTTAAAATTGGAAGTGCTAATGAATGTCGATTCCTATCTAAACGAGAAGGCTAAGGAAAGATCGTTTTCATACCTCAAAAAAAATGGTTTTATAAAATGAATAACGTTTTATTGAATTTTTGTGCATAGAGTTAAAGAGATCCTAGAAATTGCCCGTCATTTTATTTACGAAAGCAATGTATAGGTCTCGATTCCTATTTTGACGAAGGTTTAAAAAACTCTTGTTTTGCCAAAACGGCACCTAATGAAAAAATCTCACGGCTTTTGATAATTAAAATCAAACCTTTCTCATAATAATAATAAAGCTTTCTCGTGTAAACCGGAAGACATTCTAAGGCATTCCCAAATCAAAACACGACTTCCCAAAAAACCAAATAGTCCTTTCATACAAACTCACCACAACATTCACATAGGCACACACGCGCACACATACACATTTTAAGAATTAAAAGGATAGGAAAAGCATCAAGATTGCGGTAACCGTGTTTCACGGAAATCGGGGGGTGCCTAACACCTTCCCCTCGCTTAAGCAAGCCCCCGAACTCTATGAATCTCGGTTTGCAGATCAATTAATTCGGAGTCACACATGAGCCAGCGATTTACGAAAATGAAACTCGGATGAGTTGGTACATCCATTTCAAATATACCAACTGGTGACTCTGGTCAATTGGCTCATCATAAAAAACGATCTTTCAAAACCTTGTCGACATTAGTGCCGACCTTTTCCAAAAATCATTTAATAAAAAGGCTAAAATTGGAAAGGGTAATAATCGCAACCGAAGTGATTCCTCCCGGCGTCGACAACCATTCGAAGCCGCCTCCTACAAAACCAATGTAATAACAAGTAAAATAATACTAAAAATACTTAAAGATAGCAAAGAATTGAGCCTGAAAGATATCCAATTCATAGGTATAAAACCCACTCATCAATTTTATATTTAAGTTCGTAGATGTAGATGTCAGTTAACTATGTTAGATTAACATTATTGGCAATATCTAGAAAGTTCTGTCGAGGAAAGAGGTTAGGTCATCTAATTGCGCGTCGTTTTAATGGAAAGCCCCATCTTTCCTAAAAACTGCCTAGTTGCTAATACTGCAAGTATCAGATAGATAAATGGAGATTTGTTTTAAGTCTTTTAGGACTTATTTGTAATAAGAACAAGTAACCTAGGAATGATGTAACAATGATCGAATGATATTGTAAATATTATCACTTTTCGCATTATACTCTGATTATTAGTAGTCAAGATTTCTATAGTAGTATGTAAAGGTTGTACAAGTCAGCACGAAGTCCGAACAAGCAAGAAGGTGGATTTTGGGGCGTGATAATGGGTACCATCCTCTAGCATATGTTGTCATAGGTCCACATATATCTGTGTGTACCAACTCTAACAACCCTACAACTCTTTCTCCATGTCCACTAAATAGAGATTTAGTCATTTTTCCCATAAGACAAGATTCACAAGTTGGATATGATTTGAAATTAAATGGTTATAAAAGTCCATCTTTATGCAACTTGTTTAATCTTATTTCATTAATATGACCGAGTCTACAGTGTCATATGAAGGTATGATTCACATCATCTCTTTTTCTTTTATTAGTTTGTTCAATTTGAAAAATATTTTCATGCAAATCAGGTATATAAAGTTCATCAATTAATCTACCAGTTCCAAACAAAATATTACCATTATAAATAGAACAACTATTGTTCTTAAATATAATATTCAAACCTTCTTTGTCTAACAATGAAATTGAAATAATGTTTCTAATAAGAACTGGAACATAGTAACAATTTACTAAACTAATTGATTTGCCCGAAGATAATGTTAAACTATAAGTTCCTACGGTTAATGCAACAATCTGTGCTCCATTCCCCACGTTAGGATTACTTCACCTTTGCTCAGCTTTCTACTTCTACTTAGGCCCTACATAAAATTACATATGTGAGAACCACAGCTGGTATCCAATACCCAAGTAGAACTATGACTTACAAAACGATTTATTTTAATCATGAACAAACCTGTATCTATAGCCGAAGCTTCAACAATCTTCTTCTGTTTAGCCACCGTAAGATACTCCTTGCAGTTTCTTTTCCAGTGTCCAGGCTTATTACAGTGGAAGCAAGCTCCTTTGCTATCTGAATAAGTTTTCTTCTTATTATCCTTAGTCTTTGCCTTTCCTTTTACCTTCTTTGAATTTTTTTTTCTTTTCAGAAGATCCTTTGGCCCGCTTCCTTTTCTTGGAAGGTTCCTCTACCAGTAAGACTTAGTCTTTCTTGGCTGAAAAATGACTCTCTACAGTTTTCAACATGTTAAGCAACTCAGGCAGGCTGACATCTAGCTTATTCTTGTGAAAATTCATAACAAATTGTGAGAGAGAGTTAGAGAGTCATTGCAAGATCAAATATTGGCTCAACTCTCCATCCATTATAAAACCCATGCTTATCATACAAGTCTTAAAGGTGAAGCAACATGGTAGGTGCATCCATTTTCTCATGTTGACGATATAACTGAAAGTAGTATGCATACAAGCCATTATATTTGATATGATGTAGCATATACTTTGTAATCTTATTCATTTATTAATAAAAGGATTGATTTTCTTAAAAGGCATTTTACATTATCTACATAGTGCTGTTATATTAAATGTGATAAACCCATAGTTTTGAGCAATGCTTTTAGAATCATGATGGTGATCATGCTAATGAGATCTAAATTCTAGATAGCTTAAAACTAAAATTGTTCTTAATCGTTGGATTACTAAAAAAAGGGGATTAGTGAATTCGGATAGATTAGTACATACGTTACTTGTGTGAAGCCCCCAAATTCTCTACACTCCCTGTAGCAGATTTGGTACTCACGTGAAACTATTCAACTATAAATATTTCATAATATATAACTTCTATCCATCCAAGGTTCACAGTATCCTATAACAGATAATAGTTCTCGTCAGAACGTTAACTGTGTTTGGATACCCTCACTTGGATGTATAGATTTATATCTTATGGATATCTCTTTCATATCGATATTCCCTATCTATCTGACATTCACAGTAATCAATGATAAGTTTATTCTTGGAACAAAGGGGCGCATTCCGATAAAGGTGGCACCTTACCGGTGCTCATTAAGGGTAACCTCAATGCTTACAAAACTCCCAATATCATTTAAATACCCTCATTCAGATGTATAGTTCATATGGATATTGTACTAGATCAAATGTTACTTTCTAACTTAACTAAGAATGTAAATACAACGCAAGAGATATAACAAAAGATGATATATATATTTCTTATTACAACAAAGTCTTATAAGACTTGAATTTATTCAAAACAATAAGATAAACTAATTAACATGACCTTTTCCCTTGTCCGTCCCTGAAGTTCGAATATTACCATCTAAAACTGCAAAGGAAAGTTTTATGCAAGGATGAGCTACATAATGCTTAGGAAGTTTATGTCAAAAATGTAAACACAATGTGTTTGATTTGAAAGAAGTTCAAAAGCTTTTTCCAACTGAGGGTTCAGTATATGAACCATGTGTTTCTACCAGTTCTGTCAGCCTTTAATGACTTAGAACAGCTTTGTTCAGATATCTTATAGGGGATCAACCTAATCGAGATATCCTAGGAGTATACATATTATCCTAATCGTGCCCAACATGCACTAAACGTCAATATATTATTAACAATAACAACCCATATAGGGTGTTTGTATACTTAGTTATAAGATGTCGTACCAAACAATTTGGCTTGACACAACAATTCATGCTCGAATAAACAATATATGAATAATGATTCATTTTTAAGTTATGCTGAATCAAGAAGCAATAACTTCACAACAATTGATAGCAAGATGTATAATACTTGCATAAAGGTAACAAGGTTTGGAGACTTGCCTGTGTGTAGTACGTTTAGTTTACGCTGTCTATCTACGTCACGTAGTCTATTTATGTCTATTTATACTAATAATAAGCGTTAGAATACTTGCACATAGTTTAAAGGAATAGCAGGCTTGCCTCGTATATCTTTTTAAGATAAATATAACGGTCTAAACGTTCATCGTAAATCCTATACGATTATCGGCGTACATAACTAGTTAAACATTTAACAATTAACAATTAACGCTTATAATTAAGACTTCTTCTACAATACATAAATAATTTCAGCATTATAATTGCTTATAGAATGAATATTTCTCAACTATATTTAAAATAAATTGAGCATTATAACCGCTTGCAAAATGAATAATCGGCTATTATATTTGAGATAATTTCAACATTATTGAAAGTAGTATGCACACAAGCCAATCATATTTGATATGATGCAACATATACTTTGTAATCTTAATCATTTATTAATAAAAGAATTGATTTTCTTAAAAGGCATTTTATATTATCTACATAGTGTTGTTATATTAAATGTGATAAACCCATAGTTTTGAGCAATGCTTTTAGAATCATGATGGTGATCATGCTAATGAGATCTAAATTTGAGATAGCTCACAAATTTAAATCGTTCCTAATCGTTGGATTACTAAATAGGGGATTAGTGAATCCGGATAGATTAGTACATACATTGCATGCTCTTAAGAAGAGGATGATTGATCTCATAATCATTTATGTGGAGACACTAAAGCAAGTATGTAAGTGCTTATTGGAGAATAAGTTCACTAAACGTGGCTCGCTAAGGAATACCTAATGGAGTTTTACTCGCCTGTCAATAGGAATTCCTATAGTGATAGTAGTACAAGTGATCCTTGGACTTGAGATCATCATAATATCTTGTGTACGATGAGTTATACTTTGACATATCCCTTAAGACCTTTAGGGTATATCAAAGGGTATGATTGGGTATAATAAGTTGTACATGGAGATACGTGAATGATCAACAAAGAATCTACCACGTCTAGTAAAATATGTGAATGTCCTATGTGATTCGATAAATGACAACTCAGTAGTCCTTGGCCAAGGCAGAATAAAATTAGAAAGGAGTTTCTAATTTGCATTATTTAGAGTTGTGCATTTGGGAATCGAAATACATATAATTGAATAAAATAAGACTTGACAGTAAATCCATGTCTTATATTTAATTGGGACATTGTATGTTAGAAGGATTGAATTGTACGGTAACTATTCACTAAAAGGTTCTTTTGTGATTAATGTTGAAATCTATATTATCTGAAAAGTCGTTGATCGCTAAGGAGGCTTACCCTTATTGTAGAATAAATATTATTTATTTAAATGAATTAAATAGTTTAATTTATTTATTTAAATAAAATTAGAATTGTTCTAATTGATTTATTCACAACCGGTTTAATATGGAGAACCTAAAGGGTCACACCGCAAAAGAAAAATATTTATTTAAGTATTAAATGACATAATTGTAATAATAAGTTAAGTGTATTTAATTTAATCTATGGGGATAGAATAAATTAAATAGCTTAATATTTATTATTTAATATTTCGGAAATATTAAATATAAATTAATAAGTGGAGTTTTATTATTATTATTACTACTACTATTATTATTATTTAATTCCTAATAGGGATTGAGAATTAATTAATAGAAGTACTTAGACATGAATTCCTAATTGGATTATGAGCATAATTAATTAAAGGAGTTTAATTATAATAAAAACCCTAATCCTAAATAGTTTAGGGAAGGGTTTTCCTACATCAATAAATAAGAGGAGTCTTATCATAGATTAGGGTTACACACTCTTGCATTAGATTGTGGAGAGTACTTGCAATTTCTATAGAGATAGAAACTAGGGTTTTGCCAACACCCAACTTCTTAAATAACTATTCTTCCTTGGTGGATCACTTCTAGAGGCCAAACACTTGGGTGGCTAACGTTGATCAAGAAAAGGAATTTAGTCGGTGGAATTTAAGGAGAACGCGAAGGAATTGGAGGTGAACTTGTACCCGATGAAGCACGGTTCAACGAGGGTATAATTTCTTAATCTCTTTCGTTTATATCGTTAATTGAGCACATAGATTGATCTTGGTGATGGTTTGTATAAAATTTTAAAATTCGATTTTATCGCGCTTCCGCTTTATTTATGTAATTTGATTGCATGTTCGCGTTATACAAACCTAACAATTATAACTGCTTATAAAATGAATATTCGTTTACTATGTTCGAAATAACTTGGGGATTATAACTGCTTATAAAATGAATATTCGGCTATTATATTTGAAATAATTTCAGCATTATAACTGCTTATAAAATGAATATTCTTACTAAATACTTGAAGAAAATCGAACATAGTAAATGCTTATAAAAGTATATTTTCAACTTTATAAGAGAAATAAATCGGACATTATAACTGCTTGTAAATAGAACTTTTATACTATATACATAAAATAATTTGGGCAGTATAACTGCTTGTAAAAGTATATTTTTACTAATATATACATAAAAATGAAAATTATAACTACTAGAGTATACCTCTTGTAGTTGCTAGCTTTACTTCCAATCGCGTAGCGCTTCGATGCTTAGAAAGTAATTTTTATCTCACAATATCTCTTAGAATATAAATATAGAGTGTTTTTGCTCTTGAACTGCTCTTGAAAAATAGTAAGGAATGAATGAACTGAGCTTGCTATTTATAGGAAAACCAAGTTTCACTAATTACACATTAGGGGCTCGGCTTATTACACTTTGTACCCTAGCATATTCTTAGAATATTCTTCTAAGCTCCTCAATGAAAATATCTTCCAAGCTCGACAATGCAGCTTGCAATTTGAACTTATCTTCTAAGCTCCTCAATGAAAATATCTTCCAAGCTCGACAATGTAGCTTGCAATCTAAGCTCCTCAATGAAAATATCTTCCAAGTTCTGTGACACCCCTAAATCCGGGTTACCTCAAACCACACAGATTTGGTGCTCACTATCCATACACAACCACTGTCTACCTATAAACAAAAGGTTTTAAGTAAAGTAAACTGAATAATAAAGAAATATCCCCCATAAGAGGGTTACATAGTTTCTCCAAATAAGTCCCAGGTTCTCTAACCTTTATTACATTTCTTAAAATGCGGAAAAATAAATAAATAACTAATAAGTCTTGATTACACAACCATAAAAGTAAACCAGTTTTCCTATAACAGCAAGTCACAGTCATTTGTTCATTTGTCCTTTTCCTTTGCTAGTAGACGGCTCACTTGGTATTTCAACTTTAGCTGCAAGGGTTTAGTATGCAAGGGTGAGCAAAACAAGTGCCCACCAAAATAACAATGGACACTTTAATAATTAAGAATGGAAACATCTGAAAGCTTGATAGAAAATAAATAGAACATCAAGATATTCTGAAAGTGATATACCGAGGGTCACTACACCACGAACCATGTCCTAGGTTAACAGATAAGTTTGTTGTAACCTTTAACAGTTTAATAAACTATAACTGGACTATCCATCTCGTACTCAGGGTGATCAGCCCGTTGTACAATGTATTGTTGTTTTCCGATTTATATAATGACAAATACGCGCAAGTATACGCGGTCAACAAGTAATAAAGAGTAAGTAGAGTATCGATCCCACGAGGAATTGTTACTAGTCTTTTCTAAGTATTAACCTTTTATCATCTCAATCTTATTTAAACAAACGATAATTATTTTTGTTGTTTTGCATTAATGAAGATAACAAATAATCAAAGAACTATGGAAAGCTTTAAGATAATGAAATCAAATATTAACAAGTCTAAGATCACAATTTCCCCCAACACTTCACTTGAATATCCTAACTCTCTCTTTTCAACTAGTTAAATCACATAGATTGTTACCCGAGAAATCACAAGTATGTCTAAGCCTCTCTCGATGGTCAAATACGTATTCTCCATTACGGTGTATAGATATATCTCTATTCTACACACTAGCAAGATTCTCATATCAAGAACAATTAGTAAGGTGTATGTCACAAAACCTCATTAACTACTCCATCAATTACCAACTTTGCAATAGAAATCATTAAGCATGGATTCTCTCATGGATATATGTGGTATTTAGGTATATGTCTATCCTAAATACAATCAAATTATCCATTCATGAGGGTAATAAATAAAACACACGTCACTTAATTTCATAAATTACCCATAGGAATATCCAATTTTCACATGATATCATAACAAGGTCTCAACATATACTTCCTCTCTCAATTCCATATAAGTTCCCAAGGTAATTACTAGCTAGGTAATTAATATATAAAGCACAAATTATGATATCCAATCACAAATAATTAACCAACATTAAAGAGAGAGCATTCAATTCAAAGTATGTATTGGGTTCCATTGAAATCTTAGAAAATTAGTTCTAGTTCATGGGAATTACAATAAACATCAAATTTGATCTATACATCATGGTAGAATTACAAATTAAGAAGAGAATACTAGAGATAGAATGATAAAACCCCTTGGGAAGATATTCAATGGTTGCTTGATGGGTTGATTCTTGTTCTCTAACTTTCCTTCAAGATTTGATACTCCTTGTTCTTCTTGTTCCTTGGACTTTGCTAAAAATTGCCTTGTATTGCAGATTTTTCCTCTTAATTTGATGTTTATAGAAGCCTCCCTCTCTCTAGAATTGATGTTAGAAGTGTTAGATGGTGTTAGAATGTAAGTTTCAGCCGCCTCCTTGGTGTTATATGAGATGGGTATCCAAAAACCTAGCTTATTCCCGAGTTTTGGACCAAAAATCGCACTTTCTGCATAGCTACAGGTGAGCTCGCCCCGGCACCAAAATAAGCCTAAAATTCGCGCCCCGGCGAGCTACCTTGGTTTCAGCTTCCTGTATCCTGATTCAGCTTCGACGTCGTTTGATAAAATGACCATAACGTCTTCGTCCGAACTCGGAGTTAGGCGCTTAAGTAGGCTATGGAAAGCTAAGAAGTATCTCTACAACTTCCATAACTGGCGCTCGTCGAGACAATGGCCGGAGCAAGGCGCAAAATGGCCTGGAAGCAGCTGCTATGTAAAATTCATGCAAAATCCGATGGTAAAATGACTATACCTCTCTCATACGAACTTCAAATTGGATGATTCTGGATGTTCTGGAAAGCTAAGATCAAAATCTACAACTTTCGTTCTTTGAGTTTGGAGAGATTCGGATTGCATCATGGGTCAAATTGAGAAACAAGCAGCGGGAATGCTAGATTCAAGCCGAAAACGCATCGATCCAAGGGGCTTTTATTTCAATTCCTACAAAACAAAATAAAAACACATTAAAGCATACAAAAACATATAAAAGTAATACAAAACTACATTACACAACAATAAGATAAAAACACATAAAATCAAACGAAATGACTTAGGATTTACAAATTATCAAGCTCAAAAGCACTTAATTTGTGTATATAAAACACACTCATCAATTGTGCACAACCATTCAACGCTTTCGCATAAATATTCCCCTATACTAGGGTTGTTCTTCTCAGTTTTGTCATCCAAGAATTCAGTTCAGCAAAATAGAATTTTAACAACTTAGATTATGATCAAAGATCAACAACAGTGATATACAATGATATGGATTTTGTATGTCCAAGGCATTAGAATAACGACTTCAATTAACTTGAGCTTTGAACAACAAGAATCCAAAAAAAAAATCAGAAGTCTATGACATGCAATGATAACTTGCTAGATGAGAAAGTAGGATTTAGAAGCTTGCATAAACTTGAATCGAGGTAGGATAAGGACACTTGCGTCAAGTAAATTTAAGATTGAAAACATATTTAATGTGAAAGAGTTAAGAATAGGAAACTTTCCTCGTGCGTAGTTTTCCTAATTACAAACCACGTACAATAAACAACCTACATATTCCGTTTGTATAACAACAAAAATAATTAGTTACAATGTTCACATATATTAACACTCCAATCCTCATCTCAATTTCCAATTAATCACTGATTATCAATCCTATTTCAGAAGCTACAAGCTTAGCTACAACAATATAACACTTTAAGAATCACCAAAACTTATCTTTAAGTTAAGGTATAACAACTTTATATTTAATCATCATTAAATATTCACTTAGAATCCATCTTAACATCTTGGTATTCATTTATTATATTAATTTAAGTTTTAATCCTGCATAGAGTGAGACATCGCAGTTATCCAAAAAAATAATAAAAAAACTAACTTTTCCAGCAATGATCTCGCCGGGGCGAGAATTTGCTTTACAATTTTCTCGTCGGGGCGAGAGTTTGCTTTATAATTTTCTCGCCGGGGCGAGCTCTCGCTGGGGCGAGGATTTTCTATACAATTTTCTCGCTGGGGCGAGAAACTCGACTGCAACCTCCCACAGTTCGCGAACCAGCGAAACACAGACCAAATTTTCCAAATTCTATCATCCAACTCACAAATCAAATACACCCAGACATCAAACACATTGTAAAATAGCTACCTAACATGTTTCTAACAATTCTAACTATTATAAAACACATAATCAACCAATTAAAGTCCAAAAATTCACTATCAAAACAAAATATTCATATTTTGGCCTATTTGATAAAATTAAACACTGTGAATTCATCTCTAAACCATTTTAATCCATTCCACTTGTATTCTTTTTGTTTTTCATCATATTAACACAATCAAAAGTCAATTTACCAATTAATATCCGAATTGAACATGAAATTTTATACATATAAACCATACATGAAAGTGAAACTCTGTAAAAACCAAAAACTCTATTTTAAAGCATGTTTTCATGGATTGATACCCACAAATTGGTTTATAACATCATATAATTACTATTACATGCTTACTATCAATTACAACCAAGTAATTCATACATTTAGCAAATAAATTCACATACAGGAAGGAAACAACCATATACAGAGAAAAACCATCTAACAAAATTTTAATAAGAATTATACCTTCTATTGCTTTGAAAACTTAGCTAATCTTCTTTGCTTGAATTCTTGCTTCCAATTTCCAAAATTCTCTCTCAAATTTCTCTCTTCTTCTCTGTATATTTTTTTATTCTTTGGCTTATGAAAGTAAGCTGATAAAACATCACGTGGTTTTATCAACTCACCAGTTACAAACCCAGAAAGCCTCATCAGTTAAAAAACTAAAAGGTCACAAAGCCTTGTTTGGCTAGACCCTAAAGAAAAGCTCATTTTTTTTACCAACCAAGAGCCACAAGGCCTTGTTTGGTTTAGCTAAATAAAACTCTTCTTCTATTTATTTTAATAACTCATTATATCATATAGTTTAATTGTCACACTAACAATTTAATTAAACCTATTATTAAATAAATCAAATAAAACCTTACTAATTCAATTATAACTTTTATTTGATCAATACCATTATGCCAAATAAATTATTTTATTCAAATAAATCCCTTACTCAAATAAATCAGTTAATCATCTAATTTAATTATTAAATTAAATTAGAATAAACACATCAAATCACATTCAAATAACATTTAACACAATTACTCTAAACATGAATTACTCCACAATAACTTTATTATTTATTTATTTTACTCAATAAATAAATTAACAATAAAATATTTATTAACTCAATAAATAAATATTTTAAATTATTTACAGAATTCACAATCGTTACATCCTTCCCTCCTTACAAGGATTCTGTCCTCAGAATCACAACGTTATCGCTACATTCTTCCCTCCTTACAGGGATTCTGTCCTCAGAATCATAGAACTAGGACGAAACAAACAACTTAGTATAATTCTTCATCATTTCAGCTTTTAGTTCCCACGTAGCTTCTTCTGCATTGTGGTTCCTCCATAGAACTTTAACAGAAGGTATCATTTTATTCCTAAGAACCTGTTCCTTCCTGTCTACTATTCGAAGTGGAACTTCCTCGTAAGTTAGATCTTTCTCAAACTGTATAGGTTCATATTTTATCACATGTTTATAATCTGGCTTATAAGGCCGTAACACAGAGACATGGAAAACATTGTGGATATGTACCAGCTCTGGAGGTAGAGCTACTTCATAAGTCACCTCACCAACTCGCCCCAGAACCTCAAAAGGACCAATAAATCTTGGACTAAGCTTACCCTTCTTGCCAAAACGAATTTTCCCTTTCCAGGGTGAAACTTTCAGAAATACGAAGCTTCCTACCTCAAATTGTCGTTTCTGACGATGTTGATCCGCATACTTCTTCTGCCTGTCTTGAGCAGCTAATAATCGCGCTCTTATAACTTTCACGATCTCCGCTGTTTGGTGTACCAATTTCGGTCCTAGAAGTTGTCGTTCACTAACCTCGTCCCAACATAGTGGAGTCCGACATTTTCGTCTGTACAACACTTCGTATGGCGGCATGCCAATAATTGCGTGATAAGTGTTGTTGTAAGCAAACTCGACCAATGGTAGGTGGTCATCCCAGTTTACTTTAAAATCCATAACACAGGCGCGTAACATATCCTCCAAAGTTTGGATCGTTCTTTCGCTCTGGCCATCAGTTTGAGGATGATATGCACTGCTCATTCTCAACTGAGTTCCCAAGCATTCTTGTAAATGCTTCCAAAAATTTGATGTAAACCTCAGATCTCGATCAGACACAATAGACACAGGAACACCATGCCGCGAAATAATTTCTTTGATGTATAATTTCGCTAACTGGTCCAAGTTGAATCTAATCTTGATTGGTAAGAAATGCGCTGGTTTTGTCAGTCTTTCCACGATTACCCAAATTGCGTCAAAACCTTTTTGTGTAGTCGGCAAACCTACGACAAAATCCATTATTATGTGTTCCCACTTCCACTATGGTATTTCTAACGGCTGCAACAAACCACTGGGTCGCTGATGTTCAGCTTTCACTTTCTGGCACGTCAAACATCTGGCAACACATTCTGCGACATCACGCTTCATTCCTGACCAACAATAATATTGACGAAGATCTTGATACATCTTTGTACTCCCTGGGTGGACTGAGTAACGTGTATTGTGAGCTTCATCCAAGATCTTCCTTCTAACATCCGGTACCAATGGAACCCAAATTCGATGTTCAAATCTGATTAATTCCTTAACATCAATATTGAACTTTCCACCTTGTCCCTCAGAGACTTCCTTCCTAATCTTCTCACACTCCGCATCTTGAAGTTGAGCTTCTTTGATTTGGTCCAGCAAATACCGGACGAACCTCGATCTGAAATATCTTTTCCTTTGATTCATGCTGGCACTTCACCTCCAATTTTAACTTTGCCATCTGTTTAATAAGTTCCTCCTGAGCAGTCAATAACAGAAGTTTTTCTCGACCCTTCCTGCTTAATGCATCAGCAACAACATTCGCCTTTCCCGGATGATAGAGAATTTTGCAGTCATAATCTTTAATCAGTTCTAACCATCGTCTCTGTCGTATGTTAAGGTCCTTTTGTGTAAAAATGTACTTGAGGCTCTTATGTTCCGTATAGATCTCACACTTCTCACCATAAAGGTAGTGCCTCCAGATCTTCAGAGCAAACACCACCGCTGCCAATTCTAAATCATGCGTTAGGTATCCCTTCTCGTAATCTTTCAGTTGTCGTGATACGTACGCAATAACCTTGCCGTTTTGCATAAGCACACAGCCAAGGCCCTTATGCGACGCGTCACTGTAAACCACAAAATTTCCGGTACTATCTGGCAAAGATAATACATGCGCCATACTTAACCTTTTCTTTAATTCCTGAAAACTTTCCTCGCACTTCTCCGTCCAGACAAACTTAACCGCCTTCCTAGTCAAATTTGTCAATGGAGTGGCGATCTTAGAAAAATCTTGTATAAACCGTCGATAATATCCGGCCAAACCTAAGAAACTCCTTACTTCAGACGGTGCCTTCGGTTGCTCCCAATCTATTACCGCTTCGACTTTAGTCGGATCAACCGAAATCCCATCTTTATTAATTACATGTCCAAGAAATTGAACACGATCCAACCAAAACTCACATTTTGAAAATTTTGCATAAAGCTTCTCTTTCCATAATGTCTCTAAAGTTAGTCTCAGATGCTCCACATGGTCTTCTCGTGATTTAGAATACACCAAAATATCGTCGATAAACACCACCACGAACTTATCTAGAAATGGTTTAAACATCCTATTCATTAAGAACATAAATGCTGCAGCTGTATTCGTTAGACCGAATGACATAACCAGAAACTCGTAGTGACCGTAACGAGTTCTGAACGCCGTCTTCGGAACATCCTCCTTTCTCACTTTCAGCTGATGGTAACCACTTCTTAAGTCTATCTTTGAAAAATGAGTAGCACCCTTCAACTGATCGAATAGATCGTCAATTCTCAGTAATGGGTATTTATTCTTGATTGTAACCTTGTTCAATTCACGATAATCTATGCAAAGACGCATCAAACCATATTTCTTCTTAACAAACAACACTGGCGCTCCCCACGGCGAAACACTCGGTTGAATGTACTTCTTGTCTAGTAGCTCCTGTAATTGAACCATCAACTCCTTCATCTCCATCGGAGCCATTCGATACGGAGCTTTTGATATAGGCGCAGTCCCGGGCACTAAATCAATAACAAATTCAATCTCTCTATCTGGAGGTAATCCCGACAAATGATCCGGAAAAACATCCACAAAATCTCTCACCACCGGTATTTCTTCCAATTTTGTACCGGTCTTCCGAGTATCTACCACATAAGCTAAATACCCTACACATCCTTGCTTTAGTAACTTCTTGGCTTGCATAATCGTTAGACAAGTTGTTTGCCTTGGCGATTTGCTACCATAAAATACCACCTTAGACGGAGTCTTAAGGTTGACACTGTGACGCCCCCAAATCTCTACACTCCCCTGTAGCAGATCTGGTGCTCACGTGGAACTATACAACTATAAATATTCAATAAAATATGACTTCTAGTTATCCAAGGTTCACAGTATCCCATAACAGGTACTAGTTCCGGCCAGAACGTTGTCTGTGTTTGGATACCCTCACTTAGATATATAGATTCATATCTTATGAATATTTCTTTCATATCAATATTCCCTATCTATCTGACATTCACAGTATTAATGATAAGATTATCCATATAGGACTCTCCACATCATTTAGATACCCTCATTCAGATGTATAGTTCATATAGACACTGTATTTAACTTAGTACAACTATTCTAAAGAATTTAAAGATCAGAGTATAACGCATTCTATAACATAAAGGATCATAATATATTACATAACATTTTGTTTGGTTACATCATTCGTTATACTAAGTTATTACAACAACAAGTCTTTAAAAGACTTAAAGTATTCAACAACAGAAATTTAAAGCTAATAAGCATGGCTTTTCCCCTTGTTAGTCCCAGACGTGCCAGGGATATCATTTATAGCTGCAAAAGAAGATATGTGCAAGAATGAGCTACAAATGCTCAGCAAGTTCATTTAAATATTTAAACACCATGTGTTTGATTTGAAAGATGTCAATGATGTATACTGAGGATTCTGTACATGATACATATATTTCATTTAGTTATATCAGTCTTTAATGACTTAGAATCATTTGAGTTTTGGATATCTGGTAGGTGATCAACCTCACCAATATCCTAGGAGTATGCATATCATCCTACCATTTTATGTTGATATATTATCAACTGTTCGTCACCTTATATTAAGGGAATTTCGTCACCTTATTTTAAGGGAAATTTTCGGGTTCACCTTACATCAAGGTGTTCCATTTCTCAGTATCAGATGTCGTACCAAACAATTTGGCTTGACACAACAATTTAAGCTCGAACAAGTAATATATGAATAATAATTCATTTCTTAAGTTATGCTGAACAAGAAGCAATAACTTCACAATAATTGATAGCAAGCTGTATAATACTTGCTTAAATATAACAAAGTTGGGAGACTTGCTTAATATAAATTGAGAAAGGTTAGGACACTTGCCTTAGCGTAGCTCACTATAATTTTAGTACAATCGGTCAACGCACGTAGTCTACGTATACCAATAATAAGCGTTAGCACGTATATAAACATGTACCACGCTAAACTAAACAAGTTTCATTAAGGTTCGACGTTGATTCGGTATCTCGGTCGCATCCTTAATGGCTAAACACATAGATTGTTCGATAAAACTTCATTTGGAAGTCGAATTATTAGTCTAAATAATTTAATTATTATTTTTAACATATTTAGAAGCTTGGTATTATTTTTAAATAATTTTCAGAAGCTTGGAAGTATTTTTAAATAATTTTACAAGCTTAGGAATATTTTTAAATGATTTAATTATCATTTAGAATAATTTTAAAACATTTAATATGTTATTTAAATAATTTATTTATCATTTAGAATATTTTTAGATATTTAAAATATTATTTAAATAATTTATTTATCATTTATAATATTTTTAGAAAGATAGAATATTATTTAAATAATTTATTTTATCATTAATAATATTCTTAGACTTTATTTTTGTAAGTTTGCAAAATCACAATCTAATTGTAATACGCAACGGAAAATGGAAATTAAAATTTTTTGCAACTTATCCATGAATCACCTTATGCATAACTATTAATTGATGAAGATTAACAAGAGATAATACCTTTGATGATTCAACTCTTGAACCGCTACAAGATCTACTCCTCTCTTGATTTCTTCAAGCTCTTCCAATCTACAATCCTTTGTTGATTTCTTCAAGCTTCTCCAATCTTTGTTCCTTGAATTAAACACTAGCTACAAAGTGTATGTAGCACTCTAGAGGTAATCCACCAAGAATGATTATACAAGAAACAATATTTGATTTCCTAGAAATCTTGGATGGCTAATCCAATTTAAGTCTTTTATTCCTAACTCTTAAGAATAATAAGAACTCTTCATTAAATGGAGGCTAGCACTTCTCTAAGTGCAATAAATGCTAGGTTAGATGAATTAGGAAAACCCTAATTCAATTAGTATACTACCAAGAATAATACTTACATAATATGTAAGTAACATTATTCTCCTAACCCACATGTTTTGCATTTAAGCAAACTAACACATGTTATTAGCTTAGCCCACCTTTTGCATTTAATTTAAATGATATTTACATTTCATTTAAATTAATTCTTAATCTAATTAAGAATTAAATGATAATAATAATAATAAGATTTCTCTTATTAATTTATAATTCAATATTTCTCCAAATATATCATTATAAATATTAAGCATTTCAATTTATTCAACTAATAAATTAAATACTTAATTTATTATCATTAAGCCAATTTCTTCTAATATAATATTATTCTTTTTGCGGTGTGACCCTTTAGGTTCAATATTATGCCAGTAGTAGAATAAATAAATTAGAACAATTCTAATATTATTTATAATGAATTAAACTCCTTTAATTCAAACATAAATAAATAATATTTATTTTACATCATGAGGGACACCTTACGATAATGTATCATGACTATCCGAATAATATGAAATCAATGTTTAATCACATAGAACCTATTCAGTAGTAGTTACCGTACAATTCAATCCTTCTACCATACAATGTCCCGATTAAATATAAGACATGGATTTACTGACAAGTCTTATTTTATTTAATCATATGCATTTCGATTTAAGAATGCACAACTCCGATTAATGTAAATTAGAAACTCCTTTCTAATTTTCATTCAACCCTGGCCAGGGATTTTTGAGCTGTCATTTATCAAATCGCATAGGACATTCTCTCCCTTTATCAGAAGTGGTAGATCCTTTGTCGATCATTCACCTACCTCCGTGTATACTTTATTATACCCGTACATACCCTATGACATACCCTAAGGTATTAAGGAATATGACAAAGTATAACTTAACATACACAAGGTACTATGATGATCTCAAGTCCAAGGATCACTTGTACAACTATCACTTAAGAACTTCCCTATTGACAGGTGAATAAAACTCCATTAGGGTTCTTTAAGCAAGTCACGTTCAGTGAACTTATTCTCTAATAAGCACCTACATACTTGCTTTAGTGTCTTCACACAAATGATTATGAGATCAATCATTATCTTCTAAAGATCAAGCATAGTATGTACTAATCTATCCGGATCAGTAATCCCAATATTAGTGATCCAACGATTAGGAACATTTTAGTTTTGAGCTTTCTTGAATTTAGATCTCACTAGCATGATCTCATCATGATTCTAAAAGCATTGCTCGAAAACTATGGGTTCATCACATTTATTAATTCAACCAATTAACATGGATAAAATATGCTTTTTATTCTATTATTAATATTTGAATAAGATTACAAAGTAAATGCTTATTACATCAAATATAATTGGCTTGAGGGCATATTACTTTCAATCTCCCACTTGCACTAAAGCCAATCACCTTGGTATCTAATACCCATTTTATCGAAATGGCGATTGAATTGATCTTGCGATAATGCTTTAGTAAATGGATCTGCAATGTTGTTCTGGGAGTCCACTCTTTCTAAGGTGACATCTCCTCTTTCAATTATTTCTCTAATTAAATGAAATCGCCGCAACACGTGTTTGGATCTCTGATGAGACCTGGGTTCCTTAGCCTGTGCAACAGCTCCAGTGTTGTCACAATGAACCGGAACGGGTCCAGTAATGCTAGGAACTATCCCGAGTTCAAAAATGAACTTCTTCATCCAAACAGCTTCCTTTGCAGCTTCACTTGCAGCTATATACTCTGCCTCTGTCACTGAGTCAGCAACTGTTTGCTGTTTGGAACTCTTCCAACTCACTGCTCCACCGTTCAAGGTAAATACATACCCTGACATGGATTTACTGTCATCTTGGTCAGTTTGAAAACTTGAGTCTGTAAAGCCCTCTAGTTTCAAATCAGACCCACCATATACTAGAAACACATCTTTAGTTCTTCTCAAGTACTTCAAGATGTTTTTCACAGCTTTCCAGTGTTCTTCTTCAGGATTAGACTGATATCTACTTGTTACACTAAGTGCATAAGCAACATCTGGTCTGGTACATATCATTCCATACATTATGGATCCTATTGCCGAAGCATAAGGTATTTGATTCATGCGTTCTCTCTCTTCAGGTGTCTTTGGGGACAATTTCTTAGAGAGATTTACTCCATGACTCATCGGTATGAGTCCTCTCTTGGAGTCTTGCATGCTAAACCTCTTTAGCATCGAATCAATGTATGCACCTTGGGTCAAGCCGAGCATCCTCTTTGATCTATCTCTATAGATCTTTATCCCCAATATGTAGGATGCTTCTCCCAAGTCCTTCATGGAAAAGTGTTTAGATAACCAAATTTTAACTGATTGTAGCATCGGTATGTCATTCCCTATAAGTAATATATCATCAACATATAATACCAGGAATGTCACAAGCACTCCCACTAACTTTCTTGTACACACATGGTTCATCCTCATTTTTGATAAAATCAAACTCTTTGATTGTCTCATCAAAACGGATGTTCCAACTTCGAGAAGCTTGCTTCAATCCATAAATGGATCTTTGTAACTTACATACTTGATTTGTTCCAACCTTTGAAACAAAACCCTCTGGCTGTATCATATATACATCCTCATCTAGTTTCCCATTGAGGAAGGCCGTTTTCACGTCCATTTGCCAGATTTCGTAGTCATAGTAAGCTGCAATCGCAAGTAAAATCCGGATGGACTTGAGCATGGCTACTGGTGAGAAGGTTTTCATCATAGTCAACTCCTTGTCTTTGTTTGAAACCTTTTGCAACCAGTCTGGCCTTATAGGTCTCCACCTTGCCATCTGCTCCAGTCTTTTTCTTAAAAACCCATTTACACCCTATAGGCACAATGCCTTCAGGTGGAGTAACCAAAGTCCATACTTGGTTTTCATACATGGAGTCCATTTCGGATTTCATGGCTATTTGCCATTTCTCAGAGTGTTTACTACTCATAGCCTCATCGTATGTTACTGGATCATCATCAGTTATGATGCGTACCTCATCATCATCTTCTATGATAAGTGTATAACCTTTTAGGTATTTTCGGCACTCTTCCAGATTTACGACTCGGTTGTGGTACATAAGTTATATCTACTTGAACATGTTCATCCACTTGATCTGTAGTGATTTGTGGTTCTTGAACTTCTTCAAGAGCTATTTTCCTCCCACTAGCCCCTTCAAGGATAAACTCCTTTTCCAAGAAGGTAGCGTGTTTGGCAACAAACACCTTTTGCTCGGTAGGATTATAGAAATAATATCCTAAACTTTCTTTAGGATACCCCACAAATTTGCACTTGTCAGATCTAGCCTCAAGTTTGTCACTTTGTAACTTCTTTACATAAGCGTTACAACCCCAAATCTTAACATGCTTAAGACTGGGTTTCCTCCCTGTCCACATCTCATATGGAGTCTTAGGGACGGATTTTGAGGGAATCTTGTTAAGTAGATATGCAGCCGTTTCTAGGGCATGACCCCAGAATGATATTGGAAGATCGGTGAAACTCATCATGGACCGCACCATGTCTAACAAGGTACGATTCCTCCTTTCAGATACACCATTTAATTGTGGCGTACCAGGAGGCGTCCATTGAGAGAGAATACCATTTTCTTTGAGATGATTAAGAAACTCATTGCTCAAGTATTCTCCTCGTCGATCTGATCGAAGAATCTTAACACTTTTGCCAGTTTGTTTCTCTACTTCACTTCTGAATTCTTTGAACTTTTCAAATGATTCGGATTTATATTTCATTAAATACACATATCCAAATCTTGAATGATCATCAGTGAATGTAATGAAATACGAATACCCTCCTCTAGCATTTGTTGTCATAGGTCCACATACATCTGTGTGTACCAACTCTAACAACCCTGCAACTCTCTCTCCATGTCCACTAAATGGAGATTTAGTCATTTACCCATGAGACATGATTCACAAGTTGGATATGATTCAAAATCGAATGGTTCTAAAAGACCATCAATATGCAACTTGTTTAATCTTGTTTCATTGATGTGACCGAGTCTACAGTGCCAAATGAAAGTATGATTTACTTCATCTCCTTTTCTTTTACAAGTTTGTTCAATTTGAAAAATATTTTCATGTAAGTCAAGTAAGTAAAGTCCATCAATTAATCTACCAGTTCCAAACAAAACATTATTATTATAAATAGAACAACCATTGTTCTTAAATATAACATCGAATCCTTCTTTGTCCAACATAGAAATAGATATAATGTTTCTGATGAGAACAGGTACATAATAACAATTTATTAAATTGATAGATTTTCCCGTAGGCAGTGCTAAACAATAAGTCCCCACAGCTAATGCAGCAACCTTTGCTCCATTTCCCACTCGTAGAGTTACTTCTCCCTTGTTTAGCCTTCTACTTCTGCTTATTCCCTGCAATGAATTGCATATGTGAGAACCACAAGCCGGTATCTAATACCCAAGTAGAATTTTGACTTACAGAAAGATTTATTTCAATCATGAATAAACCTGTATCCGTAGCTGAAGCTTCAACAAGCTTTTTCTGCTTTGCCTCTGCAAGGTAATCCTTGCAGTTTCTCTTCCAATGTCCAGGCTTATTGCAGTGGAAGCAAACTCCTTTGCTATCCGCATTTGTTTTATTCTTATTACCTTTATCAACTGTCTTTCCTTTTGCCTTTTTAGAATTTTTCTTCTTAGCAGAAGCTCCTTTGGGCCACTTCCTTTTCTTGGAAGCGTCACCTATCAGTAAGACTTGGTCTTTCTTGGATGGAAAGTGACTCTCTGCAGTTTTCAACATGTTAAGCAATTCAGGCAAGCTGACATCAAGCTTGTTCATGTGAAAATTCACAACAAATTGTGAGTAGGAGTCCGGGAGTGACTGCAAGATCAAATCTTGGCTCAACTCTCCATCCATTACAAAACCCAGTTGTCCCAATTGTTCAATCAAATTGATCATTTTGAGGACATGTGCCTGTACTGTAGGGCCATCGGTCATTCTAGATCGGAAGAGCTCCTTAGATATCTCATATCTTGCAGACCTACTTTGTTCACCATACAACTCTTGCAGGTGAAGCAATATAGCAGGTGCATCCATTTTCTCATGTTGACGTTGTAACTCGTTACTCATGGATGCGAGCATGATGCATTGAGCTACCATAGCATCATCTTGCCACTTTTTAAAAGTAGCAATCTCTTCCTCAGAGGCAGTTTCTGCAACAGTTGCAGGAACAGGCGAATTAAGGACATAAGATAATTTTTCAGCGGTGAGAACAATTCTCAAATTCCTTAACCAATCCGTGTAGTTCGGTCCGGTTAGTTTATTAGCATCCAATATGCTCCGCAGTGATAGTGAATGGGCCATTTGTAAAAATCTGTAAATGAATTTTTATTTAAACAACATTAGCATATATTCATTTTATTAATCACCAATTTAATATAGGACTTTATTAAAAGGGTGTCTCCCACTATTTTATACAAACTATATAACCCTCCATATATAGTTCGACAAATTTTTCAAAAATCTGTTTAGTGAGTAAGGATCCTATTGACATAAATATGCAGCCTTGTGTGTGCACAACAAACCATATATTTATTCAAAGGGTAGACAACTCTTGTCAATTACATCAACTATGTAACTCCTTGTATTTTGCCTCTTAGATTATAATAGTCAAGTGTGTGCACATCCGAACTAAAATAATCCAAGTTAAGTTTCACCTAGCATTTCCATATAAGCGAATAGAAAAATATAGTCCTTGTGTGTGCACAACAAAACTAGTATTGTTCAATTCCTTATAAAACATTTTTAATGTAATAAAGCCAACATCTTAAAAATTTAATATGAGTCTTGTGTGTGCACAACAAACTAATTATTAAATAATTAATACTCTATTGCTTTATCATGCTAGAAGGCTACGTTTGATATTTTTGAAATACCTTTAAACGTATTCAACTTAATATTTTGTAATGAGGGTTTTGTTATTAATGGTCTCATCTTGTTTAGCGCGCATGCAAGTATATATATATATAAATACGCGTCATATTAAACATTCATCAACATGAATAATAATATATTTAATATATATATTATAAGCATGCATTCATAGAATACTATATTCTATATGGGATGATTATGGACTTAATCTAATTTGATTCACTCGAGCCACCGAGTAAATCAATAGGTCAAACCTAGGGTGCAAGAATAAATTTGAATATAACTATTACATTCAACTCAGGCTTCATTACAAATGGGTCTTCAATGCTCTTGCTCTTCGGTTCCAATTTCTCTAGTAACTCTATTAAATCCTATTACATTCATTTTAACAAAATAGAAACCTTGATCAACAGTCAAGGGGAAGTACATAGGAGAGAGATAGAAATTACATTTAGAAATTTAGATAGGCGAGGTACGCAGACCCCATTATGAATAAAACCATTCATTCAAGCATCCATTCAAATTAAATCCAATCACATTGGTCAATAGTCCTTAATCATCCCCTATATATATATCAACATATATAAATACCATTCATCTCATGAATAATAAACCATTCAATATATATTGATATCATTTAATGGGCAATTGACTAGTAGAAATCCAAAATCCAATTAAAATAAACTCCTTTATTTTAATCCATTCCAAATTAATATAAACTCCTTTATAAAATTTAGAATCTTTGTTCAAAATTGAAATCCAATATTAATTAAAATAAACTCCTTTATTTTAAACCAATTTCAAGTCTAAAATAAACATCTTTATTTTTCAACATTGAAATTTTAAAATTGGAAAATCATTTTTTTTTTTGTGAACAGTGCCCGGGCTGCCCGGTGAACAGTGTTCGGGCTGCCCGGTGAACAGTTCCCGCTGCCCGGTGAACAGTGCCGTTAAACAGTTTCCGGCATGAACAGTGCCGGTGAACAGTGTCCGGCATGAACAGTTTCCGACGGTGAACAGTTCCGGCGGTGACAGTTCCCAGCGATGAACAGTGTCCGTTTTTTTTTTTTTTTTTTTTTTTTTTTTTTTTTTGTGATTTTTTGCTTTTGATGTTTTTCCAAAAAACATAATTTCATACTAACAATTATACCCAAAAAATTGTTCTAAACACATATCAACATATATATGATTGATACAATTAATAGTACGCATAAGGATGGCTCTTGATACCACTGTAAGTTTGCAAAATCACAATCTAATTGTAATACGCAACGGAAAATGGAAATTAAAATTTTTTGCAACTTATCCATGAATCACCTTATGCATAACTATTAATTGATGAAGATTAACAAGAGATAATACCTTTGATGATTCAACTCTTGAACCGCTACAAGATCTACTCCTCTCTTGATTTCTTCAAGCTCTTCCAATCTACAATCCTTTGTTGATTTCTTCAAGCTTCTCCAATCTTTGTTCCTTGAATTAAACACTAGCTACAAAGTGTATGTAGCACTCTAGAGGTAATCCACCAAGAATGATTATACAAGAAAACAATATTTGATTTCCTAGAAATCTTGGATGGCTAATCCAATTTAAGTCTTTTATTCCTAACTCTTAAGAATAATAAGAACTCTTCATTAAATGGAGGCTAGCACTTCTCTAAGTGCAATAAATGCTAGGTTAGATGAATTAGGAAAACCCTAATTCAATTAGTATACTACCAAGAATAATACTTACATAATATGTAAGTAACATTATTCTCCTAACCCACATGTTTTGCATTTAAGCAACTAACACATGTTATTAGCTTAGCCCACCTTTTGGCATTTAATTTAAATGATATTTTCATTTCATTTAAATTAATTCTTAATCTAATTAAGAATTAAATGATAATAATAATAATAAGATTTCTCTTATTAATTTATAATTCAATATTTCTCCAAATATATCATTATAAATATTAAGCATTTCAATTTATTCAACTAATAAATTAAATACTTAATTTATTATCATTAAGCCAATTTTCTTCTAATATAATATTATTCTTTTTGCGGTGTGACCCTTTAGGTTCAATATTATGCCGGTAGTAGAATAAATAAATTAGAACAATTCTAATATTATTTATAATGAATTAAACTCCTTTAATTCAAACATAAATAAATAATATTTATTTTACATCATGAGGGACACCTTACGATAATGTATCATGACTATCCGAATAATATGAAATCAATGTTTAATCACATAGAACCTATTCAGTAGTAGTTACCGTACAATTCAATCCTTCTACCATACAATGTCCCGATTAAATATAAGACATGGATTTACTGACAAGTCTTATTTTATTTAATCATATGCATTTCGATTTAAGAATGCACAACTCCGATTAATGTAAATTAGAAACTCCTTTCTAATTTTCATTCAACCCTGGCCAGGGATTTTTGAGCTGTCATTTATCAAATCGCATAGGACATTCTCTCCCTTTATCAGAAGTGGTAGATCCTTTGTCGATCATTCACCTACCTCCGTGTATACTTTATTATACCCGTACATACCCTATGACATACCCTAAGGTATTAAGGAATATGACAAAGTATAACTTAACATACACAAGGTACTATGATGATCTCAAGTCCAAGGATCACTTGTACAACTATCACTTAAGAACTTCCCTATTGACAGGTGAATAAAACTCCATTAGGGTTCTTTAAGCGAGTCACGTTCAGTGAACTTATTCTCTAATAAGCACCTACATACTTGCTTTAGTGTCTTCACACAAATGATTATGAGATCAATCATTATCTTCTAAAGATCAAGCATAGTATGTACTAATCTATCCGGATCAGTAATCCCAATATTAGTGATCCAACGATTAGGAACATTTTAGTTTTGAGCTTTCTTGAATTTAGATCTCACTAGCATGATCTCATCATGATTCTAAAAGCATTGCTCGAAAACTATGGGTTCATCACATTTATTAATTCAACCAATTAACATGGATAAAATATGCCTTTTATTCTATTATTAATATTTGAATAAGATTACAAAGTAAATGCTTATTACATCAAATATAATTGGCTTGAGGGCATATTACTTTCAATTTTATCATTAAAATAATTTATTTATTACTTATAATAATTTTCAAAACTTAATTGGATATTTAAATGATTTAATTATCATTTAAAGTAATTTTTAAATACTTAATATATTATTTAAATGATTTATTAATCATTAATAATATTTAAATATTTAATATTTTATTTAATTATTATATATAATAATTTTATTTACCTTAATATCATTTTTAAATAATTAATATAATTATTTAATAATTTAATATCATTTTTAAATAATTAATATAATTATTAAATGATTTATCATAATTATTATTTATTATTTAGTTAAATTAAATAATAATTCAGAATATATAAAAATATTAAAAATAAATTTTTATAATTTAAAAATGAATTTTCGTATTTATTTATTAATTATTAATAATTATTTAATATTTATTGATTATTTTATAATTTATTTAATAAATTTTTTATTTATTTTTATTAAAAATCCGTCGCTAATGGGCTTTAGCGACGGTCTGCATAGAATTTTAGTTTTCTGGGTTTGTGCATGCATTTCGTCGCTAAAGGTGTTCTTCATGAAGAACACCTGGTCAACGTCCAACAGTGACTTTTGACCTCAATTTAATTCCAACTAGTTTGATGTTTGTGTTTGATTTTTGTTTGTTGTTATACCCAACATGGTAGGGTACAACGACATATCAAATTTCACCTCAAACTATATCATATCAGGCTCTAAATTTGATGGTCAAACCACCGGGTTCAAACTGTTCTTGAGTTTCTGGGTTACCCAGAAACTCAAGCAGTCATGGTCAGTCAACATGGTTTGACCATGAATAACTTTGATTCTGTGTTTGCTAAATGTATTTTTATGTTACCAGATTGTACTATACATAGCATAGAACAATTCTAAACAAAGAAATCACATAAAACATATCATATAGGTCGATTCTGGGTTGCTTGAAAGTCTGACAAATCTTGTCAGACACCTTCAAGAGAATTCTGGGTTGCCCAGAAATGAAAATCCGAACGGTCAAAGCACTTTTGACCTATCATATCTTTCATCCTAGCTATTTGTTTGCTATGATACACGTAAGGCTTTAAAGATAACATGGTAGGCTACACATAGATGCATAAAAACAGATCAAACAACTAATCTAAGAGGATCAAAAGGCCTGACAAAAAGGCCTGTCAGACTGTTCTTGACTGCCAAGAACAGTTTGAATTTTTGGCTTGATTTTCATACCTAGCTGTTATGTAAGCATGTTTTAACTGCCCAGATCACTTAATAACATGTTAACAAGTATTCCTAAACATCTAAAACACAAAAATTTTCCAGGCTTGAAGATCAAACATAAAATTAGGGTTTGCACCTTTTTCTTCAAAGTTTTAATTCCTAGCTTCTGATTCTGAACTTGGGCTTGCAGAGGCTTATTTAGGCTTGATAATTAAGTGTCTAGGTTTACAATTTCGTAGGTTTTAACCCCAGTATCTCATTCTATTTATAGTGATTTGAAATTAGGGTTTCCTAGCTAATTTCCAAGCTTTTGCCTCCTAAAAGATCCTAGACTTGGGACTTGTGCTACTCAAGTCTGATCTTGGGCACCTACTTGTGCTGGAGTGTGTCAAGCACAAGCTTGCACACTCCTAGCTTCATTTTCATTGGCTAGGATTTTATTTTTCATTTATTTACTTACTAATTAAATCTAGATTTTTGTTAATCATAATTAGGATGTTAATTTAGGTTTAGTAATACCCTAATTATGATATTATATCACAATTAAGATTTATAACTCCATAATTTAGTGTTCTTGAATCAAATTAGGGTCTTAGGGTTTCTAATTAGGGTTTAGGGTTTTCAATTTAGGGTTTCTATTTCCGCGTAACATTTTAAACTCTATTTAACTTATTTTAAAATTTTATCATTTAATATAATATTATATTAATGTCGAAGCACGACAAAGCACTTCGTCAATTCCAAGTACGACACAGCAGCTTACAAAAATAATTTGCCGAAACGCTTCTCGGTGAATTCGTCGGAAGCACAACAAATCATTTTGTCCGATTAAGCACGACACAACTACTTGGCGAAAAATTTTTATTTGACCTAATTGTTTAATAAAATACACAATCACATAATACCAAGTCAGAACAAGAAATTTCATTTATTAAACACATAATTTACATATACAGATCTTATTAGGGTTCGGAATATTACATTCACCACCACTAATAAGAATTTCGTCCTCGAAATTTACAGTGCAGTCTATGAAAATAAATGTGGGTAGTTATCTCGCATTTTACTCTCGAGCTCCCACGTAGCTTCCTCGATATTCTGATTTCTCCAGATAACCTTAACTGAAGGTATCTTTTTATTTCGCAAATTTTGTTCTTTCCTATCCACAATTTCAATAGGAACTTCCTCATAAGATAAATCTTTCTCGATTTGAATGGGCTCATAATCGATAACGTGTTTATAATCAGGTTTGTACGGTCGTAACACGGACACATGAAACACGTTATGAATATGTTCTAGTTCAGGAGGTAGGGCTACCTCATAGGCTACCTCACCTATTCTCCTCAATATTTGAAATGGCCCAATAAATCTCGGACTCAATTTGCCTTTCTTGCCGAAACGTATTTTTCCCTTCCATGGAGATACTTTTAAGAATACGTGACTACCGACTTCGAAATCTTGTAACTTCCTGTGTTGATCAGCATATTTCTTCTGTCGATCTTGTGACGCTTGTAATCTTCCCCGTATAATTCGAACTACCTCCGTGGTTTGTTGCACTATTTCGGGTCCAAGCATTTGCCGTTCCCCAACCTCGTCCCAACATAAAGGCGTCCTACATTTTCTTCCATATAGGGCTTCAAATGGTGTCATTCCTATGCTGGCATGGTAGCTATTGTTGTATGCAAATTCTACCAAAGGTAATTGATCTTCCCAACTTCCCTTGAAATACATGATGCAAGAGCGCAACATGTCTTCCAATGTCTGGATGGTTCTCTCACTCTGACCGTCAGTTTGTGGATGGTATGCTGTACTTAGTCTCAACTGAGTTCCTAAATTTTTCTGGAGACTTATCCAAAAATTTGAAGTAAATCGTGGATCTCTGTCTGATACTATAGACACAGGGACTCCATGTCTAGAAATGATTTCATTAATGTAAAGTCTGGCTAATTGGTCTAGACTGAAGTTGATTTTGATGGGTAGGAAATGAGCTGATTTAGTAAGACGATCTACAATTACCCAAATGGCATTGTGACCCTTTTGTGTGGTTGGAAGGCCAACTACGAAATCCATGGTAATATGCTCCCATTTCCACTCAGGAATTTCTAAGGGTTGTAATAATCCACTTGGTTTCTGATGTTCAGCTTTAACCCTTTGACATGTTAAACACTTACTTACCCACTCCGCTATCTCTCTCTTCATGTTAGACCACCAAAAATGTTGGCTCAGGTCTTTATACATTTTTGTACTCCCTGGATGTACAACGAATTTAGAATTATGGGCTTCATTCAGTATTTCGTCTTTTAATTCTTGTACTGAAGGTACCCAAATTCTATTTTCGTATCTCAGTACTCCATCCTTATCCATTCTAAACTTAACATGCTTTTTATGAGTCATTTCTGCCTTATACTTCTGACATTCTACATCCGTCTCCTGTAGTTCTTTGACTTTATCCAATAGAGTCGAACTACTCTCCATGACAAATAACTTCTGGGTAGAGTTAACTGGAACTCTCACCTCAATCTCAAGTTTGTCAAACTCTTTTATCAGTACCTCGTTATTAGTCATCACATTCAATTTCTCCTGGTTCTTCCTACTTAATGCGTCTGCTACGACGTTGGCTTTCCCTGGATGATATAAGATCTCACAATCAAAATCTTTTATCAACTCTAGCCATCTCCTTTGTCTCATATTTAACTCCTTCTGTGTGAAAATATATTTCAGACTCTTGTGATCTGTGTATATCTCACACTTCTCCCCGTACAAGTAATGCCTCCAAATTTTCAAGGCGAATACTACGGCGGCTAACTCAAGATCATGCGTAGGATACCTCTTCTCATAATCTTTAAGTTGTCTTGATGCATATACAATCACCTTTCCGTGTTGCATTAACACACACCCTAACCCTTTGTGTGATGCGTCACTATAAACAACGAGGCCTCTTGTATCATCTGGTAAAGATAACACTGGTGCCATACTTAACCGCTTCTTCAACTCTTGGAAGCTTTCTTCACATTTGTCTGTCCAGACGTACTTTACCGTCTTTCGAGTCAAATTGGTTAGCGGGGTCGCTATCTTTGAAAAATCTTGTATAAAACGCCGATAATACCCTGCTAAACCGAGAAAACTTCTTACTTCTGTTGGAGTTGTTGGTTGTTCCCAATTCACAACCGCTTCTATCTTGGCTGGATCTACCGCTATTCCATTCTTGTCAATTACATGACCTAAGAACTGGACTCGTTCCAACCAGAATTCACACTTGGAAAACTTTGCATAAAGTTGTTCCTTGCGTAATATCTCCAATACGCTTCTTAAGTGTTCAGCATGCTCCTCTTTTGTTCTCGAGTATACTAAAATATCATCAATGAACAATACTACAAATTTGTCTAAGCATGGTTTAAACACTCGGTTCATCAAATCCATGAATGTTATCGGCGCATTTGTTAACCCAAAAGACATCACAAGAAACTCATAATGTCCGTAACGTGTCCTAAACGCTGTCTTCGGCACATCTTCTTTTCTTACCTTTAATTGATGATAACCCGATCGTAGGTCGATCTTCAAAAAGTATTCGGCCCCTTTCAACTGGTCAAACAGATCATCAATTCGTGGTAAAGGATATTTGTTCTTTATTGTCAACTTATTTAATTCTCTATAATCAATACACAACCTTAATGTTCCATCCTTCTTCTTTACAAACAACACCGGTGCTCCCCAAGGTGAAACACTTGGTTCTATGTACTTTTTGTCTAAGAGTTCTTGTAGCTGCACAAGTAACTCCTTCAACTCTACAGGTGCCATTCTGTACGGTGCCTTGGAAACTGGTGTCGTACCCGGCGCTAGATTAATAGCAAATTCGATCTCCCTGTCCGGAGGTAAACCGGGTAAGTCATCTGGAAACACATCCGGAAATTCTCTAACTACAGGTATTTGTTCTAGCTTTACTCCTTCTTTTCGAGTATCTACTATATATGCCAAATAGCCTGTACAACCCTTCCTAAGCAATCTCTCTGCCTGCATTACTGTCAGATAGTGAGATCGTTTAGGTGAACAACCACCTTTGAACACTACTTTTGACTCTGAAGTAGTCACTAAATTCACCCGCTTCTGTTGGCAGTCAATTATTGCATTATAATTCCCTAGCCAGTCCATTCCTAAAATTATATCAAATTCCCCTAATTGTATGGGAATGAGGTTCACAAGAAACTTGTGTCCCTTAATCTCTATAGCACAATTCTTATAGATGGTTTTAACGGGAATTATCTCATTGTTTGCGATCTCCACATTAAAAGGTATGTCTAAATCTTCGCATGGTATTGACAATTTCTTAGCAAAGCTATTAGACACAAATGAACAAGTAGCACCAGAGTCGAACAACACATATGCATTTAAAGTGTCGATAGGGATGATACCTGTTACCACGTCTGGTGCAGCAACAGCATCCCTTGTCGCCATATTAAAACGTTCTTGCGGTTTTGCGGTTGGTCGACCTGGACCCCCAGCTCCTGCTAGAGGTGGTTTGGGGTTATTGTTTGGGAGTTGGGTTCCTCCCCCAGATTGGTTTCCTGTTCCTCTCGGGCAATTCCTTGATACATGCCCCGTTGCACCACAAAGATAGCAGGTAACATTCGGATTACTCTGACGTATATTATTATTACTCTTTTTAGGACAGTAGGAGGAATAATGTCCCTCTTGCCCACAATGGTAACAAGTAACCACCGTTTGGCGACATAACCCTAAGTGATTCTTTCCGCATATGGCACAACGACCCACCTTATTGTTATTATTCTGGTTTCTATTATTGTTATTATTATTGTAATTGTTACCCTTCCTTACAAAATTTGTAGGAACAGTGGCATCCCACTTCCTTTTGTTATTATTAGTACCCCCTGTACTAACTTCTCCTTTCAACTTTCCTCCCTCACTCAAACTTCTCTTTTCCTTATGAAATTTTATTAAAGCTTCATTCTCGTTTTCAGCTATAATAGCTTTCTCGAGAATTTCTGGAAAAGTTCTCACTTGAAATACTGACAATTTGCTACGAATTTGGGGTTTTAATCCCTCTTCGTATCTCCTAGTCTTTCTTGCCTCTGTATGAACCTGATGTGGGGCAAACCTGGCTAATTCATTGAACTTAGCCGTATACTGGGATACGGTAAGCTCTCCTTGTTTCAATTCTAAGAATCATACCTCCATACGATCCTTCATTGATTGGGGAAAATAATTTTCGAAGAATAATTCCTTAAACCTGGTCCAAGGAATTATATCCTCACCTGCACGAATTTTTGTATTTTCTCACCAATGGTTTGCCTCACCCTTGAGGAAAAAGGTGGCAAAGATCGTCTTTTGATCCTCGCCAACATTAGTTACCCTGAAAAACTTTCTATCTCGGTAACCCATGTTTGCGCCTCAATTGGTTCCGCAGCTCCCTTAAATTCCGGTGGTCCAACAAGTTTAAAGTCCTTGAATATTGTACCCTGTGGATTAACTGGGGTGGGTTGAGGTGGTGGACGATTTTGTAAGGTTTCTAAGAGGATATTTACTAATTGTTGTGTGGGATTTGGCTCGGTGGTCTCAGTTCGGGATTGGGTTCTTCGTCCTGATGTCATGGTTCTAAAATAAAGAAAAGCAAGTATAAATACAAAGATATACTTACATAGAACTAACAATTTGATTATATAAACATAACTTGTATATATAACATGCAACAACGATTACATAACCGACTAGTAGTTATACTACTACTAGTTATTACAAGGATTTCCAACTTTACAACTCAAAATTTTGATATCGTACTAAGTACAACACATAAACTTAGACACTACTAAACTGCGCTATCACGCATCCCCTTATCAGCATCTCGTATCATGTGACCGACTACTGCTCTATCAATCATATAATCCTCCTTCTCTTCTTCCACCGGATACCTAAACACTCGTCGCTCTAGGCCATCAAATGCCGCTTTACTCTTCCTATCGGCTCTGTATGCCTGCATTTGTGCCTCCTGTTTCTCCCTCTGTGTGTTCTGAAGGAGTATCCTCAAACGCCGAGTTGTATCTCGCTCACTCTCCAATAATCCTGCCGCTATGTTTGCACGAGAGTTAGCAGCTTCTAACTCTACTGTTGACTGCTGTACCAACTCAATGACTATCTCTTCGTGTCTTTCGACACTCATCATCTGGCCTGCTCCAATATCCTCCTCAGAATCAGGGTCTACTAACTGCCCATCTACAGGGTTCTCTGCCTCCTCTACCTCTAAGATCTCCTCATCATGAATAAGCTCCTCCTCCTCTGGGTCTTCATCCTCTAAATCTAGTTCAGGGGTAGCCGGCTCGTAATCAGGCACCTCATCGGGCTCACTGTCGGATAACCATCCTATGTGTTGGTTTACTCCTGCCATCCTACAAAAGAATTTTAATTTATTTAGTATTTATGGGGAAACAAATTTACACATAAGATAAAGCTTTTAAGATTATTTTATGTATCATTAAGTATTTTACGGACTCAAAGACAATAATCTAAGGTATTTCCTAACTACCTTAGAGCTATAATCTACAGCTCTGATACCAACCTGTGACGCCCCCAAATCTCTACACTCCCCTGTAGCAGATCTGGTGCTCACGTGGAACTATACAACTATAAATATTCAATAAAATATGACTTCTAGTTATCCAAGGTTCACAGTATCCCATAACAGGTACTAGTTCCGGCCAGAACGTTGTCTGTGTTTGGATACCCTCACTTAGATATATAGATTCATATCTTATGAATATTTCTTTCATATCAATATTCCCTATCTACCTGACATTCACAGTATTAATGATAAGATTGTCCATTTGGACTCTCCACATCATTTAGATACCCTCATTCAGATGTATAGTTCATATAGACACTGTATTTAACTTAGTACAACTATTCTAAAGAATTTAAAGATCAGAGTATAACGCATTCTATAACATAAAGGATCATAATATATTACATAACATTTTGTTTGGTTACATCATTCGTTATACTAAGTTATTACAACAACAAGTCTTTAAAAGACTTAAAGTATTCAACAGCAGAAATTTAAAGCTAATAAGCATGGCTTTTCCCCTTGTTAGTCCCAGACGTGCCAGGGATATCATTTATAGCTGCAAAAGAAGATATGCGCAAGAATGAGCTACAAATGCTCAGCAAGTTCATTTAAATATTTAAACACCATGTGTTTGATTTGAAAGATGTCAATGATGTATACTGAAGGTTCTGTACATGAACCATATATTTCATTTAGTTCTATCAGTCTTTAATGACTTAGAACCATTTGAGTTTTGGATATCTAGTAGGTGATCAGCCTCACCAATATCCTAGGAGTATGCATATCATCCTACCATTTTATGTTGATATATTATCAACTGTTCGTCACCTTATATTAAGGGAATTTCGTCACCTTATTTTAAGGGAAATTTTCAGGTTCACCTTACATCAAGGTGTTCCATTTCTCAGTATCAGATGTCGTACCAAACAATTTGGCTTGACACAACAATTTAAGCTCGAACAAGTAATATATGAATAATAATTCATTTCTTAAGTTATGCTGAACAAGAAGCAATAACTTCACAATAATTGATAGCAAGCTGTATAATACTTGCTTAAATATAACAAAGTTGGGAGACTTGCTTAATATAAATTGAGAAAGGTTAGGACACTTGCCTTAGCGTAGCTCACTATAATTTTAGTACAATCGGTCAACGCACGTAGTCTACGTATACCAATAATAAGCGTTAGCACGTATATAAACATGTACCACGCTAAACTAAACAAGTTTCATTAAGGTTCGACGTTGATTCGGTATCTCGGTCGCATCCTTAATGGCTAAACACATAGATTGTTCGATAAAACTTCATTTGGAAGTCGAATTATTAGTCTAAATAATTTAATTATTATTTTTAACATATTTAGAAGCTTGGTATTATTTTTAAATAATTTTCAGAAGCTTGGAAGTATTTTTAAATAATTTTACAAGCTTAGGAATATTTTTAAATGATTTAATTATCATTTAGAATAATTTTAAAACATTTAATATGTTATTTAAATAATTTATTTATCATTTAGAATATTTTTAGATATTTAAAATATTATTTAAATGATTTATTTATCATTTATAATATTTTTAGAAAGATAGAATATTATTTAAATGATTTATTTTATCATTAATAATATTCTTAGACTTTATTTTATCATTAAAATAATTTATTTATTACTTATAATAATTTTCAAAACTTAATTGGATATTTAAATGATTTAATTATCATTTAAAGTAATTTTTAAATACTTAATATATTATTTAAATGATTTATTAATCATTAATAATATTTAAATATTTAATATTTTATTTAATTATTATATATAATAATTTTATTTACCTTAATATCATTTTTAAATAATTAATATAATTATTTAATAATTTAATATCATTTTTAAATAATTAATATAATTATTAAATGATTTATCATAATTATTATTTAATATTTAGTTAAATTAAATAATAATTCAGAATATATAAAAATATTAAAAATAAATTTTTATAATTTAAAAATGAATTTTCGTATTTATTTATTAATTATTAATAATTATTTAATATTTATTGATTATTTTATAATTTATTTAATAAATTTTTTATTTATTTTTATTAAAAATCCGTCGTTAAAGGGCTTTAGCGACGGTCTGCATAGAATTTTACTTTTCTGGGTTTGTGCATGCATTTCGTCGCTAAAGGTGTTCTTCATGAAGAACACCTGGTCAACGTCCAACAGTGACTTTTGACCTCAATTTAATTCCAACTGGTTTGATGTTTGTGTTTGATTTTTGTTTGTTGTTATAGCCAACATGGTAGGGTACAACGACATATCAAATTTCACCTCAAACTATATCATATCAGGCTCTAAATTTGATGGTCAAACCACCGGGTTCAAACTGTTCTTGAGTTTCTGGGTTACCCAGAAACTCAAGCAGTCATGGTCAGTCAACATGGTTTGACCATGAATAACTTTGATTCTGTGTTTGCTAAATGTGTTTTTATGTTACCAGATTGTACTCTACATAGCATAGAACAATTCTAAACAAAGAAATCACATAAAACATATCATATAGGTCGATTCTGGGTTGCTTGAAAGTCTGACAAATCTTGTCAGACACCTTCAAGAGAATTCTGGGTTGCCCAGAAATGAAAATCCGAACGGTCAAAGCACTTTTGACCTATCATATCTTTCATCCTAGCTATTTGTTTGCTATGATACACGTCGGGCTTTAAAGATAACATGGTAGGCTACACATAGATGCATAAAAACAGATCAAACAACTAATCTAAGAGGATCAAAAGGCCTGACAAAAAGGCCTGTCAGACTGTTCTTGACTGCCAAGAACAATTTGAGTTTTTGGCTTGATTTTCATACCTAGCTGTTATGTAAGCATGTTTTAACTGCCCAGATCACTTAATAACATGTTAACAAGTATTCCTAAACATCTAAAACACAAAAATTTTCCAGGCTTGAAGATCAAACATAAAATTAGGGTTTGCACCTTTTTCTTCAAAGTTTTAATTCCTAGCTTCTGATTCTGAACTTGGGCTTGCAGAGGCTTGTTTAGGCTTGATAATTAAGTGTCTAGGTTTACAATTTCGTAGGTTTTAACCCCAGCATCTCATTCTATTTATAGTGATTTGAAATTAGGGTTTCCTAGCTAATTTCCAAGCTTTTGCCTCCTAAAAGATCCTAGACTTGGGACTTGTGCTGCTCATGTCTGATCTTGGGCACCTACTTGTGCTGGAGTGTGTCAAGCACAAGCTTGCACACTCCTAGCTTCATTTTCATTGGCTAGGATTTTATTTTTCATTTATTTACTTACTAATTAAATCTAGATTTTTGTTAATCATGATTAGGATGTTAATTTAGGTTTAGTAATACCCTAATTATGATATTATATCACAATTAAGATTTATAACTCCATAATTTAGTGTTCTTGAATCAAATTAGGGTCTTAGGGTTTCTAATTAGGGTTTAGGGTTTTCAATTTAGGGTTTCTATTTCCGTGTAACATTTTAAACCCTATTTAACTTATTTTCAAATTTTATCATTTAATATAATATTATATTAATGTCGAAGAACGACAAAGCACTTCGTCAATTCCAAGTACGACATAGCAGCTTACAAAAATAATTTGCCGAAACGCTTCTCGGTGAATTCGTCGGAAGCACGACAAATCATTTTGTCCGATTAAGCATGACACAACTACTTGGCGAAAAAATTTTATTTGACCTAATTGTTTAATAAAATACACAATCACATAATACCAAGTCAGAACAAGAAATTTCATTTATTAAACACATAATTTACATATACAAATCTTATTAGGGTTCGGAATATTACAGACACACTTCTTTTGGCAATCAATAATCGCCCCATAACTATACAACCAATCCATCCCTAGAATAACGTCAAATTCCCCAAGTTTAATCGGAATAAGATTTACTGTCATCATATGACCATGAATATCTATCTCACAATTTTTGTACACATACCTAATAAGTATCATTTCCCTATTGGCAATCTCTATGTTTAAGGGAAAGTCTAACTCTTCTCGGGGTATCTTCAGTTTCTCAGCAAAATCATCAGAAATGAAAGAACAAGTTGCACCCGAATCAAAAAGTATATATGCATTCAAGTTATTTACTGGTAGGATACCTGCCACCACCTCCTTGGATCGAACCGCATCCTGGACCGTCATATTAAAAGTGCGTGCAGTCGGGCGATTTGCTGTAGTTGGTCCAGAAATAGTTAGTGCACCTCCACTATTGCTTCTTTTGCCTCCATTTCCCCCACTAGCTACTTTCCTTAGACAATCACGAGCAAGATGGTCTTTTGACCTGCACGTGAAACATGCACCTTTCTTTGGGGCAGTGCAGTTTGGAGCAATGTGGCCCTCTTGTCCACAGTTGTAACAGACTATCTTTCCTTTCAAGCACAAACCTGCATGATTCTTACCACAGGTTACACAAGCTTCAGTTTTCTTCCTCTGGTTACTCTGCTGACTTCCAGTAGAACCACCATCATTCCGTTTTCGTTTTTGGTTTCCTCCCTCATTGCTACCACTCGGCCTATTTTCGGTCTCATTCCTTTTCTTTTTCTGCTCCTGGTTGTATTTGGTTAATGCATCACTTCCTCCCTCTGCTATTATTGCTTTCTTTAACACTGCCGCAAATGTGTTGAGTTGAAACATAGAAACCCTACTGTAAAGCTAAGGTTTCAATCCCTGCTCAAATCGTCTAGCCTTTCTCTCATCCGTGTTAACTTGGTATGGTGCAAACCTCGCTAGTTCATTGAACCTTGCTGTGTATTCTGGCACTGTCATTGTTCCTTGCTTAAGTTCGAGAAACTGAACCTCCATCTAGTTCTGAGCACTAGCCGGGAAATACATTTTGAAGAACATCTCTTTAAACCGATCCCATGGTATAACACATTTTCCTGCTCTCGTCTTGTTGGCTTGCCACCAGTAACTGGCTTCCGGCTTTAACATGAAAGTCGCAAAGGCAGTCTTCTGATCATTCCCAATCCTAGCGACTTCAAAAACTTTTTCCATTTCCATTACCCAAGTTTGGGCTTCTATCGGATCCATTATTCCTTTAAACTCAGGGGGACCAACGACCTTAAAATCCTTAAAGGTCGTAGCTTGAGCTTGTGGTTGATTTGCAAAAACTCCAGTCAAAAGGTTCACTAGTTGCCGAACTGGGTTAACTTCGGGTGGATTATTGTTATTGTTGTTAGTAGACCCCTCTGGGGGTAGTTGCTGACGGGGTCATCCAACTCTTCTTGGCGGCATAATTCTGTTGAATACAACGCTTTTTAGATAATTGCTAAAAAAATTTTTTAGTACTTATAACTTAATTAAAACATAGTTAAATATTCAAAAGTAGAAACTTAACACATAACATTTTTCAAAAAACTTCTTTATTCATTCATTCTCAAACTCAAGCATTTTACTATTTACATCATCATTTAAGAAGACAACTTTGGCATTTCACCATTAACATCTTATCCCATTATTTATATAAACTGGGATTTACATTCAAAATACTTGTTATAATATTATTTCTCTAATAACTTAGGAAGACAACCCTCGGCGCACAGCCTCCTCACGTTCTTTTTCCATGATGCGAACTATAGTTCGGCGATCCACAAACCTCGAATGATCCTCTAACTGTGTTGGGTAATGGAGAACCCGGTCTTGAGCCCTATCTATCGTCGTGTGGTAAATATACTCCATGTCATCGATTTTGAACTTCTTCGCACGAATCTCTCCTTCAGCACGATCCAATCGTTGAGAAACCCTAATGTGAGCGTTTTTAACCCTATTACGCATAACAGTTTCCTCCTTCAAAGCTTTTTTTAACTCCTCCATCGCAATCTTTAATTGGCCGATCTCAGACTTTAATTCATCATTCTCAGTTTTTAGTTCACCATTTTTAGCCTTCACCACCTCTTTCTCTGACTTCACCTTTTCATTTTCATCTAACAGTTGCTCCTGTTGACCCTCTACGTGAACTAATTTCCATTCTGCATCACCCAACCGTACTTCTAAATCATAGATCTCTTCGTCCTTCTCCTCGATAGTAATTCGGCGCGTCTCTGACACTTCCTCCAAAACTCTGAGCTGCTCCCGAAGTTCGACATTTTCATCATATAACTGCTCGTACATCAGCTCCTCGGGATCCTCCTCCTCTTCCGCCTCCTCCTGAACAGTGACCAACCTCTGCCCAGGTGCTTCCACAGTCACCAACTGTTCGCTGACCACATGAACATCTCTGGCCTCCTTGTCTCCAGGCTCTAGGATATCCTTCCTCAGCACTGGGATCTGCTCAACTCGAATCTGACTAGTTTGTCCAACCTCCGACATCCTGACAATAAAATATTTTAATTATTTAATCGATACCACTCGCGAGCACATTGGTTATTAAGCATATACGCACATAGAGTGTTTTATTATCTTCAATGAATTCCTTAATTCATCCTTTAATACTCGATAGGAGTTTAGCCACATTATCTTTGCGATTTACTAAAAGGTTAATTCTTAAGGTTTTTCCCCACCTAAGGTTCTTAAACCTACGGCTCTAATACCAACCTGTGACACCCGCAAATCTGGGTTACCTCAAACCACACAGATTTGGTGCTCACTATCCATACACAACCACTGTCTACCCATAAACAAAAGGTTTTAAGTAAAGTAAACTGAATAATAAAGAAATATCTCCCATAAGAGGGTTACATAGTTTCTCAAAATAAGTCTCAGGTTCTCTAACCTTTATTACATCTCTTAAAATGCGGAAAAATAAATAAATAGCTAATAAGTCTTGATTACACAACCATAAAAGTAAACTAGTCTTCCTATAACAGTAAGTCACAGTCATTTGTTCATTTGTCCTTTTCCTTTGCTAGTAGACAGCTCACTTGGTATTTCAACTTTAGCTGCAAGGGTTTAGTATACAAGGGTGAGCAAAACAAGTGCCCACCAAAATAACAATGAACACTTTAATAATTAAGAATGGAAACATCTGAAAGCTTGATAGAAAATAAATAGAACATCAAGATATTCCGAAAGTGATATACTAAGGGTCACTAGACCACGAACCATGTCCTAGGTAAAGTTTAATAAACTATAACTGGACTATCCATCTCGTACTCAAGGTGACCAGCCCGTTGTACAATGTATTGTGCACAACCATTCAACGCTTTCGCATAAATATTCCCCTATACTAGGGATGTTCTTCTCAGTTTTGTCATCCAAGAATTCAGTTCAGCAAAATAGAATTTTAACAACTTAGATTATGATCAAAGATCAACAACAGTGATATACAATGATATGGATTTTATATGTCCAAGACATTAGAATAACGACTTCAATTAACTTGAGCTTTGAACAACAAGAATCCAAAAAAAAATCAGAAGTCTATGACATGCAATGATAACTTGCTAGATGAGAAAGTAGGATTTAGAAGCTTGCATAAACTGGAATCGAGGTAGGATAAGGACACTTGCGTCAAGTAAATTTAAGATTGAAAACATATTTAATGTGAAAGAGTTGAGAATAGGAAACTTGCCTCGTGCGTAGTTTTCTTAATTACAAACCACGTACAATAAACAACTTACATATTCCGTTTGTATAACAACAAAAATAATTAGTTACAATATTCACATACATTAACACTCTAATCCTCATCTCAATTTCCAATTAATCACTGATTATCAATCCTATTTCAGAAGCTACAAGCTTAGCTACAACAATATAACACTTTAAGAATCACCAAAACTTATCTTTAAGTTAAGGTATAACAACTTTATATTTAATCATCATTAAATATTCACTTAGAATCCATCTTAACATCTTGGTATTCATTTATTATATTAATTTAAGTTTTAATCCTGCATAGAGTGAGCCATCGCAGTTACCCAAAAAAAAAAAAAATAAATAACTTTTTCGGCAATGATCTCGCCAGGTCGAGAATTTGCTTTACAATTTTCTCGTCGGGGCGAGCTCTCGCCGGGGCAAGAGTTTGCTTTACAATTTTCTCGCCAGGGCGAGATCCCGCTGGGGCGAGGATTTTCTATACAATTTTCTCGACGAGAAACTCGACTGCAACCTCCCACAGTTCGCGAACCAGCGAAACGCAGACCAAAATTTTCAAATTCTATCATCTAACTCACAAATCAAACACACCCAGACATCAAACACGTTGTAAAACAGCTACCCAACATGTTTCTAACAATTCTAACTATTATAAAACACATAATCAACCAATTAAAGTCCAAAAATTCACTGCCAAAACAAAATATTCATATTTTGGCCTATTTGATAAAATTAAACACTGTGAATTCATCTCTAAACCATTTTAATCCATTCCACTTGTATTCTTTTTGTTTTTCATCATATTAACACAATCAAAAGTCAATTTACCGATTAATATCCGAAGTGAACATGAAATTTTATACATATAAAGCATACATGAAAGTGAAACTCTGTAAAAACCAAAAACTCTATTTTAAAGCATGTTTTCATGGACTGATACCCACAAATTGGTTTATAACATCATATAATTACTATTACATGCTTACTATCAATTACAACCAAGTAATTCATTCATTTAGCAAATAAATTCACATACAAGAAGGAAACAACCATATATAGAGAAAAACCTTCTAACAAAATTTTAATAGGAATTATACCTTCTATTGCTTTGAAAACTTAGCTAATCTTCTTTGCTTGAATTCTTGCTTCCAATTTCCAAAATTCTCTCTCAAATTTCTCTCTTCTTCTCTGTATATTTTTTTCTTCTTTGGCTTATGAAAGTAAGCTGATAAAACATCACGTGGTTTTATTAACTCACCAGTTACAAACCCAGAAAGCCTCATCAGTTAAAAAACTAAAAGGTCACAAAGCCTTGTTTGGCTAGACCCTAAAGAAAAACTCATTTTTTTTACCAACCAAGAGCCACAAGGCCTTGTTTGGTTTAGCTAAATAAAACTCTTCTTCCATTTATTTTAATAACTCATTATATCATATAGTTTAATTGTCACACTAACAATTTAATTAAACCTATTATTAAATAAATCCAATTAAACCTTACTAATTCAATTATAACTTTTATTTGATCAATACCATTATGCCAAATAAATTATTTTATTCAAATAAATCCCTTACTCAAATAAATCAGTTAATCATCTAATTTAATTATTAAATTAAATTAGAATAAATACATCAAATCACATTCAAATAACATTTAACACAATTACTCTTAACATGAATTACTCCACAATAACTTTATTATTTATTTATTTTACTCAATAAATAAATTAACAATAAAATATTTATTAACTCAATAAATAAATATTTTAAATTATTTACAGAATTCACAATCGTTACAAGTTCGACAATGCAGCTTGCAATCTAAGCTCCTCAATGAAAATATCTTCCAAGCTCGACAATGCAGCTTACAATTGAACTTATCTTCTAAGCTCCTCAATGAAAATATCTTCGAAGCTCGACAATGCAGCTTGTTACCGTAAGCACGACAAATCACTTTGTCATTCTCAAGCATTATTTAGAGTTGTGGATTTGGGAATCAAAATACATATAATTAAATAAAATAAGACTTGACGGTAATTCCATGTCTTATATTTAATTGGGATATTGTATGGTAGAAGGATTGAATTGTACGGTAACTATTTGTTAGGTTTGTATATAACGCGAGCATGCAATCAAATAAATAGAGCGGAAGCGCGATAAAACGGATTTTAAAATTTTATACAAACCATCACCATGATCGATCAATGTTCTCAATTAACGATATAAACGAAAGAGAAAGAGAATAAGAAATTATACCCTCATAGAACAAAGCTTGCTCGGGTACAAGTTCAACTCCTAGTCCTTCGTGTTCTCCTCGAATGCTACGGTGTGATTCCTTCCTTTGATCAACGTTAGCCACCCAAGTGTTTGGCCTCTAGAGGTGATCCACCAAGGAAGAACAAGTATTCAAGAAGTTGGGTATTTGGCAAAAACCCTAGTTTCTATCTCTATAGAAATTGGAAGTACTCTTCCACAATCTAATGCAAGAGTGTGTAACCCTAATCTATGATAAGACTCCTCTTATTTATAGATGTAGGAATAACCCTTCCCTAAACTATTTAGGATTGAGTTTTCTATTATAATTAAACTCCTTTAATTATTTATGCTCCTAATCCAATTAGGAATTCATGGAAGAGTACTTCTATTAATTAATTCTCAATCCATATTAGGAATTAAATAATAGTAAAAGTAATAATAATAATAAGACCCCTCTTATTAATTTATATTTAATATTTCTAAAATATTAAATAATAAATATTAAGCTATTTAATTTATTCTATCTCCATAGACTAAATTAAATACACTTAACTTATTATTACAATTATGCCATTTACTTCTTAAATAAAGATTTTTCTTTTGCGGTGTGACCCTTTAGATTCTCCATATTAAACCGGTTGTGAATAAAACAATTAGAACAATTCTAATCTTATTTCAATAAATAAATTAAACTATTTAATTCATTTAAATAAATAATATTTATTCTACAATAAGGGTAAGCCCCCTTAGCGATCAACGACTTTCCAGATAATATAGATTTCAACATTAATCACAAAAGAACCTTTGAGTAAATAGTTACCGTACAATTCAATCCTTCTACCATACAATGTCCCAATTAAATATAAGACATGGATTTACTGTCAAGTTTTATTTTATTTAATTATATGTATTTCGATTCCCAAATGCACAACTCTGATTAATGCAAATTAGAAACTCCTTTCTAATTTCATTCTGCCTTGGCTAAGGACTATTGAGTTGTCATTTATCGAATCACATAGGACATTCACATCTTTTACTAGACGTGGTAGATTCTTTGTTGATCATTCACCTATCTCCATGTACAACTTATTATACCTAATCATACCCTTTAATATACCCTAAAGGTCTTAAGGGATATGTCAAAGTATAACTCATCATACACAAGATACTATGATGATCTCAAGTCTAAGGATCACTTGTACTACTATCACTAGAGGAATTCTTATTGACAGGCGAGTAAAACTCCATTAGGTATTCCTTAGCGAGCCACGTTCAGTGAACTTATTCTCTAATAAGCACATACAGACTTGCTTTAGTGTCTCCATACAAATGATTATAAGATCAATCATCCTCTTCTTAAGAGCAAGCAACGTATGTACTAATCTATCCGGATTCACTAATCCCCTATTTAGTAATCCAACGATTAGGAACGATTTTAGTTTGTGAGCTATCTTGAATTTAGATCTCATTAGCATGATCACCATCATGATTCTAAAAGCATTGCTCAAAACTATGGGTTTATCACATTTAATATAACAGCACTATGTAGATAATATAAAATGCCTTTTTAAGAAAATCAATTCTTTTATTAATAAATGAATAAGATTACAAAGTATATGCTACATCATATCAAATATGATTAGCTTGTGTGCATACTACTATCAATCTCCCACTTGCACTAAAGCCAATCGCCATGGTATCTAATACCCATCTTCTCTAAGTGACGATCAAACTATTGTTGAGTTAAAGCTTTAGTAAATGAATCTGCAATGTTGTCTTGAGAGTCCACACGTTCCAGGGTGACATCTCCTCTTTCAATGATCTCTCTAATCAAATGAAACCGCCGCAACACGTGTTTGGATTTCTGATGAGACCTGGGTTCCTTAGCCTGCGCAACAGCTCCAGGGTTGTCACAAAATAAAGGTATGGCTCCTCTAATGTTAGGAACCACTCCAAGTTCAGTTATGAACTTCTTCATCCAAACAGCTTCCTTTGCAGCTTCACTTGCAGCTATGTACTCTACCTCTGTCACTGAATCAGCAACTGTTTGCTGCTTGTAACTCTTCTAACTCACTGCGCTACCGTTTAAGGTAAACACATACCCTGAAACGGATTTATAGTCATCTTGGTCTGTTTGAAAACTTGAGTCTTTATAGCCCTCTAGTTTCAATTCAGACCCACCGTAGACAAGAAATACATCCTTAATTCTTCTCAAGTACTTTAAGATGTTTTTCATAGCCTTCCAGTGCTCTTCTCCTGGATTCGACCGATATCTGCTTGTTACACTAAGTGCATGAGCGACATCTGGTCTAGTACATATCATATTGTACATGATAGATCCTATTGCGGAAGCATAAGGAATATTACTCATCCGGTCTCTTTCCTCAGGTGTCTTTGGGGCCTATTTCTTGGAGAGATGTATTCCATGGCTCATCGGCATGATACCTCTCTTGGAATCTTCCATGCTAAACTTCTTTAGCATCGAGTCAATGTACTTTCCTTGGGTCAAGCCCAACATCCTTTTAGATCTATCTCTATAGATCTTTATCCCCAAAATATAGGATGCCTCACCCAAGTCCTTCATGGAGAAGTGTTTAGATAACCAAATTTTGATCGACTGTAGCATAGGAACATCATTCCCTATCAGTAATATGTCATCAACATATAATACAAGGAATGAAACAGCGCTCCCACTAACCTTCTTGTACACACAAGGTTCATCCTCATTTTTGATAAAATCAAACCTTTTGATTATCTCATCAAAACGGATGTTCCATCTTAGAGAAGCTTGCTTCAATCCATAAATGGATCGTTGTAGCTTAAAGAATTGGTTTGTTCCAACCGTTGAAACAAAACCCTCTGGCTGTATCATATATACATTCTCCTCAAGCTCTCCATTGAGGAAGGCCGTTTTCACGTCCATTTGCCAGATCTCATAGTCATAATAAGCTGCAATTGCAAGCAAAATCCGAATGGACTTGAGCATAGCTACTGGTGAGAAGGTTTCATCATAGTCAACTCCTTGTCTTTGTTTGAAACCTTTTTCCAACCAGTCGGGCCTTATAGGTCTCTAACTTACCATCTGCTCCAGTCTTTCTCTTAAAGACCCATTTACACCCAATAGGCTTAATGCCCTCAGGTGGTGAAACCAAAGTCCATACTTGGTTTTCATACATGGAGTCCATCTCGGATTTCATGGCTTCTAGCCATTTGTCTGAGTCTTCACTACTTATAGCCTCTTCGTAAGTCAATGGATCATCATTATCTATGATGCGTACCTCATCATCATCCTCTATGATGAAACCATACCTTTCAGGTATCTTCGGTACTCTTCCAGATTTACGAATAGGTAGTGGTACAGTAGGTTCTTCTACTTGGTCAGGTACTTGACTTTGATCCGTAGTATTTTGTGGTTCTTGAACATCTTCAAGATATATCTTACTCCCACTAACCCCTTCAAGGATAAACTCCTTTTCCAAGAAGGCAGTGTGTTTCGCAACAAACACCTTTTGATCAGTAGGATGATAGAAATAATATCCTAAACTTTCTTTAGGATATCCTGTAACGATCGGGAATTCTGAAATTTCCTTGTAGTTCGAATTTTTGAATATTAATGAATATATTATATTTTATTGATATTATTTTGTGTTGCATGTTTAAAGGTTGTGTGACAACCTGGATTATGTGAATGCATGAAATTTTACGTGTTATAATTTTGTTTAAGTGAATAATTGATTTTGCGTAGCGTCGCTAAATCACTATTCACGGGGTACGTTTCCCGAGGCACTATTTATGCCAAATATTTTTGTGTCTTTTTCGATGTTAATAAATTTCATAAATACGTGTATGCGTACGAATAATTTTTCCAAGTGTCGGAAACTTTATTTGAGCTGATACGTGATTTTATCCGTATCCGAAATGCATTAAATGGGTGTTCCGAATATTTGAACAAATCCCATAATAATTATTTTTACCCATCCCAATATTTATGGTAATACCCATTTTAATTTTGGGTAGAGTTATTTACCAGTTTTGGTACAAAAGTGAGAGTTTTCGGATATATTTTTGGAATTTTCGGGTATTTAATTTGGCTTATTGCTTCAAGTGGGAACCACCAAACCACTTTCAACCAATCAAATGAGAGCTTGGGGAGAGCATTGCCGGCAAGCCTTTGAAAAATTTGGCCACCTTGAGCCTTACACCCATTTCTCCCACTTCTCCTTAATTTCCTCCACTTCTCCCAAATAATTCAACCACTTCATTTCTCTCTTGCAATCCATCAACTCCTCCTTCAAACATATTTCAGATTCTGCAGAAAGAGAGAGAGAGAGAACTCGCCGGAAGAAGGAAGAGAAAGAAGTCGCCGGAGTTCGCCGGAAAAAGAGAAGAACTCGCCGAAAAAGAAAGGAGGAAGAAAAAGAAGGCACGGGTGGAGGAACCAAGCAAGAAGGACCTTCAAAACCATGCCTAGCCAAGCCTCTTAACCTCTAGGAATGATTTACAGAGGTAAACAATAACCAAATCCTTTCCATTCGATTTCTTGTTAAGATTTTCAAGTTTTTCTTAGTTTTGAGCTCTTAAGCTTGTGGGTCGAATTTATGGCGATTCTTGGTGTTTTTGTTTGTTGTGATTGTTTATAAATGTTGTTAAGAGGTTATGTAAGCTATTAATACCTTTAAAGTGGAACAAAAACGCAAGAAATCCTTACCTTGGCTTAATGGAGCAAGAACAATGGACTTTGGACATGAACTTGAACATTCGGACTTTTTAGAGGACTGTAAAGCTATGATTTCGTGTTTGTTAATTTTTTTTGTTATTATGGTATTGTAGTTCCCTGGGTTAGAAGCTAACCCAGTTGGAATGGACCAAAAAGGAGTTAAAACGAGTTCGTAGTAATGATTTTTGTAAAACATGTCAAGAACTCAAAGAACAGAGTATGAACTTTACACTTTGGCTTAGGATTTGACCATGTTAATGTTAATGGCTAGCTCTGCATTTTTAATATGTTGTAGCCCTATGAGTTAGGAGTCTATAGAGTCCGAAATGGACCAATTTGCTTGAGTATTGGAGGAGTTATGGAGGTTGGAATGGTCGGAGGCCGGAGTCGCGAACTAGGTAGAAACCCAGAATCCGGCTACTGGAGAGTCGCCCCGCAGCGCCACTCATAAGCCCTGCAGCTCACGCTGCAGCGAGGGGCAATGATGGGAATATACCGGAGCTCACGCCGCAGCGTGAGATCCAAGTTATAGGGCTTATGCCGCAGCGCGAAGCCCGGTCATGGAGAAAACACGGGGCTCACGCTGCAGCGTGAGGCCCACTGCTAAGGCTTGGCGCTGCAGCACCAGTGCCGTGTCCGGCCTGGGTCAGGTCCGTCAGACCGGATCGGGTCGGGTCAGACCTAATGAATCCTTTTCAAATGGGTCCAACAGTTATATCTTTCCTTGTATTAAATGATTAGACAGGTTAACTAAGCATATTTTGTTAAGCCTTAAATGCTTAATTATTTCCCAAATGTCAACCAGATTGTTATTGTCTTAAGGCAGAAATTGAATAATCTAATTGCAATTTAGGCTTGGTTTCCCCCGACTGGGTAGTCGTAGTGGCAATCAGTGTGTTTTAGTGATGCAGCGTCCGTTTTGAACCATTATTTGGAATGTGACTAATTGTTATGTAAATATGTACTTAATTGTGTAGGATATTAAGAAGCGTGTGTTGTATTATTGTAGCAGCACTTCAGGCAAGTTTCCCTATCCCTTGTCTAACCCTTGTGTTGGGCAAGTTTCTAAACCTTATGCACTACTCTTTTTATTTCGTGCAAACAGGTGTATGTTATGCAAGTTTCCCCATCCCTTGTCTAACCCTTGTGTTGGGCAAGTTTCTAAACCTTATGCACTATTCTTTTTATTTCGTGCAAACAGGTGTATGTTATGCAAGTTTCCCTATCCCTTGTCTAACCCTTGTGTTGGGCAAGTTTCTAAACCTTATGCACTATTCTTTTTATTTCGTGCAAACATGTGTATGTTATGCAAGTTTTCGTATGCCTTGTCTAACCCTTGTGTTGGGCAAGTTTCTAAACCTTATGCATTATTCTTTTTATTTCGTGCAAACAGGTGTATGTTATGCAAGTTTCCCTATCCATTGTCTAACCCTTGTGTTGGGAAAGTTTCTAAACCTTATGCACTATTCTTTTTATTTCGTGCAAACAGGTGTATATTATGCAAGTTTCCCTAACCTTACTCAAATTACATTGAGCAGGTTTCCTATCGTTTACACAGGTTGTATATTGTCGCAAGTTTCATAACTCAAACAGAGTTATTACCTTTAAATCATAGTAGTGGATTAATTATTGTCAATTATTCCACCTCCAAGATAATTATTGATATTCGCAGTTTATGCATTTGAATTTATTATCTGTTGTTAGATTGTGAAATGTTTAAGTTCTTCATTCATGAACTGTCTAAGAAAATAGTCTACGCCATTTTTTCGGCTAGACATGTACAGGTTATTATTTTAAAACTACCCAAACCAGTAGTTGGTACGGATTCTTGGACTGAGAGAGCAACCCTTATTAGGGGATTATAATGTGTCGTTTATTTGATGCAGTCAGAGTTAAATGCTATGCATATACATGGTGTACAAGAGGCTGATCCCCTCGAGTACAACTGACGGGGCCAGGTTTTAAAAGAGTTAGTTGAATGATTGACTCTTTGGCCAAAAGTTCATGGTCGGTTGGACCACTCAGCAGTAAATAATCATTATTCATTGTTTCATTTGGACTTTGATTATGTCATTTCAGCTAATTCATCAATATTCATAAATTGTTGATCTATGCAGTTATTATTCTTATTCATTCATGATATATCTTCATTCTTGCTTTTAAACTTGCTGAGCAAAGTAGTTGCTCACTCTTGCTATATCATGAACCTATTGCAGCTAAGCCGGGGAGTTCCAAAGCGGACAAAGGCAAGGGAAAGCTTAAGGAATAGTTATATGTACTATCCTGTTATGTAATTCGTGGAATCATTTTGTATTATTATGGTATTCTGCGATGTATTTCATTTAAGGTTTTAGACCTTGGGACCGTAGTGAACCTTTTGTAATGAACAACATATGTTTATTTTATTCCGCATTAGTTGATTTATGTTGTTTAGAGGTGTATGATTGCATTTTATCGTGAGCACCAAATTCGAGGTATTGGTACCTGAATTTGGGGGTGTCACAGGTTGGTATCAAAGCCTTAGGTTATAAACTTTAGGAATGCGAAACCTAGGTTATAACCTTAGTATTAAACTCGTATTGAGTACGCTAGGTGATGGATCGGGGAGATTCATTTGATGGTCATGTCTGGAGGTGGATTATGGAAATCCATCGAGCCGAGTTATGCATGATAAAATATCATTTCATTTTACCAATGAATATATTTTATTGTGACACTGACATCTTGCTGTCTATTTATTTATGTTTGTGGTTGTAGGATATCTGAGATAGGAGAGTTCAGTCCTGCTAGAGAGGTAGAGTTCACAGACATTCATGTGGACGCAGGGCAGTTAGTGGAGGTGCAGCCGAGTGAGCCAGAGATGATGGACACTAGGGATGAGTCCGAGGTCGAGTATGTTTCTGAGGAGGAGCCAGTTACCGGAAGAGTGCAGAGGCTGTTAAGCGATGAGGGGGAGGATGAGGACCCCGAGGAGGATCCATTGAAGGAGGATGATGAGCCACCTGAGTATGCAGATGGCATGGGCACTACTGCTAGTGATATTATCGAAGAGCTGACAAATAGGAACGATGAGCTCGAGAATCGAGTAACTCACTTAGAGGAGCAGAACCAGGAGCACCAAGACCGAGAAGAGCAGTACAGGTCATTGGCATATCAGACTTTGGGGGAAAAGACCGAGTTGACCTAGAAGTTGCAGGAAAAGGACCAGAGGATTACCGAATTAGAGGCAGAGGTTCACGGTCGCCGAGGGGTTTCTGTTCAGTTTGGTGTGATGGTGTATGACCTCCTAGAGAGAAATGTGATGCTGGTAGGACAGATAGAGCAGGTAGAGGATCAGCTGGAGACTACTCGTCTAGAGCGAGATGAGGCTATGGAGCACTTGGCAGCCCTGACTGCAGAGATTGATTCCCTCAGGTCAGGCTTGACCACTTCCATTGGCAGGCTGAGGGACAGGGTGAGGAGGTACCCCAGGGATGAAGGGAGTAGCAGGCGCGTGATTAGGCGTCGAGTGGTCGACAGGCTGGCTCGACGGGAGCTCCGAGTTACACTCCGCCGCAGCAGGCGGTGATGTGTTATTTTTAGCATTATGTTTACAGTAGGTTCCACTTTTGTTATATTAGGGGCTTACTTATGTTGTAAATCCCTCTGCTTGTAGCGTGCATGGGATAGTAGTTGAACCCCCAATTTTGTTCCTGATAGAGGGGTGGAAGGTTATTATTCCCCAATTTTGTTCTTTAGGGGATAGTTAATGGGTGGAGGCTATGTCATTTAGCATTTTTAGAAGTATGCCACATGTTGAGTCTGGTTGTATTAAGACAGTGACATATGGTTATAAATGCAGTTGTTTTATTTAAATCAAACGTGTTTGATGGATGTTTTTTACTTTTAATTGTTGACTTAAATGACTTATTGCATGAGGCCTAGATCTATTAGTAATAGCCGACGGTTTTCTTTTAGAAGATCATAGCGCCAAGAGGACGACCGCGTAACCAAAGGGTTGAGGAGTCGGTGAATAACGAGGAGGGTCAGGCAGACCCTATGAGGGCTTTTATTAACTTATTAGCAGAAGCAATGAAGGGCAGACAAGCCGCTGCAGTTGATCAGCCAGGAACTCACAAGGCGAATTTTAAGGACTTCAAATTAGTAGGACCACCGGAATTTCGTGGGACTACGGATCCGATTGAAGCCCAGACATGGGTAGAAGAAATGGAGAAAGTTTTTGAGGTCGCAAGGGTGGCCGAAAAACAGATGACGTCGTTTGCCACTTTCATGATGAAAGGTGAGGCAAATTACTGGTGGAAGGCGAACAAAGGTCGAGCGGGAGAAGGTACGATTGTATGGGCTCGTTTCAAGGAGCTGTTTTTCGAAAATTACTTTCCAGCGAGCATGCAGGCAAGCATGGAGATAAAGTTCCTGGAACTAAAGCAAGGAAGCATGTCAGTTACTGAGTATGCCGCAAAATTTAACGAGTTAGCTAGGTTTGCTCCACATCAGGTGGGCATCGAAGCTAGGCGGGCAAAGAGATTTGAACAAGGACTGAAACCTTGGGTGTATAGTAAGGTTGCGGTTTTGCAGATCAACACATTTTCTACATTACTTGAGAAAGCAATCATTGCTGAGGGAGGAAGCGAAGCTTTGGCCAGGCACAACCAAGATCAGAAAAAGAAAAAGAGTCATGATGGTCATAAGGAAGGTAGCAGCGGGGGAAGTAACCCAAATAAGAGAAAATGGAACGACAGTCAGATGACAGGAAGCAAATTCGGAGGGGATACAAAGAAGGGTAATAAATGCGAGAAATATGGAAAGAATCACTTTGGAGAATGCATGAAAGGAAAAGGAGTTTGTTTCAACTGTGGTCAATCAGGGCACTTTGCCCCACAATGCCCAAAGGCGAAGGCAGGAAGTTGTTTTTCTTGTGGCGCTTCAGATCATCAGAAGAAGGATTGCCCAAAGAGGAAGAGTGATGCAGGCAGTGCTAACCAAGGGAACAACAGTAAGCTGACTATCGGAGGACCAACATAGCAGAATAGACCAGTAGCACGCACCTTCAACATGACAGTGCAGGATGCGATGGAATCAAAGGATGTGGTGTCAGGTATTATTTCGATTAACAATATTAATGCATATGTATTATTTGATTCGGGAGCTACCTGTTCATTTGTGTCGGATGAATTTGCTAAATGGCTAAACTTACCTCGTGAGAAATTAGAGAATCCAATGAATGTGGAAGTAGCTAATAAGGAAGTTATTCCCGTAGAACATATTCATAGAAATTGTTGTGCTGAGATAAACGGGTATAAACTGAGCGTAGATTTGATTCCGATACGACTAGGAGAATTTGATGTAATTCTTGGGATGGATTGGTTGTCTAGTCACGGGGCTATGATTGATTGTCAGAAGAAAAGTATACACCTGAAGACTCCGAATAAGTCGAAGGTCGTATTTTACGGTAGTAAATCGCCGAGACAATCTTGTTGTCTGACGATGATGCAAGCGAAGAAATTGCTACGGAAAGGTTGTATAGGTTATCTGGCTCACGTGGTTGATACCGGAAGAGTAGAGGGTGAGCTGGGTCAGATACCTGTAGTAAGGGAATTTCCAGATGTTTTCCCAGATGAGATACCGGGATTGCCGCCGGATAGAGAAGTGGAATTTGTGATCGACTTAGTATCGGGAACCGCACCGATCTCTAAGGCACCTTACAGAATGGCACCAGTGGAAATGAAAGAACTGATGGTTCAATTGCAGGAGTTGCTAGATAAGGGGTATATTCGTCCAAGTGTATCTCCGTGGGGAGCGCCAGTACTGTTCATAAAGAAGAAAGACGGATCGCTTAGGCTTTGCATTGACTATCGGGAGTTGAACAAAGTCACGATTAAGAACAAGTACCCGTTGCCCAGAATTGATGATTTGTTCGATCAATTAAAGGGAGCGAAATACTTCTCAAAGATAGACTTGAGGACAGGATATCACCAACTGAAGGTGAGGCAAGAGGATATTCCAAAGACAGCATTCAGAACTCGATATGGACACTTTGAGTTTTTGGTGATGTCGTTTGGGTTGACGAACGCGCCAGCAGAATTTATGGACATGATGAACAGAGTGTTCAAGCAATACCTAGATAAATTTGTCGTCGTTTTCATAGATGACATTCTTGTCTACTCTAAGACAGAGGAGGAACACGTCGAGCATTTGAGAATAGCCCTGGAAACACTAAGAAGGGAGAAGCTATATGCAAAGTTTTCCAAGTGTGAATTTTGGCTACAAAGGGTGCAGTTTTTGGGGCACGTAATTGACAAGGATGGTGTATCGGTGGATCCTGCGAAGGTAGAAGCAGTAATAAACTGGGAGCAGCCAAGGACGCCGACAGAAGTCCGAAGTTTCTTGGGATTAACAGGTTACTATCGGAGATTTATTCAGAATTTTTCGAAGATAGCGACACCACCGACGAATCTGACAAGGAAAACTGTAAAGTTTGTATGGACGGATAAGTGCGAAGAGAGTTTCTTGGAGTTGAAGAAGAAACTTAGTGAAGCACCTGTGTTATCACTGTCAGATAATACAAGGGGGTTTGTGGTGTACAGTGACGCGTCACACAAAGGTCTTGGGTGCGTATTGATGCAGCATGGGAAGGTCATTGCGTACGCGTCACGACAGCTGAAGGATTATGAGAAGGGATATCCGACTCATAACCTGGAACTAGCGGCAGTAGTATTTGCTCTGAAGATTTGGAGGCACTATTTGTATGGAGAGAAGTGTGAAATATACACAGACCACAAAAGTCTGAAGTATATCTTCACTCAAAAGGAGCTAAACATGAGGCAGAGGTGATGGTTGGAGTTAATCAAGGACTATGATTGTGAAATTCTGTACCATCCCGGTAAGGCCAATGTAGTAGCCGATGCTCTAAGTAGGAAAGGCAGAGATAAGTTGATGATGCTGACAGCTCAAGAGGAACTGATCAAGGATATGGAGAGACTGGAGTTGGAAGTCAAATATCCGACAAATGCAGACGAGAAACTGTTTGCAGTAGAGGCGAGTCTGACTTTATTAGACAAGATAAAAGAGGCTCAAGAAAAGGATGATGAATGTGTTGCCATAAAGAAGCGAATCTCAGATGGAGAAGAATTGAAGCAAAAAATTGATAGCACGGGGCTGCTAAGGTTTGAAGGAAGGATCTGGATACCGATGGTTCCGGAGTTAAGAGGAGAGATTCTACAGGAAGCTCATTCTACAAAGTATTTGATACACCCTGGTAGTACCAAGATGTATCAGGATTTGCGCCAACATTTCTGGTGGCCGAACATGAAGAGGGAGGTTGCAGAATGTGTTGGGCGATGCTTGACATGTCAGAGGGTAAAAGCAGAACATCAGAAACCGGGCGGACTGCTACAACCGCTGGAGATTCCGGAGTAGAAGTGGGAGCATATTACGATGGATTTTGTGACGGGGCTTCCACCAACTCAGAAGGGTCACGACGCGATCTGGGTGATCGTGGATCGTTTAACTAAGTCTGCACATTTTCTACCGATCAAGATAAGGTACAATCTGGAGCAGCTAGCAAAGTTGTATGTGAAAGAGATTGTGTCACGACATGGAGTGCCGATATCTATTGTATCAGACAGAGATCCGCGCTTCACGTCTAATTTCTGGAAGAGCTTACAAGAAAGATTGGGAACTCAGTTGAGGCTGAGTACGGCGTATCATCCTCAAACGGATGGGCAAAGCGAACGAACGATTCAGATGCTGGAGGACATGCTTAGAGCATGTGTGATGGATTTTAACGGCAGTTGGGACGATCACCTACGACTGGTGGAGTTTGCCTACAATAACAGTTATCATGCAAGTATTGGCATGCCGCTATACGAAGCATTATACGGAAGGAAGTGTCGAACACCTCTGTGTTGGGACGAAGTCCGTGAACGAAGACTGTTGGGGCCTGAAATGGTGCAGCAGACTGTGGATGTCATCAAGGTGATAAGAGCTCGATTGGTAGCGGCTCAGGACCGACAGAAGAAATATGCCGATTTGCACCGTCAGAAGCGAGACTTTGAAGTTGGCAGTTTTGTATTTTCGAAGGTATCTCCCTGGAAGGGGAAGATCAGATTTGGAAAGAAGGGAAAATTGAGTACCAGGTTCGTAGGACCTTTTGAAGTTTTAAAGAGGGTAGGTGAAGTGGCGTACGAGGTAGCTCTACCTCCTGAACTCGAGCACATTCACAATGTGTTTCACGTTTCTGTATTGCGGCCATATAAACCCGACTACAAGCATGTGATATCCTATGAACCGATCCAAGTGGAGAAGGACTTATCATATGAGGAGATTCCTATCCAGATATTAGATAGGAAAGAACAGAAGTTAAGAAATAAGGTCATTCATTCGGTTAAAGTACTTTGGAGGAACCACGCAGTTGAAGAAGCTACGTGGGAACTGGAAGAGAGGATGAGGAAGAATTATCTGCATCTTTTTGAGTGAACCCATTAAGTTTTTCGTACCTAGACTGTAATTCCGGGGACAGAATTCTTATAAGGGGGGAGGATGTAACGACCGGGAATTCTGAAATTTCCTTGTAGTTCGAATTTTTGAATATTAATGAATATATTATATTTTATTGCTATTATTTTGTGTTGCATGTTTAAAGGTTGTGTGACAACCTGGATTATGTGAATGCATGAAATTTTACGTGTTATAATTTTGTTTAAGTGAATAACTAATTTTGCGTAGCGTCGCTAAATCACTATTCACGGGGCACGTTTCCCGAGGAACTATTTATGCCAAATATTTTTGTGTCTTTTTCGATGTTAATAAATTTCATAAATACGTGTATGCGTACGAATAATTTTTCCAAGTGTCGGAAATTTTATTTGAGCTGATACGTGATTTTATCCGTATCCGAAATGCATTAAATGGGTGTTCCGGATATTTGAAAAAATCCCATAATAATTATTTTTACCCATCCCAATATTTATGGTAATACCCATTTTAATTTTGGATAGAGTTATTTACTAGTTTTGGTACAAAAGTGAGAGTTTTCGGATATATTTTTGGAATTTTCGGGTATTTAATTTGGCTTATTGCTTCAAGTGGGAACCACCAAACCACTTTCAACCAATCAAATGAGAGCTTGGGGAGAGCATTGCCGGCAAGCCTTTGAAAAATTTGGCCACCTTGAGCCTTACACCCATTTCTCCCACTTCTCCTTAATTTCCTCCACTTCTCCCAAATAATTCAACCACTTCATTTCTCACTTGCAATCCATCAGCTCCTCCTTCAAACCCATTTCAGATTCTGCAGAAAGAGAGAGAGAGAGAGAGAACTCACCGGAAGAAGGAAGAGAAGGAAGTCGCCGGAGTTCACCGGAAAAAGAGAAGAACTCGCCGGAAAAGAAAGGAGGAAGAAGAAGAAGGCACGGGTGGAGGAACCAAGCAAGAAGGACCTTCAAAATCAAGCCTAGCCAAGCCTCTTAACCTCTACGAAGGATTTACAGAGGTAAACACTAACCAAATCCTTTCCATTCGATTTCTTGTTAAGATTTTCAAGTTTTTCTTAGTTTTGAGCTCTTAAGCTTGTGGGTCGAATTTATGGCGATTCTTGGTATTTTTGTTTGTTATGATTGTTTGTAAATGTTGTTAAGAGGTTATGTAAGCTATTAATACTTTAAAGTGGAACAAAAACGTAAGAAATCCTTACCTTGGCTTAATGGAGCAAGAACAATGGACTTTGGACATGAACTTGAACATTCAGACTTTTTAAAGGACTGTAAAGCTATGATTTCGTGTTTGTTAATTTTGTTTGTTATTATGGTATTGTAGTTCCCTGGGTTACGAATCTAACCCAGTTAGAATGGACTAAAAAGGAGTTAAAACGAGTTCGTAGTAATGATTTTTGTAAAACATGTCAAGAACTCAAAGAACAGAGTATGAACTTTACACTTTGGCTTAGGATTTGACCATGTTAATGTTAATGGCTAGCTCTACATTTTTGATATGTTGTAGCCCTATGAGTTAGGAGTCTATAGAGTCCGAAATGGACCAATTTGCTTGAGTATTGGAGGAGTTATGGAGGTTGGAATGGCCGGAGGCCGGAGTCGCAAACTGGGTAGAAACCCAGAATCCGGCTACTGGAGAGTCGCGCCGCAGCGCCACTCATAAGCCCTGCAGCTCACGCTGCAACGAGGGGCAATGATGGGAATAAACCGGAGCTCACGCCGCAGCGTGAGATCCAAGTTATAGGACTCACGCCGCAGCGTGAAGCCCGGTCATGGAGAAAACACGGGGCTCACGCTGCAGCGTGAGGCCCAGTGCTAAGGCTTGGCGCTGCAGCGCCAGTGCCGTGTCCGGCCTGGGTCAGGTCCGTCAGACCGGATCGGGTCGGGTCAGACCTAATTAATCCTTTTCAAATGGGTCCAACACTTATATTTTTCCTTGTATTAAATGATTAGACTGGTTTAATAAGCATATTTTGTTTAAGCCTTAAATGGCTTAATTATTTCCCAAATGTCAACCAGATTTGTTATTGTCTTAAGGCAGAAATTGAATAATCTAATTGCAATTTAGGCTTGGTTTCCCCCGACTGGGTAGTCGTAGTGGCAATCAGTGTGTTTTAGTGATGCAGCGTCCGTTTTGAACCATTATTTGGAATGTGACTAATTGTTATGTAAATATGTACTTAATTGTGTAGGATATTAAGGAGCGTGTGTTGTATTATTGTAGTAGCGCTTCAGGCAAGTTTCCCTATCCCTTGTCTAACCCTTGTGTTGGGCAAGTTTCTAAACCTTATGCACTATTCTTTTTATTTCGTGCAAACAGGTGTATGTTATGCAAGTTTCCCCATCCCTTGTCTAACCCTTGTGTTGGGCAAGTTTCTAAACCTTATGCACTATTCTTTTTATTTTGTGCAAACAGGTGTATGTTATGCAAGTTTCCCTATCCCTTGTCTAACCCTTGTGTTGGGCAAGTTTCTAAACCTTATGCACTATTCTTTTTATTTCGTGCAAACAGGTGTAGGTTATGCAAGTTTCCCTATCCCTTGTCTAACCCTTGTGTTGGGCAAGTTTCTAAACCTTATGAAGTATTCTTTTTATTTCGTGCAAACAAGTGTATGTTATGCAAGTTTCTCTATCCCTTGTCTAACCCTTGTGTTGGGAAAGTTTCTAAACCTTATGCACTATTCTTTTTATTTCGTGCAAACAGGTGTATGTTATGCAAGTTTCCCTAACCTTACTCAAATTACATTGAGTAGGTTTCCTATCGTTTACACAGGTTGTATATTGTCGCAAGTTTCATAACTCAAACGAAGTTATTACCTTTAAATCATAGTAGTGGATTAATTATTGTCAATTATTCCACCTCAAAGATAATTATTAATATTCACAGTTTATGCATTTGAATTCATTATCTGTTGTTAGATTATGAAATGTTTAAGTTCTTCATTCATGAACTGTCTAAGGAAATAGTCTACGCCATTTGTTTCGGCTAGACATGTATAGGTTATTATTTTAAAAGCTACCCAAACCAGTAGTTGGTACGGATTCTTGGATTGAGAGAGCAACCCTTATTAGGGGATTATAATGTGTCGGTTATTCGATACAGTCAGAGTTAAATGTTATGCATATACATGGTGTATAAGAGGCTGATCCCCTCGAGTACAACTGACGGGGCCAGGTTTTAAAAGAGTTAGTTAAATGATTGACTTTTTGGCCAAAAGTTCATGGTCGGTTGGACCACTCAGCAGTAAATAATTATTATTTATTGTTTCATTTGGACTTTGATTATGTCATTTCAGCTAATTCATCAATATTTATAAATTGTTGATCTATGCAGTTATTATTCTTATTCATTCATGATATATCTTCATTCTTGCTTTTAAACTTGCTGAGCAAAGTAGTTGCTCACTCTTTTGCTATATCATGAACCTATTGCAGCTAAGCCAGGGAGTTCCAAAGCACGGACAAAGGCAAGGGAAAGCTTTAAGGAATAGTTATATGTACTATCTCTGTGTTATGTAATTCTGGTGGAATCATTTTGTATTATTATGGTATTTTGCGATGTATTTCATTTAAGGTTTTAGACCTTGGGACCGTAGTGAACCTTTTGTAATGAACAACATATGTTTATTTTATTCTGCATTAGTTGATTTATGTTGTTTAGAGGTGTATGATTGCATTTTATCGTGAGCACCAAATTCGAGGTATTGGTACCTGAATTTGGGGGTGTCACATATCCCACAAATCTACACTTATCGGATCTAGTCTTCAGCTTGTCATGCTCAAACCTTTTGACATAAGCTGGACAACCCCAAGTCTTAACATACTTAAGACTAGGTTTCCTCCCTGTCCATATCTCATATGGGGTCTTTGGGACGGATTTAGTACCTTGTTAAGTAGGTATGCAACCGTTTCTAGGGTATAACCCTAGAAGGATATTGGAAGGTCGGTAAAACTCATCATGGAACGAACCATGTCCAACAATGTTCGATTTCTCCTTTCAGATACACCATTCAACTGTGGTGTCCCTGGTGAAGTCCATTGTGAGATTATACCATTTTTCTTTGAGACAATTGAGAAACTCATTGGTCAAGTATTCCCCTCCTCGATCCAGTTTTGCTTCTCTACTTCATCTTCTGAATTCTTTGAACTTTTCATACGATTCAGATTTGTATTTCATTAAAAGACACACATATCCAAATCTAGAATTGATCATCAGTGAAAGTAATAAAATAAGAATACCCTCCTCGTGCATTCGTTGTCATAGGTCCACAAACGTCTGTGTGTACCAACGCTAATATCTCTATAACTCTTTCTCCTTTTCCACTAAAAGGAGATTTAGTCATCTTACCCATGAGACAAGATTCACAAGTTGGATATGATTCGTAATCAGATAGCTCTAAAAGCCCATCTTTATGCAACTTGGATAATCTTGTTTTATTGATATAACCGAGTCTACAGTGCCACATAAAGGTATAATTAACATCATCTCTTTTTCTTTTCTTAGTTTGTTCAATTTGAAGTATATTTTCATGCAAGTCAAGTATGTAAAGTCCATTCAGTAAATTGCCAACACCATATACAACATTTTCATTATAAATAGAACAACTGTTGTTCTTTATTATAATATCAAAACCATCCATATCCAATACAGAAATTGAAATAATGTTTCTAATGAGTGTTGGAACATAATAACAATTATTTAAATTAATGAACTTGCCCGAAGGCACTGCTAAACAATAAGTCCCTACAGCCAATGCAGCAACCTTTGCTCCATTTCCCACTCGTAGGATGACTTCATCCTTGTTCAGCTTCCTACTTCTGCTTAGTCCCTGCATATTATTACATATGTGAGAACTATAACCGGTATCCAATACCCAAGTAGAAATTTTGACTTTCAGAAAAAATTAATTTCAAATCATGAACAAACCTAGATCGGAAGTCGAAGTCGAAAAGCAATTCTCCACAGCATCTTTTGGTCCGCAAGATACTCCTTGCAGTTCCTCTTCCAGTGTCCCGGCTTATTGCATCTAATGGTAGCAAATTCCTTTGCTATCTGGATCAGGTTTCTTTTTATCCTTTCCCTTCGCCTTGCCCTTAGCCTTCTTGTGTTTCTTCTTTTCAGAAGATACCTTGGGCCTCTTCCTTTTCTTGGAAGAATCATCAACTAGTAAGACTTGGTTCTTGTTGGATGAGAAGTGACCTTCAGTAGTTTTCAGCATGTTAAGTAGCTCAGGCAAGCTGACATCCAACTTATTCATGTGAAAATTCACAACAAATTGTGAGAAGGTGTCCGGGAGTGACTGCAAATCAAATCTTGGCTTAACTCCCCATCCATCACGAACCCTAGTTGTCCCAAGTTGTTCAATCAAATTGATCATCTTAAGGACATGAGTCCTCAACAGCAATGCCCTCGGTCATTACGAGATCAGAAGAGCTCCTTAGATATCTGATATCTAGCAGTCCTACTTTGCTCATCATACAACTCTTTGAGGGTGCAGCAATATATTAGGAGCATCCATAGTTTCATGCTGACGCTGAAGCTCGTTACTCATGGATGCGAGCATTGATGCATTGAGCCAAGATTGCATCATTCTTGCCACTTTTCTGAAAGTAGCAATCTCTCTTCCCCAGAGGCTGTTTTCTGCAATACTTGCAGGGACAGGTTGAATTTAAGACATAAGAAATCTTTTCAAGCAGTGAGAAACAATTCTCAGATTCCTTAACCAGTCCGTGTAAATTCGGGTACTACCGGATAGTTTGTTAGCATCAAGTATGCTACGCAGTGATAGTGAGTTTGACATTTTTAAATTCTGCATGTGAAATAGACAACATTTTAGCATACATTCATTTAATTAATTACCAAAATAAATTAGGGTCTTTATTTAAATTGGTAAAAAATCTCTCCCAACTATTTTCATCAAACTATATTACCCTCAATATATATAGTTCGGCAAATCTAATTAAAGATTTGCTAGTGAGATTAAGGATCCCATTTCAAATGTATATAGCCTTGTGTGTGCACAACAAACTATATATAAATAAATAGGTAGACAACTATTGTCAATTACATCACTATGTAATTCCTTGTATTTTGCCTCTTAGATTATAATGGTCAAGTTTGTGCACATCCGAACTAAAATAATCTAAGTTAAGTCCAACCTAGCACTTCCATATATGTGAAGAGAAAAAGACCGCCCTTGTGTGTGCATAACAAAGCAGTAATGTTCAATTCCTTAATAAGCATCAAATGTGATAAAACAACATCTTAAATATTTAATACTCGCCTTGTGTGTGCACAATAAACTCATATTAAATATTTAATACTCTATCGTTTTACCATTCTAGAAGGCAACGTTCGATATTCCAAATATCTTTGAACGCTTAGGACTTAATATGATTTCTATGAGGGGTTTGTTATTATTAGTCTCATCTTGTTTAGCGCGCATGCACACACACACACACACACACACACACACACACACACACACACACACATATATTATATATATATATATATAAAATACGCGTCATATTATTTTTACATGCGAAGCATGTTGGATAATATATAATATATATATAGTAAGCATGCACATATAGAATAATATCTATATTCTACCCGGATTGATTATGGACTTTTATTCTAGTTTGGTTCACTAGAGCCACCAAGTGAACCAAAAGGTCAAACCTAGGGTGCACGAATTAAATTTAAATATAACTTATTACATTTAAAACCCTGGGGCTCCAATACAAACGGGTCTTCAAGCGCTCCTTGCTCCTTTGTCTCCAATTCTTCAAAAAATTAATTCTAACTAGTCCTATTACATAAACTATTTACAATAAATAGAAACCTTGATCAGCAGTCAAGGGGAAGTACATAGGAGGGAGATAGAATTTACATTAAGAAAAATTAGAGAAGATGAGGTACGCAGACCCCATTTTATAAAAACCCATACATTTCAACATACACTAAAATAAATACAATCACAAATTGGTCAACAGTCCATAATTAATCCCTATTTAATATCATACATATCTCTATATGTATCAATAAATAACATTCATCCCATAAATAATAAAATCATTCCATATATGCATTGATATCAATTAATGGGCAAAAGTTTTGCTAATATTTAGTTTTGAAACAAAATAAACTCTTTTATTTTAATCAAAAACCAAATCCAAATTAAACTCCTTTAATTTTATCAATCTAAAATCCCTATTCCAGATAAAATAAAGGTCTTTTTATTTTAAACTTTTAACAATTAAAATAAATCATTTATTTTAATTGAGAAAAACAAAAAAAAATTCAAAGTCTGGACACCGGTGCGGCCGCGCTCCATTTTGAACTAGGAGCGGTGCGGCCGCGCTGCACCCCAGGAAACGTTTTTCTGGGTTCGGGCGCGGCCGCGCTCCAGAATGAACTGGAAGCGGCGCGGCCGTGCCGCGACGCAGAATCAGAAAAATTTTCTTGCCCAAAAAATTCGAACGTTTCGCATATCAATTCATACATGGAATCATCAAGATCGATAATTAGCACATGATTAGGCTCTGATACCACTGTTAGGTTTGTATATAACGCGAGCATGCAATTAAATTACATAAATAGAGCGGAAGCGCGATAAAACGAATTTTAAAATTTTATACAAACCATCACCATGATCGATCAATGTGCTCAATTAACGATATAAACGAAAGAGAAAGAGAATAAGAAATTATACTCTCGTAGAATAAAGCTTCCTCGGGTTCAAGTTCAACTCCTAGTCCTTCGTGTTCTCCTCGAATGCTACGGTGTGATTCCTTCCTTTGATCAACGTTAGACACCCAAGTGTTTGGCCTCCAAAGGTGATCCACCAAGGAAGAACAAGTATTCAAGAAGTTGGGTATTTGGCAAAAACCCTAGTTTCTATCTCTATAAAAATTGTAAGTACTCTTCCACAATCTAATGCAAGAGTGTTTAACCCTAATCTATGATAAGACTCCTCTTATTTATAGATGTAGGAATAACCCTTCCCTAAACTATTTAGGATTAAGGTTTCTATTATAATTAAACTCCTTTAATTATTTAAGCTCCTAATCCAATTAGGAATTCATGGAAGAGTACTTCTATTAATTAATTCCCAATCCCTATTAGGAATTAAATAATAGTAAAAGTAATAATAATAATAAGACTCCTCTTATTAATTTATATTTAATATTTTCAAAATATTAAATAATAAATATTAAGCTATTTAATTTATTCTATCTCCATAGACTAAATTAAATGCACTCAACTTATTATTACAATTATGTCATTTACTTCTTAAATAAATATTTTTCTTTTGCGGTGTGACCCTTTAGATTCTCCATATTAAACCGGTTGTGAATAAAACAATTAGAACAATTCTAATCTTATTTAAATAAATAAATTAAACTATTTAATTCATTTAAATAAATAATATTTATTCTACAATAAGGGTAAGCCCCCTTAGCGATCAACGACTTTCCAGATAATATAGATTTCAACATTAATCACAAATAAACCTTTGAGTAAATAGTTACCGTACAATTCAATCCTTCTACCATACAATGTCCCAATTAAATATAAGACATGGATTTACTGTCAAGTCTTATTTTATTTAATTATATGTATTTCGATTCCCAAATGCACAACTCTGATTAATGCAAATTAGAAACTCCTTTCTAATTTCATTCTGCCTTGGCCAAGGACTACTGAGTTGTCATTTATCGAATCACATAGGACATTCACATCTTTTATTAGACGTGGTAGATTCTTTGTTGATCATTCACCTATCTCCATGTACAACTTATTATACCCAATCATACCCTTTGATATACCCTAAAGGTCTTAAGGGATATGTCAAAGTATAACTCATCATACACAAGATACTATGATGATCTCAAGTCCAAGAATCACTTGTACTACTATCACTAGAGGAATTCCTATTGACAGGCGAGTAAAACTCCATTAGGTATTCCTTAGCGAGCCACGCTTAGTGAACTTATTCTCTAATAAGCACCTACATACTTGCTTTAGTGTCTCCACACAAATGATTATGAGATCAATCATCCTCTTCTTAAGAGCAAGCAACGTATGAACTAATCTATCCGGATTCACTAATCCCCTATTTAGTAATCCAACGATTAGGAACGATTTTAGTTTGTGAGCTATCTTGAATTTAGATCTCATTAGCATGATCACCATCATGATTCCTAAAAGCATTGCTCAAAACTATGGGTTTATCGCATTTAATATAAACAGCACTATGTAGATAATATAAAAATGCCTTTTTAAGAAAATCAATTATTTTATTAATAAATAAATAAGATTACAAAGTATATGCTACATCATATCAAATATGATTGGCTTGTCCTTGCAAACGTTGCAGATAACAGCCTCTAAGGAAGGATATTTGCGAACTTTCAGAAAGTTGGCAAGATGATGCCAATCTTGGCTCAATACTGAAAGTAGTATGCACACAAGCCAATCATATTTGATATAATGTAGCATATAATTTTCTAATCTTATTCATTTATTAGTAAAAGAATTGATTTTCTTAAAAGGCATTTTTAACATTATCTACATAGTGCTGTTATATTAAATGTTATAAACCCATAGTTTTGAGCAATACTTTTAGAATCATGATGGTGATCATAGCTAATGAGATCTAAATTCTAGATACCTCACAAAATAAAATCGTTCCTAATCGTTCGATTACTAAAAAGGGGATTAGTGAATCCAGATAGATTAGTGCATACGTTGTTTGCTCTTAAGATAGAGGATGATTGATCTCATAATCATTTGTGTGGAGACACTAAAGCAAGTATGTAGGTGCTTTTATTAGAGAATAAGTTCACTAAACGTGGCTCGCTAAGGAATACCTAACTGGAGTTTTACTCGCCTGTCAATAGGAATTCCTCTAGTGATAGTAGTACAAGTGATCCTTGGACTTGAGATCATCATAGTATCTTGTGTATGATGAGTTATACTTTGACATATCCCTTAAGAGCTTTAGGGTATATCAAAGGGTATGATTGGGTATAATAAGTTGTGCATGGAGATAGGTGAATGATCAACAAAAAATCTACCACGTCTAGTAAAAGATGTGAATGTCCTATGTTATTCGAAAAAAATGACAACCCAGTAGTCCTTGGCCAAGACAGAATGAAATTAGAAAGGAGTTTCTAATTTGCATTATTTAGAGTTGTGCATTTGGGAATCGAAATACATATAATTAAAATAAAATAAGACTTGACAGTAAATCCATGTCTTATATTTAATTGGTACATTGTATGGTAGAAGGATTGAATTGTATGGTAACTATGCACATGAAAGGTTCTTTTGTGATTAATGTTGAAATCTATATTATCTGGAAAGTCGTTGAATCACTAAGGGGCTTACCCTTATTGTAGAATAAATATTATTTATTTAAATGAATTAAATAATTTAATTTATTTATTTAAATAAGATTAGAATTGTTCTATATTGATTTATTCACAATCGGTTTCATATGGAGAACCTTAAAGGGTCACACTATAAAAAGAAAAATATTTATTTAAGAAGTAAATGGCATAATTAGTAATAATAAGTTAAGTGTATTTAGTTTAGTCTATGGTGATAGAATAAATTAAATAGCTTAATGTATTTATTATTTAATATTTTAGAAATAATAAATATAAATTAATAAGAGGAGTCTTATTATTATTATTACGATTACGATTATTTAATTCCTAAAAGGGATTGGAAATTAATTAATAGAAGTACTCTCACATGAATTCCTAATTGGATTAGGAGCATAATTAATTAAAGGAGTTTAATTATAATAGAAACCCTAATCCTAAATAGTTTTAGGGAAGGGTTTATTCCTACATCTATAAATAGGAGGAGTCTTATCATAGCATTAGGGTTACACACGGAGACCTTTTGTATTAGATTGTGGAGAGTACTTGCAATTTCTATAGAGATAGAAACTAGGGTTTTGCCAACACTCAAGTTCTTGAATAAATATTATTCCTTGGTGGATCACCTCTAGAGGCCAAACGCTTGGGTGGCTAACGTTGATCAAAGGAAAGAATTTAATCGGTGAAATTCAAGGAGAACGCGAAGGAATTGGAGGTGAACTTGTACCCGAGGAAGCACGGTTCTACGAGGGTATAATTTCTTAATCTCTATCTCTTTCGTTAATTGATAATTGAACACAAGGAAAGATCATAGTGATGGTTTGTCATTAAAATTTTAAAATCCGTTTCATCACGCTTCCGCCCTATTTATGTAATTTGATTGCATAATTACGTTATATACAAACCTAACAGTGGTATCAGAGCCTAAATCCTTGTGTTAATTATTGATTTTGATGATTCCATGTATGAATTGATATACGATACGATCAGATTTTTGGGCTGAAAAAAAATTTCTGAATCTACATCGCGGCGCGGCCGCGCCGCTTCCAGTTCATTCTGGAGCGCGGCCGCGCCCTAAACCCAGAAAACGTTTCTGGGGTGTAGCGCGGCCGCGCCGCACCTAGTTCAATTTGGAGCGCGGCCGCCGCGCAGGTATGCAGAGTTTGAAAATTTTTTGTTTTTCTCAATTAACATAAATGGTTTGTTTAATTGATAAAAGTTTAAAATAATGATGTTTATTTTATATGGAATAAGATTTCAGATTGCTAAAATTAAAGGAGTTTAATTTGGGATTTGGGTTTTGATTAAAATAAGAGAGTTTTATTTTGTTTCAAATGACTAAATATTAGCAAAAATTTTACCCATTAATTGATATCAATGCATATATGTAATGGTTCCCCTTGACTGTTGATCAAGGTTTCTATTTATTGTAAGTAGTTTTTGTAATAGGACTACTAGAATTAATTTTGAAGAATTGGAGAAAAAGGAGCAAGGAACGCTTGAAAACCCGTTTGTATTGGAGCTCGGGTTTTTTTAAATGTAATAGTGTATATTTAAATTTTATTCTTGCACCCTAGGTTTGACCTTTGGTTCACTTGGTGGCTCTAGTGAACCAAACTAGAATAAAAGTCCATAATCAATCTGAGTTGGAATATAGTATTCTATATGTGCATGCTTACTATATATATATTATATATTATCCAACATGCTTCGCATGTTAAAATAATATGACATGTATTTTATATATATATATATATATATATATATATATATATAGTATATATGTGTGTGTGCATGCGCGCTAAACAAGATGAGACAAATAATAACAAACCCCTCAAATGAATCATATTAATCCTAAGTGTTCAAAGATATTAGGAATATCGAACGTCGCCTATCTAGCATGGTAAAGCAATAGAGTATTAAATATTTAATATGAGTTTGTTGTGCACACACAAGGCGAGTATTAAATATTTAAGATGTTTTATCACATTTGATGCTTATTAAGGAATTGAACATTATCTGCTTTTATTTGTGCACACCCAAGGGCGGTCTTTTTCTCTTCACATATATGGAAGTGCTAGGTTGGACTTAACTTAGATTATTTTAGTTCGGATGGTGCTCACACTTGACCATTATAATCTAAGAGGAAAAATACAAGGAGTTACATAGTGATGTAATTGACAATAGTTGTCTACCTATTTATTTATATATAGTTTATTGTGCACACACAAGACTATATACATTTGAAATGGGATCCTTATTCTCACTAGCAAATCTTTAATTAGATTTGTCGAACTATATATTGAGGGTAATATAGTTTGATGAAAATAGTGGGAGATACCAATTTAAATAAAGACCTAATTTATTTTGATGATTAATAAAATGAATATATGTTTAAAATGTTGTCTATTTCACATGCAGAATTTAAAAATGTCAAACTCACTATCACTGCGTAGCATACTTGATGCTAACAAACTGACCGGACCGAATTACACGGACTGGTTAAGGAATCTGGAGAATTGTTCTCACTGCTGAAAAGATTTCTTATGTCCTAAATTCGCCAGTTCCTGCAAATGTTGCAGAAACAGCCTCTGAGGAAGAGATTGCTACTTTCAAAAAGTGGCAAGATGATGCAATCATGGCTCAATGCATCATGCTCGCATCCATGAGTAACGAGCTTCAGCGTCGGCATGAAACTATGGATGCTCCTACTATATTGTTGCACCGCAAGGAGTTGTATGGTTGAGCAAAGTAGGACTGCTAGATATCAGATATCTAAGGAGCTCTTCCGATCTCGTATGAGCGAGGGCACTACCATTGAAACTCATGTCCCTAAAGATGATCAATCTGATTGAACAACTTGGACAGCTAGGGTTCGTGATGGATGGGGAGTTAAGTCAAGATTTGATCTTACAGTCATTCCCGAACACCTTCTCACAATTTGTTGTGAATTTTGACATGAATAAGTTGAACGTCAGCTTGCCTGAGTTACTTAACATGCTGAAAACTGTTGAAGGTCACTTCTCATCCAACAAGAACCAAGTCTTAACAAGTGGATGATTCTTCCAAGAAAAGAGAGGCCAAATCTTCTAAAGAGAAGAAAAACAAGAAGGCTAAGAGCAAGGCCGAAACTCCGAAGGGGATAAAAAGAATAACCTGATCACTCAGATAGTCAAAGGAATTTGACTACCATTACCAATAACGCCGGGGACACTGGTGTAAATTGAGGGAACTGCAAGGAGTGATCTTGCGGACCAAAAGAAGCTTGGAGAAAGCTTCGGACTTTCCGATCCTTAGGTTTGTATTCATGATTGGAAAATTAATTTTTTTCTAGAAAGTTAAAATTTCTACTTGGGTATATAATACCCGGCTGTTAGGTTCGTCACATATGATAAATAATATGCAGGGACTAAGCAAAAAGTACCCGAAAGCTTGAACCAAGGATGAAGGTCGTCCTTAGTGAGTGGGAAATGCGAGCCCCCCCCCCCCAAAGGTGTTTTTTGCTGACATGTAGCTTGTAGGTTCGGGCGGACTTTAACTGTTTAGAAAATATAAAAATTTAAAAATTAATTAAAAAAAACACTGCCTTCGGGCAAGTTCATTAGTTTAAATAATTCCTTATTACGGTTTCAAACACTCATTCTAGAAATCATTTATTTCAATTGTCTGGTATTGGATTATGGATGGTTTTGATATTATAATTAAAGCAACAACAGTTGTTCCGCCCCCCCCCGCGCCCGCCCCCCCATTTATAATAAAAAATATTTTTATAGTGGTGTTGGCAATCTAACTTAAATAGGACTTTAACATACTTGACTGTGCATGGAAAATTTATACTTCAAATTGAACAAACTAAGAAAAGAAAAAGAGATTGGATGTTAATTATACCTTTTATGTGGCACTTGTAGACTCGGTCATATCATTAGAAACAAGATTATCTCAAGTTGCTATAAAGCTGCGGCCTGTTTAGGAGCTATCTCCGATTACGAATCATATCCAACTTGTGAATCTTGTCTCATGGGTAAAATGACCTAAAATCTCGCCTTTTAGTGGAAAAGGAGAAAAAGAGTTACAGAGTTGTTAGCGTTGGTGACAACACAGACGTATGTGAACTTTATGATAACGAATGCACGAGGGAGAGGCCCTTATTCTTATTTTTATTACTTTCACTGTATGATCTATTCTAGATTTGGGATATGTGTATTTAATGAAATACAAAATCTGAAATCAATTTGAAAAGTTCAAACCCGAATTCAAGCAAGTTGATGTTAGAGAGAAACTAAAACTAAGTAAGAGTATTAAGATTCTTCGATCGGATCGAGGAGGGGAATACTTGACCCAATGAGTTTCTCAATTGTCTCAAAGAAAAATGGTATAATCCTCACAATGGAGCTTCACCAGGGTACACCAACAGTGGAAATGGTCCGTATCTAAAAGGAGAAATTGAACATTGTTTGGACATGGTTCGTTCCATGATGAGTTTATACCGACCTTCCCAGTATCCTTCTGCTGATTATGCCCTAGAGACGGCTGTGTATACCTACTTAACAAGGTACCTACCAAATCCGTCCAAAAGACACAATAAGGAGAAGAGGACAGGGAGAAAACCTAGTCGAAGCATGTTAAGCTTTATGTCAAAAGGTTTGAGCTATGCAATAGGCTGAAGACTAGATTCGTACAAGTGCTATATTTGTGAGATATCCTAAAGAAAGTTTAGGATATTAGGACCCCTCACATGTATCACATTCACGAACTTAGGTCAAAACATCCAACGCTTTTGAACTCGCATCCCTTTATCATTCCAAACTTCTTGAATAAACCCATTAAATCCTTCCTTGAAGGAGTTTTTGCTCGAGGTCTCGTCACCATGTCCAACCTGGAACTACCGCATCGGAAATCCGCTCCTTATCTCCCAGCCCCTTGTGTAAACTTAGCCAGGTCCTCATCTTTCCTCTTCCTCTTGGAAAAAGGAGTTATCTCCTCAAATCATCATCTACATCAAACGGACAGCAGGTCAGAAAACGGTTAAAATATGCTCTAACATTATACTCACCAACCTGGTAAATCCAGTTTATAGGCCTTGTTATTAATGCGCTCAAGAACTTGAAATTGTTCCATCTCCTCTAGGAAGCAATATTTGATCGTCGTTTGAGGCCGGAAATCTTTCACTTTTCCGCAAGGTGTAAACCATACCCAATCTCCTGGTTTTTCAAAAATAACTATGACGTCGACCCTTATTGGCCTATATTTTATTGCGTATTGCTCCCGTCCCTCCTTTCAATGTTCAGCCTTGCCTTTTTTTCCATGTATCTGCTTGACAAATTCAGCCTGTTTCTTTCCATCCATATTAGTATTATTCAGACAAAAGGAATGGCAATAAATCCAACGGTGTCAAAGGATTAAAACCATAAACAATTTCAAATGGTGAAAATTCTGTAGCAGAATGAACAGATCGATTAGGTAGGCAGACTCAAACATGTGGTAAACACTCTTCCCAAAACTTTAAAATGTTTCTTTTTGATTGAGAGCTCTTAACAATGCAGATAAAGTTCTATTTTCTAACCCTCAGTTTGATCGTCAGATTTGTGGATGACAAAGTAGTTGAAAATAACCAGTCTTAGGGACCTAACTTACACCACAATGTCCTTCCAAAAAATATCTCAAAAATTTAGAATCCTCTATCTGAAACAATTGTTCTAGGCAATGCCATGCAAACGCACAATTTTTTCTAAAGAACAAATCAGCAATAGAATGGGATTCATCATTCCGGTTTGGTGACATTGGAATAAAATGTGCCAGCTTAGAAAATCTATCTCACGACCAGCAAATATAGAATCATGACCACATCTTAGACCTAGGTAAACCCAATACTAAATCCATAGACAAATCAAACCTCGGTTCACTAGATATAGGCCAAGTTGTATACTATCCATGAGGTTGAACACGAGACTTAGCTTGCTTACACGTATTGCCTCTATCACAAATTTCTTTCCACTTCTCGGTGTCATATATGAGGCCAATAAAAAAGTTCTTTCAAAACAGATCAAGTCATTTCAACACCAAAATGACCCATCACTCCTCCCCCATTTGACCTCCCTAACCAACAACTCACGTAAAGACCATGCAGGTATACATAACTTATTTGCCCGAAAACATAAACCATCATCTTTAAAGTATTGTACCCACAGCGCAATCCTTTCACAGGATTTAAACTCTTCACAAAATTTTAGGTCATTAGCATGAAACAAACTCTTTAATTCGTTCAAAACCCAAGTCAATTTTTGTAAACATCAAGAGTATTCAAACAAACCACGTACGTTCTCGCACGAGCACTTCCCTTTCCCCCCCCCCCCCCCCCCCTCCCCCAAGGCAACAAACAATCACTTTCATCCCTTGTTTGTATCGGATGACATACGGGAAATGTCTCACCCCTGAACTCCATCCACCTCGCGTGTTCTTTTCTGTGTCAACTTATTGTTGTTACCCCTCCCCTTCAAAGTATTTACAATGATTCATGATCCGTGTGAATCACGAACTCTTTAGGGACCAAAGGTAGTGTATTGGGCCACGTCCTCCAACGCCCTAACTACACGCATACAGCCTCCCCATTAATTCATAGGTCGGATAGTTCGAGGGCACGTGCTCACCCATTCAGCTTACTCGCTGAAAATATACGCTACACAGGCTTCCCTATCCCCTGCATCAACACAAGCTCCCAATTTTTCCCAAACCTGAAGCATCACAAACCATTCAACCAATGTTCAAAGGTTTTTATAGCAAAGTTAGGTAAAAACAAAAAGCAAAGGAGCGTTAAAGGTCAATTTATCTTTAATCAATTTAAACGCATTTTTCCTGCTCACTTCACACACCCTCACCGCATTTAAACCCTAATACTTTTTTCTTGATCACTTTCCGTATTTAAAGGGTGTTGTGGTATGTTCGCTGAAAATTTCCTTCTTTTCTTCACGAACCGCCGGTAAACTAGCCCAATCCATGGAAAAGCTTTAGAACTTGGGCTTCACATTTGTTGTAACCTCGGCCTATTCTCGGGGGCTTTGCACGTACCTTTTCTCCTCCATCACACTTGAACTCCCTGTGAAACTTCACAACAAATCCAATAAAAATAAACTCTACTAAACCATACAAACAACGCAGATGCCCACTTATCCATGTTTAGCCAAACAAACTTTTCTTTTCTAAGAATATCTAAAACAGATTTCTAAATGGCAAATGCAATGCTCTCCCCCAAGTTTTTGCTATATATCCAAGATATCATTCAAAATAAACTAACCCAACAAATTTGCCAATTGAATGGTCCTCCAAAACATGGTTCATCCAAATCTCATAAAAGTACTAGGAGCATTAGTTAAAACCAAAAGGTAACACTAACCACTCATAAAGTACCATATTTTGTTTTTGAAAAAAGCCAGTTTTCCATGTTCATCACCCTCCTGTGCATTCTAATGTTGATGATAAACCACCTTTTTTAAAAATAAATCAATTTTTGAGAATAAAATACCATAGACCCATGCAATTCCCATCTAACATATCATCTAATCGTGGGAGTGGGGATGTCTGATATATTACCATAATGTTTAATTTATCCGCTCCGACAATCGAATGCACATCCGCCATTTCCCATCCTTCTTCGGCACTAAGGATCACCGGAACTGCAAACATGGACTCATGCTCTCTCTCAACAAACCCCTTCTCCATCTAATTCTCCCAACTTGGCTTCTGCAAACTCCTTTGTCCCTCCTCTAAGATTACTCCGATAAGCTGGACGATTTGGAATGGATGCTCCGGGCACGAAAAATATCAATCTG